>SPJY01037895.1:229486-263374 GCA_005191435.1 Raddia distichophylla | reverse complement strand
AGGACGCCTGGTAATGGACACAAACCTAGCCCAATTCCACCCCTCACCCATAGGAGAGCTCGAAATTGCAAGCCCAATCCTCCCCATTCCATCGCATGTTTTTACCCAGCCCACCACGTTCCACCAAATGGCTCAAACTAGCCCACCCCGTTCCAGTTGTTTCCTACGGGATTACACCCATTCGAACCCATTTTCTTCCGTGGAACTGGGCATATGCAATGCTCGTGGCGTTGCGTCGACGCTTGACGTACTCACGTGGGCGTGGCATGGGTAGGGTTTACACGTACAAGATTACTTTTTAAGGTCGTGTTTTTCAGCGTATCGTACCGCTGCGTATTACTGTAGCAATTTTTATTATTTTTATATAGTCTATATGTTGTGATAATTTGAAACAATTTTTTCATGACTTTTAATAGCACTTTCAAAGATCCTAAAACTATTTTTAAATTATTTTTTTATAATCTTTAGACCTCCTTTTGTGGCCTCTCAAATTTGCTACAGTAATACGCCAACACAACGATGCGCTGAAAAGAACAAGGCCTAAAACAAAACCTTGCACATATTCGTTTCCCATCTACATAAATGAAATGAAAAGAATTAAAAAACCAAAAAAAATGTGCGTATTGCTGCCTTGCACACTTGCATTTCCCAGTTACATAAATGTTTAGAAACCATGTAAGATTAAAAATAGAAAATGCATGGCTGCATGAAAGTGGACTAACACAGATATTATAGAGAAAGCATGGCTGCATGAAACATCCATATTAAGGTGCGTGATTAAGCCCATTACTCATGCCTGCCCTTGTTCAGTTATCAAATTCTTTCGTTGGTGATGGTCATCGAGCTAGGTAATGCAACTGAGACCAGGGAGGTCATGTGTCTTATACACAATATAATGCCAGGATTTATGTTTATGACTGAATAAAAGATAGTAACGTCATAACTAGGCCTTCTAATGGGGTGGAACCCAATCCATTTCCACCCTAGCCCAAAGAAAACCAGTTTGCATCAAAGAAAGGGCATATTACAGACTATATGTTACTGTTTCGTTATTGAACAGATTATTGTTACTTCTATCCGACAGAATCAAGCATTATCCAATTCTTCATTAAGTACTACTTGTCCAAAATAACAGAGCTAAGTGACTGAACAAGCACCACAACGAAAAACGAGGCTACAAACAAGAATAAAGCAGCAAAAGGTCAAATCAAGAACGGAGCAACAAAAGTTCTTTACCCTTAGCCAACCGAGGAGGAGGGGTGGTAGCGGCTAGAGCCTGGAGGAGTAGGCGGCAGCCAACAGCGGAGCCCCGAGGATAAGAGTGTAATGTAGCCAAGATCTGGAGTAGCAAGACTGCGCCGGCTGCAGCTCCTCGTCTGCGGTGGCTCCTCCGGCGGCGGCTCCTAATCCACGGTGGCTCCTCCGGCGATGGCCGCTACGGCCTTGGCCCTTGGGCAGCGACCAGCGATGACTGCTGGCGGCAATGCTGGTAACGGGCCTCGCGGCGATGGCGGTGGAGGGCTGCTGGCGGTGGAGTGGGGAACGGCGGCGGCCAGCGGGATGGGGAACGGCGACGGGATTGGCTGGCGTCGGTGGCCGGGGACGGGTCGCGTGGGAGGCGGTGGAGAATAGAGTGGTGGCGGCTGTCGGCGGGAAGGGGAAGGCGGCAGCCGGCGGCGATGGCTGATGGGGCTGGGCGGCTGGCGGTGTCGTCGAATCGGGGTTGGGGGCAAAGTGGGGGTAAGGTGAGGTTTCGACGTCGCTGCTGGCGGCGGCCGGGGAAATGGGGCTCGAGGCGGGGCGGGGAATGGATGTCATATACCCTAATTTCTAAGGAGTGGCCCACATGTCATATACCCATCGGGTAGCGGGCATGGATAGCCCACAAAAATTATACCCGTGGATATTCGGGTACCCGTACCCATGGATACCAAATCATACCCATATCTGTGCCCGATGGATTTTTACCCGTGGATATCCGCGCCCGTACCCATTGCCATCCGTACATCGCAGTCGCCAGCTTTTCCTCTCCCGGTCCTGCTCCCGTTCGTGCCACCAGCAGGCTCCACCATCCCGCCTCCACCGCACATGCATTTAGCGACATAGTACTGCAACAAGAGAAAAAAGAGAACTTACCCACTTGCACAGTCGCCGTCGTCGTAGGCGTCGGGCCAGGGGTGGGATGAAACTGTTGGGTGAGAGGAACGGGTCGCCTCGCCTCCTGCTTAAGCACCCCACCCCTGCTCGACCTGGTCAAGGAAACCCTAAGGGCTCATTTGGGAGCCCATTTCTCGGCCGGGATCCCAGGCCTTTTTCAGAGCACAATTCACGACGGGAATGTTTTCTCTAGATTTTTTTGGAGTCCATTTGGAACCCAATTTCGTGGTGTTTTCCCTGGTCCAGCCCAGGCGTTTCCCTGGGAATCGATCCACCTACCCTCACTCGTGGAATTTTTCCTCCCCTCCGCACGCTGGCCTCGGCGCCTCGCCTCGCCCAACCTAACCCCGCTCCCCACCGCTGCCGTCTCCACCGCTCCCCACCGCCACCTTCCCTGCTCCCCACCGTCGCCGCCATCCCCGCTCCCTATCACCGCCGACGCCTCCACAGCTCCCCACCACCGCCATTGCCTTCCCCGTTCCCCACCACCACCACGTCCTCCACCGACGCCGCCTTCCTCGCACCCCACAACTTCCACCTCCACCTTCTTCCCTACTACCCGCCGCCGCTGCCTTCTTCACCTCATAATGCAACCCTAGCCGCTCCCCTTGTTGCCTTTCTCTGGTACTCATCCAACCGACGGACTCCAAGAAGACCAGTGCTCTGGTAAAGAACCCTAAATCCTAGCCTTACAATTCCAGTACATGGCTGCATGTTTCTTATGAGCTTCTTTACTACTCATCAGTACAACAATTCCAAAATGCTATGCGGGAGGTAGAAAGTTGATGCTGTCACTTGTAGATCCTGCATTTGCCTCCTGATGTTGGGTTCTCTCCTAAGTCCTACCTCACTCGTATCTTTTTTGATGCTCCACTTTGCTGCTGATGTTATGTTAAATTATTGCCAACACCATGAAAGCTGGTATTTTCCAAGTAGGCTACTGTATTGCTGTCCTTGTTGAATGTTCACATGATATAATCCAAAGGCTATGTTGTCGATGCTACCTATTTGAGCAGGCATTATCTTTTTGTTGCAAACTGACATCGCTTCAGCCTATCAGCTAGTCACTAAAATGCGCTTTAAGATAAAGATGTTTCTTTATTACCTAATAGAACAAAATATTTGAACCTGCATATTTTACTGAACAGAATGTTCATCCGGTCGTTCAGTCCTAGGATGTTGTAGCTTGCTTCCGTGTGCTCCCAACTGAAGATCTCCCTTGCATTCCTCGCGGTATCTTGTTTGGCTCGGTTTCCCTGCTTATCCGCTGGAACAGGTTTGGTCTGCTCATCCTGCAGCCTTTTTAATATCGTTCTGCATTGTTCCCTTCGATCGTTTTCTTGCTACATAGTTCATCTCGTGCTTATGTGTTTACACAATAATATGAATTTATTTCTCTTCTTTAAGTTTATATAGCAATCTGAATTTATGTTTTTAGTTAGTTATTGCACTTAGTCATTATATCTGAAATAGTGCACCATTCTAAATATTTTTTCTTATATTTTATTAGCAAATGGCCACTAGAAAGGAGTTGATTAAGAAGTTTATCCTTAGAGAAGCAGAGGATGATGATGAGTTGTTTCTTGAATTAATTCCTACTGTACTTTAGTTTTTTTGGGATGGAAAAAGGCATGTCCACACATCTTCTTTAACTGGTGCAAAAAGAATTGAAGAGATCTTAGAAGGTCATGAGCGTTGGTGTATGGTTGAGTTCCGAATGGAACCTGCGATATTTAAATCCACTGCACAATTTCTTAGAAGAGAAGGTTTCTTGCGGGACACAAGGGGTGTTAAAGTTGAGGAGCAACTAAGAATGTTTATGTATATGATATCCCACAATGCTTTTAATGAAGATCTTCAGAAAGTATTTCAACACAGCGGTGAAACAATTCATAGAAAAATAAAAGAAGTGTTTGATATCATCCTTTCTCTGACTCATAGATTTGTAAACTCCTTAATTATGGCCAACCACATGTGAAGATTGTGTCGGACCGACGTTTTTGGCCTTATTTTCAGAACTGCATCGATGCCATAGATGGAACACATGTTCCAATAACTATTGCTGAAGAAAAGCAGCCCCTAATAGGAATAGGAAAGGAACATTATCGCACAATGTGATGGTAGCTTGTGACTTTGACTTAAACTTCACATTTATCTCATGTGGATGGGAAGGGTTAGCATCGGATGCCGGAGTCCTCAGATCTGCTATCCATAGGGGGTTTCAGGTCCCAGAGGGGAAATTCTATCTTGTAGATGGTGGATATGCAAATACACCGTCTTTTCTTGCCCCATATCGTAGAGTTCATTACCATCTTGGAGAATTTAAGAGGCACCAGTATATGGACCATAAAGAATTATTTAACCACCGCCATGCTATCGTTCGGAATCATATAGAACGAGCAATTGGTGTTTTGAACAAGCGGTTTCCAATTCTCAAAGTTGGCACATTTTACCCCCATTGAATCACAAATTAAGATTCCTGCTGCAGCAGCTGCGTTTCACAATATTATTAGGGGACAAAATGGTGATGAGGGCTGGTTGGATCACCAACCAAATAACATTGACCCATTGGAATTTGTTGGCGTACCAGAGGGTGATGATGTTAACTTCCATAATAATCTAGAGTCAAGTGCTGAAAATAACTTGGGAGATCAAATTGCATTTCAAATGTGGGGCCGATTATAATAGTTAATTGTATTGGTTGTAGTTATGGCTAAGGAAGGGGCAAGGGCTTTGTGGAACTCCACGTTCAAGAGAGCTCTGGTTGATATACTTCTTGACCATAACAATTCAAATTTTAGAGGGCAGAATAGATGGGTAAGTGAAGGATGGAAAAGTATAGTCTATAAGTTCGATAAAAAATTTCCAATAGCCAGTTTCACGAAGCAACAAGTCCAAGAAAAGGAGAAAGAGCTAAAAGCAAGTTACAAGCTTATACGAGATGCATGAAAACAAAGTGGAACCGGTTGGAATGAGTCACTTTGCATGATCAATGTTGAACCCATCATATGGGATAAAATAATTTTCGTATGTCCATGTACTCTCTTTACTAATAATATTCTTTCACTTTTGTGCAATAGATGGATACTGACAATACTTTATTTCTCTTATTTAATAGCCCTATCCAAAAATGAAGAGGTTTCGTAACAAGCCATTCCCGCTGTATAATTACTTGGCAACATTGTATGAAGGAAGCACCGCAACAGGAGATTTGAATTTTACTTCAATCAATCCTCCAATGCGTGAAACAGCTAACCAGGTGATCCCCAACAACATTGTTGTCCTCAATGCAAATCAGGAAGGTGAAGGGACATCAAGTGCTCACATGAAAGGTACTGCTGAAGTGGAACATGCTCCGGCGGCTCCATCATCTACTTCAGGACATAAAGATGATGTCTATGGAAAGAAGCGCAAGCAGAACCAAATTGATGTGGTTCTTCAAGATTATCTTGAGTTCAAGAAGGAGCAAAGCAAGAATTTTGTAGAAGAGTTGAATGAACCAAAAAAAACAAGGTGATGTTGAGTTCTCTGTTTCAAAATGTGTTGCTGCATTGGAGTCCATTGAAGAGCTAACAGATGCAGAGAAAGCAAAGGCACTACGACTTTTTAAATGTAAGTTGAATAGAGAAATATTCATGAACACCAAAAACCCAGCCATCCATCTCCTTTGGATCAAGGGTGAAATTGATTCATAGGTATGACTCTTATAATATATTACTACAACGCTACAATTCATATATCCATGATAGATATGTAGTCTTTTATTTGTTTCTCTAGCTAATTGATGGGTTGGCCCCATATTTTCTGGTTTTAGATTGAATGGATGGTCAATAAGTCATTGCTTGTAATTAGAGTTTGTTCTCTAATTAACTATTGTCTGTGGCATAGAATAAAATGTTGCTTGTCAATTTCTTGGATTTTGACAACATGATACAAAGTCCAGGTTGAAATCAAGCTTAAATTTTCTCATGTTCGCCTTATATATGTCATTTTCAAAAAAAATAATGAGCCAACTTGAGGGTGATACCGTGGGTTAGTAAATTTGGTGATTTTCCGCTGTTTGTTAGAATTAGCAAGAACTCTCTCTCTCTCTCTCTCTCTCTCTCTCTCTCTCTCTCTTCTTATGCTAATCTATCCAATAGCTTTAGTGATCTTAATGCCATTTTGCAAACCATCACAACTCATTCTGGTTATAATATATGCAGGGAGACAAGAGTTGCTGAGTGGTCTTCTCGAAGCTGTTGGAACAATGAATCGGTGATGTCTAGCCGTTGGCCCCATTTTTGTTTTATTATGCACTTCTGTTTTGGTATATGAAGCTGGCAGGGTAGTGTTGTGTTCTAAAGTTTGATATACCATACATGTTAATTACTAGCAATGTGTTGTACTCCGGTTTATAGTATGAGGCAGAGGTATTATCATACTACATGATTAAACATGACAAGTCACATTCACTAAAATTGTATCTTTGTGTACTTTATTGGCAAATGGGCACTGAAATTTAATAGAAAAGTGACCCTTGCCACTTCTAGTCACTCTGAGTTGGGCAAATAATATTTTTTCTGATTTTTTTAGGCGGTTAGATTGACAAAATATATTTTTACTAAATATTTTTAGATGTTCAGTTTTATGTGCTTGCAATGTTTGGTGATATATCATGTATTAAGTCACAAAACAGCTTGTGTTAGCCAATAAGCCTCCGAGACACAGCTTCCACATGTTTTTTAGCTCTCTGCCTGAGCATATGCAATACAGTTTGTGCGCGACAGTTTGGATGCCAAATCCCTAGGGAGATTATTATGCGCGTGGGTTTTCTTCCCTGGGTTCTCAACGAACCATAAAATCCCCTCAAGGGAAGTTTGTCCCTGGGATAGTTTCTCCTAGCTCCCAAAGGAGCCTTAAAGGGAGGAGATGGCACCATGACTCGTCGAGTGTCCCTGGGCTGCTCTGCTTGGACCGGTGGCCCAATCTGACCAACTCACTAATCTTCTTTCTTTCTTTCTTTATGGCGAGCGCTAGGCGTCAGACGTCCGGACGGACGCGCGCGCTGGACCAGCGTCTTTCGTCCGATCGCCGGCACCACGCCAATCCTCAGCGTGCAACAGACGCGGGCAAAGTGTGTTAGCCGTGCAGCTGATCACGTTTTTCAATAAACTTCTAATTTTTGTATAAAATTCAAGTAGTGTTCAAAATGTGTGGAATAAATTTCATAATTCTTCCAAAATCGAGAGCAACCCATTTTACATACTTTTTAAATTTTTTGATTTTTTTCACTTTTTCTTTTTTTTTTGATGTGAACCTAGGAGAAAGCACTTATGAAATTTACACTTACACTAGTGAAACTTGGCCGTGTGCTGATGAAACTTGGATGAAACTTCGATGAAACCTGATGAAACTTGGATGAAACCTGTTCAAACTTGAATTGACCTGATGAAACTTGAAAAAAACTTGTATGAGACCTGATGAAACTTGACGGTTCGGCAAGTTTTACGAATATGAAATCCAAGTTTTAGTAGGCGAAACCCAATTTTCACCAGGTAAGTTTGAGGATTATATGGCAACATATATCTTGTTTTGTTTGTAAAAATACGAGGAACACGTTGGTGCAAACGGTTTGTGGATTAGAGCACCCAGTCAAAAATTATGGTCACCAAAAGAAAAAAAAACTTGTGGGACCCACTTGCATGTGCTGCATGCCCTCCCACTGCCTCACCGCGGGCCGGGCCACGACGCATCCGGATGAGCCGGACACCCGGTCTCAAGTGTTTTTGTTTCGTTTTTCTTTGGAGTATTAGGTGTCCGTCATCTTTTGCTTCCATTTCGGACTAAAAATATGTTTCATAAAATTAAAGATAAATGCTAAAGACAGAACGCACCGAACCGAACAGGAAAACGACAAGGGGTGGGAGGAGGAACGGGTAGGTTCTGTCGACACCCGATTTAGAGTATCAGATTCCACCTGCGTAAATACATACTAGTCCCAAGCATCTTGACTAATACACAGTTAAATAAAAACGATACATTATCATCGTTCAGATTATTACATAGAGGGGAACTTAGCCCAATACATCACACAACCAATGGCTCGCAGGCCGCAATACAGAGCGCAACAGCATAGCAAGGCCTAATACAACATCTACTTTATTTAATCCACGGTCAAAAAGGTTGTAGAAACACACAACCCTATTCTTCATATCCATAGTCGGAATACTCCTACTCGAAGTCAGGGACCTCGTCCACAGACGGCGGGCCGAAGTCGGACAGACTAGCTGTTGAGATTTCCAAAAAGGGGAGAGGGGAAAACAATGGTGAGTATAATCGTACTCCGCAAGTCGAAAGTGATGCAAATGAGGCTTAGTACAAGGAGAGAGTACAAGGAGAGATTAGGATATTTTGCAGGAAAGCATTTTATTGGCCTAGTTTTGCAAAGCTTTTTATAAACTTAAAAACCACAATATTTTCTTTGGGCTCTTCTCAAAATGTTCTCGCCACTTGGCCTCGTGCCATAGCGATATAAAACCCTTTTCCCACCTCTTTTCTCAAAATGGGCTAGGTCCATTCCGCATGTCGCTCCATGGTAGGCCGACACCCAATCCGGCACGTACGCCGGTGGTACCTAACTCAAACGAAAACTTTCTTAGCAACCTTTACTCAACTCAAACTTTCTTTTAAAACACTTTTCCTAAAATCGGTTTTAGAAAAGATAATTACCATATGAACAGTCTCTTCGCATGCCCGTGACCGTGAGCACGGCTATCGTGATAGTTTTAACTCTGCAGAGTGGGTACGATTTACTCTTGAGAGGCTATGCACCCATAAGTGTTTCGCCACAAAGCCATTAGATTCAAACACTGATGGCGATCGCCGAGAGTCTCCGTAAGGGTTTTTCGGCTAACTAGGCCCTTCCCATAACAGGACTCGATGTCGTACGGTTATGGCTCAATTCGTAGGTTTATAAGACGAGCAGTCCTTAAACTAGAAGAGAGACGGTAATTTAGCCTAGATTTCTCAAAACGGTGTCGTACCGCACCAACCGGCAAAAGTTTCCCCTTAGTCGGAAGATTTTTGGAGAAAGAGATTTCCTACTAAGCATCGCCCTTGATGCACTACATTTAAACCACATTTTTCTCCAAACCTTTCTCAGTATAATCTCATTTCACACAATTGATGGCATCATTTCGCGTAAAAGATTTTTAAGCATATATCCTACCACAACGGTATATTTAAGTATAAGCAAATTTATTTTAACCTTAGGTTTTAATCCTAACCATAGTTCTTACCTTTAACTATTCGCATGATAACTAGGTCTATTAAATACGACATTTCACATTTTAAAGTAGCATACATCTTTTCAAGTCTAGTAAATCATTTTTGAATGAACAAAAATGGCTCCTCAACATGATTAAAGGGGGACTTGCCTTGGTCGGATCTCGGGTAGGTGTGGAAAGCGTCGTCAGTCGGATCAGCGGAACCATGGCCTTCTACTCGCACAATCACACATGCACACCAATATAACATCCATCAGACAAAGTATATTATTGATGAATTTTTATTTTAGAAAATGCAGCAAAAGGATTTATATGCACATGAAATGATGCACTCCTTAACCATCTATCCAACTACTATCGGCACCTGATTTAGAGTATCGGATTCCATTTGCGCAAATACGTACTAGCCCCAAGGATCATGGCTAGTACACACAGTTTAACAGAAACGGTACATTAACATCGTTAGGATTATTACATAGAGGGGAACTTAGTCTAGTACATTACACAACCAACGGCTCGCAGGACGCAATATAGAGCATAATAGCATAGCAGGGCCTAATACAACATCAACTTTATTTATTCCACAGACGAGGAGGCTGTAGGAACACGCAACCCTTTTCTTCGTATCCATCATCGGAGTACTCGTAGTCAAGGTCCTCGTCCTCAGACGGCGGACCGAAGTCGGACGGGCCAGCTATTGAAATTTTCTGAAAGGGGAGAGGGGAAAACGTGCTCCGCAAGTCGAAAATGATGCAGATGAGGCTTAGTACAAGAAGAGACTAGGATATTTTGCAGGCAAGCAATTTATTGGCCTAGTTTTGGCAAAGCTTTTTGGAAACTTTAAAAACCGCAATATTTTCTTTGGATCAATTTTCTACCGCCTACGGGCGACGGCGAATGGCGAGGTAATGAAGGAGGCACAAGCACGGCGCACCGCATGATGGCGTGAGGTCGTGACTCCATGATGGTGAGGCGGCAGCCTAGACCAGACGCGCAACAAGGGCAGTGCACATAAAGTGATCTAGGCGATACCGAGCGCTAAAAACTGGAGATGGGAGCGATCACTGGGTTGACCGCTGGTTTAGATCGACTTGGACCATGGAATTGGCATCATGGTGAGCAGGTCCACCCGAGGAATCACTGTATTGGGCTTCTATAGTAACATAGGAGAGGGTCAAGGAAGGCCCTGCTAACTTTGGGGGCCCGGGGTGCCCCCCTTCCCCCATGTTTGCCCCGCCCTAGGGACCGAGCCTGAAGAACGGAAAGGGAGGAAGGAGGGAGGGGAGGAAGAAGGAAGAGGGAGGTGCCACCGTCACTGCTGTTGATCTCACCGCCATCAGGGTTAGGGTTCGGGGTCGGGTTGTCCCTGAGATTAGATGGATGCCGACGGCAGCAAAAGCCCGACGGTGGGGATGGAATGGGTTAGGGGCAGCAATGGCGCCGCCGGAATCGAGGGTGGGGGCGAAGGCGGTTGGGAAATGGCGGCAGGGGAACCGCTCTCTCCCCTCGGGTTAGGGTGGGCGGGTGGCGGAGGTGGCGGCGATGGACGTAGATCTAGTGGAAGGAGGGGTGGAGAAGGGGAGGGCGAGGGCGGTGGTGGGGGCGACGCAAAGGATCGGGAGAGGAATAAGGAAGGTGGAGCGAGTGAGAAAGGCAGAGACGAGGGCGCATTTTTTGTCACCTAGCACCAACGTTGGTTCTGGGAACCAACGGTGTCCCGTTGCCTAGTTGCCCTCAAAAGTAAACTGCATTCCCTTAGTTTGGTATTTCTTCTGTTTTTAATATTGACACGGTCTCCAAAAATATAGTTTTGACCCCCCAAAAAACTATTGCAATTTATTTATATAATGAATTCAACATATAATATTAAGGAAGTTCTTTTCGAGATGAATTAATCCATATGATATTTTTGTACCCAATTTAAATAGTTTAAAAAAATTTATAGATCAAGTTTAAAATTTTGACTTAGGACAAATATAAAACAATAGCAATTATCAGAAGTACATTTTAACCAACAAACTCTAAGGGCTGAAGAATTGATGTCCAAGACTACCAGTATGCCAATATTACTTAATAGAATAAATTGATGGCCGAGAAATTCCTAACACTTAAAATTTGGGTTTGTCCTAATTGCCAACTAAGGGCTAAGGCATCGAGACGATGTGATCAATCAGATTGCTATACTTGTAAGTTGTTTGATAGAAGGTATTGTTACGACAACGTCATGTTCTTTTTACCTAGTCGAAGTGAAGGTATATATGAGCGAAGAAATACACGTACCCCTAGAGTTAGGGTTGAGCACGTGTGGGCACCTGTTTGGGCGCCCCTCTTCTGGCCGCCGCCCTATATAAGTCCCACGCCGTGCTTCGTCTGAGTTGAGTTTTGTTTAGTTGATTTCGTCACTGTCGTGTGAGATTTCGCCTTGTTCTTCTTGTGTCGGCTAGACCAACAGGACCAAGTTTCTGAACCCCATTATACTTAATCTATATTCGTAATTGTGATTGCTTATCTTGTGTTCTTACTCATTCTTCAGTTGCCTGCAGGAAACGTCCTTCGTGGACAGGTCGATCGTGCCTCTGGTTCGGTCGATAACAATCGTCGTGGTGGTTTAGCGATCGCCGGGATTTCCAGTTCCTTTGTGGGGTTGGAAGCCGGATCGTTTAGGTCTCCGTGACACCTACCGAGTTATCCTTGTCGTTTCTCACCAGAAGATCGGGACCCGCATCCGCGCACATCATGCGGTGAGACTTAAAACATATTGAATCGGCTTCAATATGGGAAAGAATTGCAAATCAGGTGTATGTTCGTTGGAATGACCTACATTTGCAATGTGACTTGACAAGAACTTGCTCTACTTCTGAAAGAAGTGGTAGCAGATCACGAGGAGGGGAAAGATGGTCGGGGCAATACCTAGTATTTGGTGTGCGACATCTTCATATTAGAGATTGTCCACGACTCCTACAATGACGAGTGTTGCACCGGTTGCCGACCTCATGCCGCCATCACCTCCGCCTTCCTCGGGACAATCGCCACAGATCTAGAGAAGCTGAGGAGGCTGGAGGCAGGGTAGGGAGGTGGAGGGGGCCGGAGGCTGGAGGCAGGGGCAGAGAGGCAGAGGGGGCCAGAGGCTGGAGGGAGGGGCACGGAGGCGGAGGCGGAGGGGCTGGAGGCTGAGGCGGCGGAGGCTGAGGCAGCGGAGGGGGCCGAAGGCTGAGGTGGCAACAGGGAGGCGGAGGGGGCGGAGGCAGAAACCAAGAAAGGAGGCGACGACGTGTCGAAAGCAGAGGCGGTGCCACGGTGGAGAATCGGAGGCAGCGAAGCGAGAGTAGAGAGCGAACGCGAGAGAGACGAAGGGAAGATAATACACGAGTATCACGACGAGGGAGGTTTCCCCGTTGATACGACAGGGATAGACGGGGAAATCCGCGCCCCATGTGCTTCCGAACGCTCCGTCGAAATTACCCGTGGAAATCACTTGCCCTGGACTCCGTCCCCGGGATCAAACCGGGATCCCGGCCGGGAATCGTCTTGCCAACCGGGCCCTAAATCTGGCACGTGGAGATAACTATAAGCTTATACCTCTTGCTTCATTAACCCATAACCAGAACACCTGATTAAAGCTTTCCTTGCATGCATGCAGGGGTGGTTCCAAAAAAACAAGTCATCAGGGTCGTCGGTGTCATTTTAATTCTAAATTGCTAGTTTTTAGCTTCAAACTATAGGTTTATAGGTATATATACTAATAATGTAGTTATAGATAACAAAGGATTGTCCGAAAGACACGTGTAAATGCTACCCATTGGCAGCCTACCTAGCTATGCAGTGTTTTGCGTAAGTGTAGAGGACTTATTGAGAGTGACATGTGGATGAAACAAATGTTTAAAGCATACCATAAAATGTGAATGAATTTTAGAATGTTAGATATTGTGTGTAGTGAATAATGTTTTAGAGTGAACCAAATACTACTAGAATAAACGCGTTGATATTAGGGCTTCCGCCAGCCACTGCCGGGGCCCCTCCCCCTCCTTCCCCGGCGAGAAAGGGGGAAGGGGACCCATCTCTCATCGTCTCTTGTAAATCTTTAGGTTTTTTGTCTTCTAAATAAATCTCTGGCTGTTGTTAGGATAGTCTTCTATGGTGTTCATGGCACTAGGTTATCTAGAGTCTTGTGCCTGTTCTTTCTCTTTGTTAACGGATTCTACGCCCGCATGGTCCTTGATGGAGAGGGGGAAAGGCTTGTCTGTCGGGCTATCGAGATCCAATCGGCGGTGCCGGCGTTCCTATTCGTCGATAGGAGCAAGAATAATGGTTTGATGTGTTAGACAACCACGCTACCGGGTATAGTCCAAGGTTGTCTAGCAGTGCGTAGATCATAGATGACGAAGAACAATCACAGATGAACATAGAGATGTAGGAGAGGAATTATTCTTTATTGCTTTCTCATAGATACATAGTAGATGGGAACCTCTCCTATTTATGCTTGGGTGCTAAGGTTTCGGCTGGTCCATCCAAGTGGGCCTCACCTCTTAGCCGCGCTAGGCCCAAGGCCGGCACGGTTCGGATGCGGTTCCTCAACACTCCCCCTTGGACCTTGCCACGTGATGCATATGCTCCAAAAACTCCAGAAAAACACAGTGGGAAAAATATTGGAGAAAGAGTATATAGCATACACTTGCTGTGCGCACGGATTTGCCTCGTTAAAAACCTCATTTGAGAAACTTCATTGAAAACTCACTTAATGGAAAAAGAGTACAGATCCACCCAATGTTTCTTCATATTCATATATTCATTCATTCAAGTTGGGTACTTGAACTTCATGTTCAATATTTTAATCCAAAATATGTGAAGTTTCTCCCCCTGAATTTCGCACTTCTCTAAGTCTTCTCATTCCAATTCCTTTTATGCATATTTCAAAAGATGATGCCAGGAGTGACTTAGTAAATAAATCTGCTACATTCTCGCATGACTTAGTGTGCTGAATATTAATTTCATTCATCCTATGCATTTCATGAGCATAGAAATACTTAGGGTTTATGTGCTTCGTAAGATTGCTTTTCACATATCCAGTCTGCATTTGTGCGACACATGTGCATTATCTTCATAAATGATAGTAGGGGTTTGCTCAACTTGCAGTCCACACGACTGAAGGATGTGGAATGTCATTCTTCAAAGCCAGGCACATTCTCGTGCGGCCTCATATAGTACTATAATTTCAGAATGATTCATCGATGTTGACACAAGTGTCTGCTTTGCAGACTTCTAGGACACTGCGGTTCCTCCGCACAGGAAAACATAGCCTGTTTGGGATTTACCGGAGTGTGGGTTCGAAAGGTACCTGGCATCTGCATATCCAACTAATGTCATATCTTGATTCTTCCTATAAAATAGGCCAAGATCGACAGTTCCCCAGAGGTAACGGAGGATGTCCTTCACTCCCTTCCAATGTCTTTTAGTGGGCTCAGCACTGTACCTTGTTAGGAGGTTCACGGCAAACGCAATGTCAGGCCGTGTCCTATTGGCTAGGTACATAATCGCACCAATTGCATTTAAATATGGAAATTCATACCCTAGGACTTACCCCCTCTTCTTTAGGTCAATATGGGTCTAGGTCGACTTGCAATGACTTCCCGACCATTGGGATTTTAGAAGCGTACGCCTTCTCGTGGCCAAACCTTTCAAGCACCTTTTGGGTATAGGCAGCCTGGTGTACGAGTATTCCATCTGGCACATGCTCAAGCTGAAGGCCCAAGCAGAATTTGATTTTACCCAAATCATTTATTTCAAATTCAGATTTTAAATAGGAGCTTGCTTCTTTGATTTCATCATCAGTTCCGATGATATTCAAATCATCCACGTACACAGAGATTATACAAAATCCATCGCTGGATCGTTGTATAAAAATGCATGGACAATCTTCATTATTCGTGTAGCCTTTCTTGCTTAGAAATCCACTTAAGCGATTAAACCACATTCGCTGGTGAGACCTGGCGCTGGTGAGCCAGTTGAGACCTGGCGCTGGTGAGCAGCCTGCTACCGAGGCACTCCCAGATTTGAATTTACAGGTAAAAGAAGACACAATTAAAGAAGAAGCCGAAAGACATGCAAATGAGCGTGCCGAAGGGCGTGCAGACGAGCATGTGATTGCGCACATCGGCAACCATCTGAAGATCCTTGCCCCCGCGATTGAAAAATAGCAGTGCAGAGCAAGTGAAAGTGCATGAAGCACAAGTGCACGAAGCACCCCATAAAGAAATGGCCACAAATTCTGTGCACTCCGGGGATATATTGAATAGAACCACAGCCAATGTCGACATATATTTTGCAAAGAAGATTGTCAAAACAATTTAACTCGATCCTGAGCCTGCATCTCTCTTTGAGTGTAAGACACGGCTGGTCCGAAAAAAATGAAAGAAGGCAATCACCGCGGAACTATTTTCTCTGAACAAAGAAAAAGTGCTAAGGCCTCTGCGTCGCACATTCCCTCGTGTATGTCTCGTGGGCCTTTGTTCGAAAGGAGAAGTGAAGAAAATGAAGTGGTATGGTACAAAGAAAGGCTGGTAGCACAATGTTTCAATCAGCGCCTTAGCGTTGATTATGAAGAAACTTATTCCCTGATCATGTGTGGTGTAACCTTTAGATACCCTTATCTCAATAGACAGTACTCAACAGAAAGTTGACAAAGAAAATGAATTGAAAGGATGTTGTAACTGAAAAGGGTCTTGGATGGTCTTATATATGAAGATACATGAGTATCATTGTCCTAAATCAAAATAGAGCAAATAGAAATCTGTATTGTGTAGTCCTTTGCATTGCCATACAGATTGAAGAAAAAAATAAAGTACATACTTAAAGTATGAGAAAGAGAGAAATGGATTGGCCATTGCAGCTTAGTTTAACACCTTGAGCATATACCAAATGAATCTCGCTACACCAGTGAACCTACACATTAATCGTGTTGAAAGGCTTGATGTTTGAGAAGGTGTATCCACGAAAACCCAATGATTGGTCGGTCAATTTTTACAGACCTAGACCTGTACAGACCTAGGGATGAGAGGGAGGATGTCTAGAAACATGAAGTTCTGTATTATAATTTGAATGGCTTATATACCTCGTGAATAGCATACGGCAGTACAATGCATTTACCGGCTGTACTGTTGTGAAACGACATATTTGTGGGCAAATTCATAATTAGTTGTTAATGGTGGTTATTAACTAAAGAGTGGTGGTTCTACATATTTGAGAGGTGCCTCTTCAAGGCACTCATTCATTCTCTATATAAAGGGGCTTTGCCCATTGTAATCACAACTTCATCATTCAATAAAGATTCACTCCCTCTCAATTCTCTTTTATGTCTCTCACTATGCTAATAGACAACAACACGTTATCAGCACTGTCTCTAATATGGTGAGATTAGAGAGTAGAGATTGATTCCTAATAGTGATTGCTCCTGGTCGTGATTAAGGAAGACGAAGGGATAGCAATCGCTCACTGAAAAAGGAAAAATCAGAACAAAGTATCAAGGCATAGATGCAAGAGTGGTTACCTTCGTTGCCCTGGACAGGGGCGAATGTAACCAGAAGGGTTGCCCCTCATTTTTAGTCCATGGAGAATCAAACGAAGATTGTTCGCATTTGCAACGACAATTATTGAAACCATCAATCCAACCAAAAATCCTCACTATGTTCATTGGTGGAGAAGAAGAAGGGTGAGTACCTGTTTGAAACAGGACTAAGCCATGGTTGGTCCTCCGCTGCCTTCACATCAACTAGGAGCAATGGCGGAGCCTCGATGTTTGTGGCGCACGCGGTCGACGGCGATGCTCGGCGCAGCCGGCCTTGGGCCGGCGACGGCGGCGCCCAGCGGTGGCTGGAGAAGGGGCCGACCACGGGCCGGAGACGGCGGCTCCAGGCGGGGCCGGCCATGGGTCGGCGGCGGCGGCTCCATGTGCAGCCGGCCATGGGTCGGCGCCGGCCCTTCCCGGCTGGGCATGGCCAAGAAAAGGCGGCGGCTCCACGCCGGTGAAGCGTCAGCGGGCGGCTGCCATGGGGGCTGGGGGTGGGAACCCTAGCACCCCAGGCGGTTGCAAATAATTGGGCCAAAAGGCCCATCCTGCTGGGGAAAGAAAAAAAATCCGATTTTGCAATTTAGTCCTTGCAAAATTGTAGAAATTGCAAATAAACCCACCAGATAAGAAGAAGGGTTAATTTTGCAATGAAAATATTTGCGTATGAGCCCTCGGGGTTTCTGAAAATTTGCAAATATATTCAATTCAGCATATCAATGCCGTAATTTGATGTTTTACTGCATATACTGCGATTTTACCCGTAAAAATATTGATAATCACAGTGTAGATGCGTTTAAATGCAGTTATTTACATCTTGGGGTTATTATTTCTGAATTTAATTTTCTAGCATTTATTTTTCGTATGATGTAGTTGACGATTACCTTAAGTGCTAAGCTTAGCACAAGGCATGGGTCCTATGGCATATCTATGTCCATAGTGAGAGTAACTCGCCCATTGCTACAAGGTCTACGTCACTTGATTATATTCTGCATTGTTTATGATTTAAGTTATTTACTCCACTTGAATTGTAGAATTTATTGCTAGAAAATTATGTTGACGATTACCTTAAGTGCTAAAAAATTAGCACAAGGCATGAGTCCTATGGCATATCTATGTCCATGGTGGGAGTATCCCGCTCATTGCTAAAAAGTCTACGTCAATTTGTTAAATTCTGCACTGATTATTATTTTAGTTATTTTGACTTAACTAAAATTTGCAGAATTTTTGCATTTGCATATTTCTGGTGATTACGTTCTTAGTATGGGTCCTATGGCCGGACCATAGCGAGAATAACTCACCCATAAGCAAAGGTCTACACCATTGATTAATTTTGCATTGCGTTTATGTTATTGGTTTACATTCAATTCGATGATTAATTACTATGTGTTGGTGAAAGCACAATGTAGTGGAGTCTATTGCATTGGCTGCGACTGTAGTGTTCTTTCAACACTTGAAGAGTTTGAGTAATGTGCTCCTTATGGCTTTTCCAATCTTTGCTGTAAATTAGAATGTCATCAAAGAAGACCAGTGCAAACTTCCTTAAAAAGTTCTTCAGTATAGTGTTCATGAGGGCTTGGAAGGTGGCTGGTGCATTGGTCAGCCCAAATGGCATGACCAAGTACTCAAAGTGACCTAAAAATGTGGTAAAAGCTGTTTTATGTATATCATCTTCTTTCATTCTGATTTGATGATATCCCGATCTTAGATCTATCTTGGAAAAAAATTTGGCTCCATGCAGTTCATCTAGGAGGTCTTTAATAATGGGAATTGGATATTTGTTCTTGATTGTATTAGCATTGAGATGTCTATAGTCTACACACAACCTCCAACTGCCATCTTTCTTCTTGACCAATATTGCTGGAGAAGAAAAGGAGCTTTCACTGGTTCTTATCTCTCCTGACTTAAGTAGCTGATCGACTATCTCTATCATGGCCTTCTTCTTGTAATATGGTACTCTATAGCCCCTTTGATTAACCGGCTCCCCTTCATTTTTTAAAGGAATAGTATGATCACAGTTCCTTTTTGGTGGAAGTCCAACTAGTTCCAGGAAAACTTCAGCATAATTGTCCAAGATTGTTGTGATTTCAGGGTGAACCTCATCTTCTACCATGCTGCCACATTCCTTGAAACTGAATATAGCTCCCATTGCTCCTTTGTTGAGGAGCTTCTGTAATTTTTCCACACTTACCAAGCAATGTTTACTATCAATTGTCTCATCCTTAAGTGTTATCACCTCTTGTTGAGCATCTCTTAAAGTCAGAGTCCTGGTTTTGAGATTGATGCTTACAGGGCTATATGTATAAAGCCACTCGGCCCCCAGGATAATGTCATACCCCTTAAGTTCCAATAGCTTAAAGTCATTGGTAAAGGAATTGTTTGAACCCAGTATTGGCAATTCTTACACTCTGCAGTACTCAACAGCTTCTGGCCATTAGCTACTTGGACAGTCATTGTTTCACTAGGCTGAATATTCAAATAAGCCTTTCTAGCAAAGGTGGAGTCAATGAAATTTGTGCTACTCCCACTATCTACCAAATCTGTTCCCCAAGTTTTACCACATTTAACCTTCAGAGTAAAGGTATGTTTTTCTAAGCCACTTCCCTGTACTGCATGCAGAGATAATTGCAGTATTTCCTCGTCTTTCTGAATTTCAGCCTGTTCTTCTTCCTGGACAACTCCTTCTGTGCAATCAGGATTTTCCTCATTTTCAGATTCTACAATCTCTAAGGATTTCAGGTGTTGGTTCATCTTACAGACTTGTTTATGTCCAGGAACCCACTTGTCTCCACATCTGAAGCATTTGTCATTCCCTTCCTTCTTCCTGGTGTCACCAATGAGCTTATTGTTTGACAGCACACTTTCAACAGGACCAGGTCAGTTCACAGGTATATTCACTTCCACTGATCTTTGGGGTTTGTATGCATAATTTCCATAATTAGAATAGCTCCTTTTCATAGGATTAGATCCTTCCAGATTCCTTGCTGTCCAATAAGCCTCAGCCAGATTCACTAGTTTTAAGAGGTGAGTGAGATTCCTAAGAGGATCCTGCAGCCTAGCAATAAAGCTTTTCATGAAATAGCCTTCTGTGAGTTCAGGGTTGCCCCTCTTGACTAAGCCCATTGCACTCTCAAAGAGGTCGATGTACTCTGAAACAGATTTGTGGTGTTTAACTGAGTGAAAAGCAGAGATAACATCACAATCAGACTTTTGGCTGAATCTGTTGGTTATCATCCTACTCAACTGATTCCAGGAAATCACATCAGTTTGAATGTCGTTACTCTCAAGCCATTCTTCTGCTCTCCCTACAAAATATATAGTCGTAATGGCCACCCACTGCTCTTGAGGAACCTGTGTCAACTTGAAAAATTTCTCAGCCTTCTTGATCCAGTATTCTACCTGTTCCCCACTGAACTCAGGAAAAGATAAGTTAGGACCTCTTGCCCAATTCCTTGATGCTTGCTCGATTCCCCTGTTTCTTTCCACACTCCTTTCTTCCTGCCATGTCTCCTCCGGAATTCTTGCCATACTCCCTGACGCCTGAAAATTACTCCTTGGTCTGATGGGGTTTTCCAGTAAGGGTGGAGAGAGATTGCTTAGCAGCACTTGGGCAGAGCGATTTGAATGTAGACCACTGCCCCCTGGGGTCTCGAAACTGGCCTGAGAGGATCTGATATTAGGTGTATGGCCAGTAAGACTTTCCTCTCTTCCGATGGCCCTTGAGTTATGATCTGTAGGGTCCCCCGTTGGTCCGCTGTTGTTCTGGATAATAGCCTTCACGGCATCCAATAAAAAATCCATCTTCTGATTGAGCTCGTCGTTGAACTTCTCTTGCTCCGTTCGGGCCGCTCGAAAACCTTCCATTTCCTGCCGAAGTGCTTCCATCTCTTCGTTCCGAGCACGCTATGCATCTTCTTCGTCGCGGTTGTCCCCTCTCGTGGGTTTCGTCATCTTCTCAGTTCAAATCACGAGTCGGCTCAGGAATTTTACAAAAAGCACAAGGCTAATAACCCTTACCTATCGCAATCGACTGACGGGAGAATGAAAGTTCAGGCTTTAGACATAGTAATACACTATGCAACCTGAAATCTTTCGATCTTGATCCGAAATGACCAGACTCCGCTCTTCCCTACGGCGTTCAGGAATTTTACTAGGAACACCTGGTTCCTAACCCTTGACCGCACGAAAACAGCAAGAATCGGCCAAGAACCGATGGCTCTGATACCAATTTGTCAGGATCTGAAATCCAAACTGAAGAACAGTAGCGATTTTGGATGATTTTTGGAGAAATTGGGGTGAGAAAATGGAGAACAGAACGGGATGAGGGTATATTAGATGAGGAGAATGGACGTAGAATCCATTTTACAACTGAGACATAAGAATTACAGACCAAATCCGCGCTATTTAAGCCGCGCTAAAGCAAAAGTAAGCAGTGGCAGGTAGCTAGAAACGACAAAACAGGTTACAGAACAGTAACTACTGAAATAAATGACAGCCGTCGATCGCTTATAAACGAAGCGGTACGTTTGATCTTCCACCGTCCGATGTCCTCTTTTCAACTTGCGCTGAACAGCTTAGGATTCCCTCCTGGTCTTCTCCTCCAATGAGCTCCGGATCCTGACAGGCTGGCCTCGGCACGCTGACGGCGTCGCCCGGTGCGGCCAGCCTCGGCCCGGTGACAGGGTCGTCCGGCGCGGTTGCGGGCGGGGGCGGTCCTCCGGCCGGCGGCGGTCCAGCCGGCGACGCCCCGACAGGCGGCTGCGGCGGCGATGGGGGCTAGGGGTGGGAACCCTAGCCCAACCCGGCGGTTGCAAACGAGGAATGGGCCAGAAGCCCAATTCGGCTGGGGAAGAAAGAAAAATGCGAAAGTTTGCAATTTAGTCCTTGGATAATATGGAAATTGCAAATAAACCCAGTCGATAGGAAGAAGGGACTAATTTTCAATGAAGTATTTGCATATGAGCCCTTGGGGTTCCTAAAAATTGTAAATATATTCAATTCAGCATATCAATGCTGTTATTTGATGTTTTACTGCGTATATTGTGATTTTACCCCTAAAAATATTGGTAATAGCAATGTATATATGCCTAAATGCAGTTATAATGTATATGTGTTTTAAATGCAGTTATTTACATCTTGGGATTATTATTTCTGAATTTAATTTTCTAGCATTTATCTTTTGTATTATGTAGTTGACGATTACCTTATGTGCTAAAATTAGCATAAGGCATGGGTCCTATAGCATATCTATGTCCATAGTGAGAGTATCTCGCCCATTGCTACAAGGTCTACGTCACTTTATTATATTCTGTATTGTTTATGATTTAAGTTATTTACTTAACTTGAATTCCAGAATTTATTGCTAGAAAATTATATTGACGATTACCTTAAGTGCTAACTTTAGCAAAAGGCATGGGTCCTATGGAATATCTATGTCCATGGTGGGAGTATCCCGCTCATTGCTAAAAGGTCTACGTCAATTTATTATATTCTGCACTGATTATTATTTAAGTTATTTTGGTTTAACTTAAATTTGCAGAATTTTTACATTGCAAATTGGTAATTGCCTTTTTAGTATGGGGAATATGACAGGGTCATAACGACAAATAGCTCACCCATAATTAAGGTTTACATCATCAATTTAACTTTGCATTTGGTGATTTCCTTATGCAAATGTATAATTTACATTTGCATAACACCATTGAATAAAATGCAGAGAAATATGGAAAATGCTAGAAAATTATGGAACCATTTTGATGGTTATTTTCAGCATTATGAATTTTTGGGATTATTGATGGATTTTCTATTTTCCATCAAAACCCATGAGATCGGAAATATCCCGAAAATTGAAGGGAAAATTCCGAAAAATACTATCCTTGGATGGGATAATTTTGAGTTAATTTTAAGTATTTGCTAGATGCATATACTATTACTCAAAATTGATGTGAAAAGGGGGAGAATATTAGATGACTTGAAATAAGGCTTGTAACAATAGAAATTTTGGAAATTTCTGTTTAAAGGCATTATGAAATATGCTTGTGATATGATAGGGATCTTGGAGATCTCCTTTTACAAAAGCATATTAACGAATTAATAGGTCATTTTGGGAGATAAACATGAAAATTGTTACTACAAGAAAGTAGTTTCATGTCTGTATTATGACTTGGAAGTCATATATTCATTTGTTTGGAACAAGTGAAATCCCAAATTACTGATTATGACCTATATTATGTTAAGATGATCATTTGTGATCATGGCATAATTAACACTAGATAAGTGCATACTAAGAGGATGCATGATTGTGTTATTGTGTATTTATGGCATACAAGGTAATTGTTCCAAAAGAACAATATTCCAATGCAGATTAATTTTGGTCGTGTAAAATATATCAGCTTTAAAGTTGTGCTCATATGGAGCATTTGAAAACTTAATATTATGCTGATTTCTGGTACAATACTAGTTATGACAATTAATGTCGCATAAATTGAATGACCCAAAAGTAATTGCTAAAATAGTATGAGTCTTTGGGTCAAATGAGCAAACATTATAAGAAACTAGACTTGAAATATTCTGTCTACTGAAGATCCTTTTGTGGGCATTTTGTTGAGAATATTATCCCAAAAAGATGATGGGGTAACTCACTAAACGTGAGATAATGCAGTTTTATGACATTATACTGCATTGTGAAAGTCTAGTTCACTGCATATAAATCAGACTCTCTGATTTATGAGTGCGTGGAAGTATACATTTCCCATTTAACATCACCACTACAACATACAAAATTAGGGCTATTTGAGAATTTTTGGATATGAAGTTCCATTAATCTTATGCCCACTAAAGGGGATTAAGAAAGTATGTTGTTAATAAAGATCGCATATCGGCATTAGGGGGAGAAATGCCCAAAAGATTTAAATGCCTTGATAATTTCTCTAAAGAAAAGTATTAGAGAAATGATCTTTATATTAATCAAGAGTTACGCACTCTAGTAATACTAAACAAAGGTTTAGTTTATTCTCTCGTTTTGATGTAAACAGAGAACTTGCCAGAAACTTGGAGTTACCATTTACTATGGTGTAAATGGATCGCTAACAGTGGAATACCCCGGGATAATAGTGTTTCCATCTTTACGAAAATTGACTTGTTAGTCAATGATCTAAATATGCGGTGACGCCTGCGATTTTAGATTTAATGACTTCGTCAATATAATACTCCTTAAAAAATGATCATCGTGAAGATGATAATTCCAGCTTGGTAATGCGCGCATATTATAATGCTGGAAGTAAGGAACGACCATGAATCTTCGTTTTGGGAAATGAAGAAATTCTGGTTAATTTTGAATATCCTTATAAATCAGGATATTGAAAAATATGAGAAAAGATTGTCGACAACTTCCTCTAAAGTTGCCAAAAGTACAGATCTATAATTAAAAATCCATGGCATATGACACGTGAAGTGTTCATATTGGGTCTTGAGAAAGCAACTGAGGTTGAACCATATTATAGCTATAAGTCTTAGAATTAATTAAGACTTAATGGGTCATTACAAATATAATGTGGTGATAAAAGTTATGATTCAAATGTCTCTTTAAGAGACTATTATTCTCATATGTAAAATGTTTCATTATAAATTAAGTCTGGCACATGATATGAAAGTATATGCAATAAATGGATTTGGGAAATCCTTAGTGATATTTTTGTTGGATTCATAGTTTCTTATGAAAAGAAACAGAAAATTGCGACATATATATACATGAGGCTCATACAATATAGTTTCTTTAAAAAAGAATAATATCTTCCTAAATGTGATAACATCTTTCTTAGAGAAAGAGTGTTTTATGGAAGAATAATACTTTCAAAAGGAAAATATAGTTTTGAAAAATGATTTTCCTAGAAAGGAAAATACTTACCAGTCTAAATACACCACTCATACATGCCAAATACAACCCAAGGTAGATAAGGTAGACTCCAATTCTTGGGGATCACGACTCCTAATCCAATCCGGGAAACCACGTCCGGGTCTTCACGTAGCCGTGCAGAACTCTGTTCGAGCCGGACTCAAACAGGAATCCTAGGCCATTACGCACCGTGCCAACCCGGAGGCTGTTCGGCAGGATGCTCATGGGCCTGATAGAACCTCCCAGGGAGTTGGGCCCTGGTAGGCTGTCCGATTGGGCCGTCAGGGAGTGGGCCATGGCAATGGGCCGTAATTCAATCCCCGACAAATAGTATTTTCATCTTTGCGAAATTTGACTTGTTAGTCAATGATCTAAATATGCGGGGACGTCTGCGATTTTAGATCTAATGACTTCGTCAATATAATACTCCTTAAGAGATGATCATCGTGAAGATGACAATTTCAGCTTGGTAATGCGCGCATATTATAATACGGTAAATATGGAACAACCATGAATCTTCGTTTGGGAAATGACGAAGTTCTGGTTAATGTTGAGATATTCTTATAAATTAGGATATTGAGAAATATAAGAAAATATAGTTGATAAATTACCTCTAAAGTTACTAAAGTACATATCTGTAATTAAAAGTACATGGCGTATGGCATGTGAAGTGTGCATATAGGGTCTTTAGAAAGCAAATAAGGTTGAACCATATGATAGATATAAGTCTTAAAATTGATTAAGACTTAATGGGTCAATACACAAATAATGTGGTGATAAAGCAGTGACGGAGACAGGGGGGACCGGTGGGGGCTAGGGCCCCCCATGGTAGATGTACAAAAGAGGGTACCCCTATATATATCAGGTAAAATTAACAGAAAAATATGATTTTGTTTATTAAAATTTTCAAAAATTTCTCTGCACATGAAATTGCATGTTAAAATAGTCAAAATTTCTAAAGGATCCTATATATACATAAATTTGCATGTTAAATTAGTTAAAAACTTCAAAAAAAATCTACTGCATGTAAATTTGTATGTTAAAATAGTAAAAAATTCAAAAAAATTCAAAAATATACATGAATTCGCAAGATAAATAGTGAAAAAGTTCTAAAAATTCTTGAGTTCATATGAATTTGCAAATTAAAATGCTATAAATTTTCTATTTGATCTTCTCGATATAAAAGTTAATTTTTATTGGCCCCCTTAATATTTTTTTCTAGCTTCGTCCCTGTGATAAAGGATATGGTTTAAATGTCGTTTTAAGATACTATTATTCTCATATGTAAAATGTTCCATTATAAAACAAATCTAACACATGGCATGAAAAATATGCAGTAAATGGATTTGAAAAATCATTAGTGATATATTTGATGGATTCACAGTTTCTTATGAAAAGAAACAAAAAAACGACATATAATGCATAAGACTTTTGCAATATAGTTTTTTTCAAAAAAGAAGAATACCTTCCTAAATGTGATAACATTTTTTCTGCAGAAAGAGTGTTTTACTTTCAAAATAAAGTATTGTTTTGAAAAGATACTTTTCTAGGAAGGGAAATACTTACCCATCAAAATACACCAATTATCCATAGAAGTTGGATGATGACCCATCATGACAAGATGGAATAAATAATGATTTTAAAAATTTTCCACATAAGCACATGTGATGTAGTGTGCATCTCTTACAATGAATAAAATAATGGCTATATCCTTTGATATCTTGGAGATATTAAGTGAATTCATGTAGTTAGTGAAATCTCCTAAAAAGGTTGGTTATATTTTGCTCTATAGTGATACAACCATGTGTTGCAAGTCCTGGAAATCAGGCTATTTGGTTGGATATTTAATCACTAAGAGGAAGTTGTTAAATATCAATACCTTATAGGTTTGATATATTATACCTAGAGAATGTATATGATTCTTTAAAGTGAATAATGGAGATGTTTTTAGGACATCAAGTTCCTAATATTAATGCTATTAGAGCATTAATAAATCAGGCCTGATAGGTATGATTGATGTTAATTATTGACAAGATAAAATACAGTTCTAATATGAGAAATTGAACTGATCGTTAAATCGATATAAATTATTGAGTAAATAATGCAGTTTTCATTTTGAGAAAATGGACTAGCACTAAAATAATCTTCATATATCGCCATAGTATTAAAAAAAATTTAGAAAAATCAAGACATAACTATGGAGAAAAGTCTTAGCCTATATTTATAGGGAAAATCAAAACATAACTATGGTAGGATGCACATGTTTTTGAAAATCTGGCTAATCCATATAATACCCAATCTCATATTGGATATATGGTGGTATGACATAGAGTCGTGTAAATAGACCTAACGATCACTTTCACCGAGTGGTATTGCATTATATAAGACATCAAATGAATAAATATGGCTAGAACAAATGGTTTGCCTTGTATTGTATAAGTGAAAGGGAATATAAAAATGCAATATAATAGGATATTGATCCGCACATACTCTGAAAGGGTGATGAAGTAGATGGTTATAAATGAAATCATGTGAATTATCTGTGAGAGATTTATTCACTAAATTCTTATTTAGAATAAGGTGACTTCATATTACAAAGTTCAGAGGGAGAAAACTTCTGAACTATAACCCATACAATGAGCATTGATGATCTTAGAGATCACATATTGCACTCTTTTCCTTGTATGAATTTTCATAACTTCATATTGCAGAGTTCAGGGGAAGAAAACTTTTGAACTATAACCCATTGAATGATCTTGAAGATCATATATTGTACTCTTTTTTCTTCATGAGTTTTTCCTTTAAAGGTTTTCTCATGGCAAGGTTTTAATGAGGCAATATCATAATACAAATATTCATATGCGGTGCATTCTTTTCTCCATCCATTTTGTCCCAATGGGTTTTTTAGAGGAGTTTTTAATGAGGCACGTGCATATAAGTTATTTACTAAAGAGGAGTATATGCAATGTACTCTTTTTCTCCATCCATTTTTCCCATGAGGTTTTTGGACTGAGTTTTAATGAGACATGTGCATTATGAAGTTTAGGCTTCAAGGGGAAGTTTCTAAACTCTAATTTATGATCTTGAGGATCATATATTGCCCTTTTTTTCTTCATTAATTTCCTTGGAAAATTTCTTATATGAAGGTTTTAACGAGACAATGTAAATACATTGTTTTTATGCAATGTAAGTTTCCTTCATCCATTTTTCCCATTGGGTTTTTGGATTAGTTTTTAGTAAGATGGTATACTAACAAAAAATATACATTGAAAGTATAAATGTATATTAGACAATCTTGTTTTCTCTATCTGTTTTTCCCACAGGGTTTTTAGAAGGAGATTTTTAAAAGACATAGCTATACAAGGAATTTGCCCTAGGGGGAGTGTTGTGAAATGACATATTTGTGGGCAAATTCGTAATTAGTTGTTAATGGTGGTTATTAACTAAAGAGTGGTGGTTCTACATATTAGAGAGATGCCTCTTCAAGGCACTCATTCATTCTCTATATAAAGGGGCTTTGCCCATTGTAATCACAACTTCATCATTCAATAAAGGATTACTCCCTCTCAATTCTCTCACTCTCACACTGGGCTAATAGTGTACTCGAACAACTAGGATCTTTTTTAAAAAAGAAAAGGTACAAGAATCTTCTCGATCCAAGTTGGCATGGATATGGGTCCCCGGATTGATCTGCGTTGGGTCTGGTAGCTTTCTTTGGTCCAAAAGTATTGTTGTTGAAAGCATGAATATGTAACACATCTTTTAGGTCGTTAACCCATGAAATGTTGTTTGGTTTGGCAAATATTTCCTTGACAAATATGAAGGTCCCTTACTGATAACTGTGTACACTTTCCAAAACATTCAAATTATCTCTGTTTTTGTAACGACAATTAACGCATAAACTAGCATGCAGCACCCGTTGTATATTTGATAAACAGTTAAACACCATCCACTATAAAAATATATTCCATCGCTACACTTCAATTATCTGCTATTTATAACCTTGCATTTTGTTTTTAATTTCATTTTGTTCATATGCACCTCTCTTTTTTATAATGTTGCAGAATAGTAACGATAATGGTAATCCTATACGGGTTATTGGAGGCCATAAATCAAAGAGTAGCTACACTGGAAAAGTCTACACATATGATGGGCTGTACAAGGTCTTGCCTTTTACTTCATAGTTACCAAGTGTTATTTTATCTTCTAAATATTTAATCTATATATATGTGTTGCTAAGCCTAAGTGCTGTAATCTAGATTACATTTTAATGGCTATAATGCTTACTTTTAAAGAATTGATGTTGTGTCTTATACTATTGCCTAAATTTTGGATGAATTGGTGGCAACAATAATGTTATACTTTTGCAAACTTGATTCTAATTTATAAACTGAGAGAATGCAACCAGGAAGGCAAATGCCTAAAAGTGTAGACCTAAGGTGTATTTGGTTGGGAGTTGGCTGCTCACCTATGCTTGTACAAAACCTACCAAACGCATTGTTTGGCTGGGGTCTAAATTAGTCGCATCACCATAAATTTGCTTCATGTGCCAATTGTTGCAAAAGTAGGGTAAGAAAAAACTAGGCACTGGAATATAGTTCTTAGAAAACAGAAGCATTTTCGCTTATATATCCTTTTGCTTCCTCTTCGACTAACTTTATTTTGGTTTGTTTATTTAAATGTTCGATAGGTGGTTGGTGATTGGGTGCAGAACGGAGTTCAGGGGCATGTCGTTTTCAAATATAAATTGAAGCGTCTTGAGGGCTAGCCTTTGTTAACAACTTCTGAGGTTTGCTTCAATAAGAATATCATGCATTAGTACACTAAAACCTATAGTAACTGCATGCTTTTTGAATGCTTCTGTGCTGCCTTACTTTTTTTTGTTATTAAGCAATATTGAATTTACTCACATGATGCCTGGTTTTTTCTATTTTATATTTGCTACCAGGTTGGAACAAAAGAGGCTGCGGTGTCCTGCATGATAAATACTACAACTCATGAAATTTTGGTAGTGCTGAGCAAAAGGAAAACTCAGATAGTATGTTCTGTTACTCATTGCCTGCTTGTATTAGTAGGAAAGGGCATCAATTTTTTTTCCATCTTTGGACCTTTGCGTTTATGACTTTTTCTGTCCTGTTTAACATTGTTTGGGTGAGTTGTATTTATAGATAATTGTATTTTTTATAATGATCAATGTGCTATGAAATAGAATAGCTAAACTCCATTTTCTTTTGGAGGAAAAAGATGTTTTCTATCTTCAGAGCTTGTAACATTAACATCAGTTTTGGATGATGAATGCATGCCCAGAAAATGTAAGACTAGGCATTTTCTTACTACTTTTATATGCTTCGCTACGTAACATTTTCAGATTATGACATTCATTTGAATAACTAGGTGTCATGATTTTTATTTTTGCATTTGGTCTAGACAGAGGCACATAGCAAATGGATTCTTTTTTGAATGACTTTTGTTAGCGAACAATTTTTTAATGAACTGGTGTGCAAAGATTTTTATCTCCCGTTGCAACGCATGCACATTTTTGCTAGTCAAACATAAAGGAAAGAAGGACAATATTCGGTTAGCCGGCCATGATGTAGTAATTACTCTTATTACTTATTTAGTATTTTTATACAACATCATCTAATAGTACAAAGCCAAACATTCGTGCCTCCCTGCATGCCACGCGTCACCGTTGTTTTGCCACGTCGCCCCGTTCTTTCGCAGCCGTCCATTATTTTCCAACGTATAAAACGATTTTTTTGGTGCAAATCTCAGCACGGTGGGTGATTTGGTGGGTTGGCTAGCTGAGCAAATCCGTCGTCTGGGAGACCATGGTTCGATTCTCGGTACCCTCTTTTTCCCTGCTTTTTCCTCCGGGCGTGTGCGGTCACAACAACACGCGGCCTTCCCGCACGAGCGCTCCCGTGCCTTCCTTCCCGCACGAGCGCTCCCGTGCCTTCTCGCGCACGCAGCGTCTTCCCGTGCTAGGCGCGCCCGTGCCTTCCTGCGCGCGCAGCCCTCCCGCGCTCGGCGCACCATGGGCGCGCCTACGCGTCTAGTTATTAAAATGGTTCACTTATTTGGTTAGAAAATAAATTTAATTTTTTAGTCTAGTTTTTCATAATCATGAAGACACCTCTAAAAACTCTTTGAAATAACATAAATGAAGCACATTAATTTTAAGAATTAGATTTAAGAACTTCTCAAAGTTCATTTTAATATTTAACTTATCTAACTTATGGAGTAGTTCAGTTCCACCACTTAGAACATGCTCATAGTACACATTTGCATGAGGCCATCGTTTTGTCATAATATATTCTAATCAAAGAATTACACACCACTCAAGTCAATCAAAGTAATCCCAATTACTGGATTGGGAGAAATTAACGATCCGTCGATGTGCTAAGAGCATCCCCAGGAGCCCCCAATCAGCCATGCCTGTAAATTACTGTTCATCCGAAAAATTCAAAATTCAGGCTGAGAACAGTGGGCTGTGGGCGCTGAGCGGGATGAATTCAAAATGGGGGCACAGTAGTATAGGGGATGAGATGGGGATGCTCTAAACTCCTACACACACATGGTGTACCGTGATATGCAGGGGCTTTGATCCTGCGTGGATGGGCTATATTTATTTACTCCCTCTAGTCACAAAAAGAAGTCGTTGTTGACTTTTGCACACGTATTTGATCATTCGTCTTATTAAAAAAATTATATATATAAAAATATAAGTCATACTTAAAATATATTTAATGATAAACTAAATCACAACAAAATAAATGATATTTACATAACTTTTTTGAATAAGACGAATGGTCAAAGATATCTCCAATAGTCAACGGCGACTTCTTTTTTTTTTTGACCGGAAGTAGTATATTAGATGCCATAAATGTGTGCCCCTATTTCTAAGGCGCTGGTGCCCCACGGCACTAGCGCGCTATCTTGTCTTGCTAGTGTGGCGTAAATTATAGATGTTGAAGCATTTCATACATATATAGATCGAGATGGGCAAATACATAGTATCTTAAGTTTATAAGGTTGAGATGGTCAAATATTATATTACCAAAATTATGTCTTATAAGAGTTTGAATATATGAAAATGAAAGAATAAATATCCAGGTTCCAAAGGATATGCGATCCATCCAACAAACAAATTACTAGAGTCCCGCGTTCTGCTCGTCAGCCTTTTGGATTCCTCATCATCGTAGCAGTGGTAGGGATACCCTCTCTTCCGTCAAAGCTTTTTTTAAAATAATTGCCAAGTTGCCAAATTTATTCAAAGATGGAGGTATAAGAAAAAGAGTTGTAGGCGATTAGCCTAGGGCACCCAGAAACAGTAAAAACAACAATAAGCTCAATAACTAAATGCTAGACAACGTCAAGAAGAATAGTGGAAACTAAATCGGCAGGCCAACGACCAACATTTCGAAAGATTCGGTTGTTCCTATCAATCCAAACATGCCAGCAAACAAGAATTATGATCTCATCTTCCCTCCGCCTAATCGATATGATCCCCCAGCAGAGAGTCCCACCAATCTCCCAGCGACGTTATGGATGCAGCCGTAACATTTGTAGATGACATGTATAGTTGCATGAGATGCCATATTTGTCTAACAAAAGGACATTCCCATAGCAAGTGTCGATGGGACTTTGAGGAAGCCTCGCAAAGGACACAAATGTGGGTACAAGCCAGCCTCGCCGCATCAAACGATCCGCCGTCATCAACCTAATGTAATATAATGATGTAGGTTATTTGGTGGAGACCGGGCCGTTCTAATTTAATTGTGTAAAACTACAGTTTCAATAATAAGTAATAATAACATCCGAGATTATGAGCGTAATTTCACCTGTCTATATCCGTTAAGTTGATAACCATGATCAATGCCCAGCTGTATCTTTCGAATCCATCTAAGGGCATCCTTGGTTGTCATGTCTATGATCCGCTTCCATCTCTGCTAGGAGAACCTCACCGGAGTCGATAGAATTGGACGTCGTCGCTGTTTTCTTCATCGCTGGCACCGCCATTGCCTCCCTGTAAAATTGCTGTGACCAGGTGGTAATTCCTCTCCTCAGCATCCCAAGGCGTAGGCATCTCACTTCCTGAGGTTGGCTTGACCGAAGATTTGCCCGCGCCACAGGTGAGAGATCATTGCCAGTAACAGTTACATTGCGCGTAATTTCCACCCATAAGAGATATCTTGAGAGCAGTAATAATTTGTGTCAAACAAAAAACCCTAATGTCCAGATATCAGTATTCTTGACAGCTTGTTTACAACGCTAATATAGCTATGAATGTAACTTGCAACCTAGTAGAGAAGCATTCAGCAACTTCTAGTATTACGAACAAGATCCGACCAAAAGAATAATAGTAGCTGCTCTTGCTAAAAGCCAATGAATCATGGATGGTGGTTCATGAATTAGTAACTAGAGCATCACAACATGTAATCCTGAGAAGGCTGGTTGTGTTAGAAACTGGTTTCATCTTCGACTACGTCCCGACTGTTGTCTAAAACAAAGTTGTCATAGGAAACATCAGTGATCTTGTTGTCACCATTCAAAATAGCATTTGACTGTAAAGCAGATGACCAGCTGATCTGGGAAGTTGCTGATTTAACTAGCTAGATAAGCTCGATGAAGCTAGTTGCAGTGCTTCATCAACAGGATGTTGTGTATCAAGTCTCCGCTGGAGCTGTGCAATGCCGTCGAAGATTTCAAGCATTTCCCCACTGAGACAACAATGTGGATAGGTATGTTAAAAATTCAAATGTTTGAACCATGACTGCAAGCACCGCTTTAAATAATACTTACTGCAATGCATCTACAACATGACCACGGTCCATCAGTAACTCCCTCAACTGTACAAAATTAATGCATATTAGCAAATATGTCTTTGAAAACATGACTAACAATACTTGCACTCCTGATCAAAGAGTCCATGTCGGTGCTTTCACCCACATAGCACATCTTTTCCCTTTGCATTATTTTGTGCCTGTTGTTCCAGCTTCCTAGAC
>SPJY01037895.1:165052-227567 GCA_005191435.1 Raddia distichophylla | reverse complement strand
CACACCTGTTGTATACATGCATGGGCTAGGGCCTCTTGCAATCTTGGGCCCTAGTCAGTTGCACTTGTTGCCCTGACCCAGTGGCCCTAGGTGTATTGGACTGAGCATCCGTGGGTGACATGTTTGGCTAGTGCTACAAAAAGATGTGGGTGCATAACTAGAGCTGCGTGACATGAGTAATAAGAGTTTCCAATTTTTTCCTACAATCTCATTATTTACCATATATTTCAAATGATTTTCTTCATTTTTAAAACTCGTTCATGCTTGACACTATTTTTTCAAAGGTCAGTTTTTCTAGCAACTTCTCCATTGCTAGAAAGGGAAATAAACATGCTTTACTGCTCCTATTTGAGAGCAGAGATGGGCCAAAAATGTTGAATGCACACCAGGAAATCAAACAAGAACTCTATCTCTCTCTCTCTCTCAGTAATGAATTAGAATTTCATGTAGCGATCTGTGAACCAAAAAAAATTGTTGAACCAGTAAAATAGGGTTTTGCCTATAACTTATGATGATTATCTATTATCCTTGCATTTGCTCTAAAGTCTAAATTGTTTCGTCTCATCGATATTACTGATATTATCCCTTACGAAAAAAAGTAGATTATTTATTGTGATAAACCGTTGGACCCTTGTCTAGGCCCGGCCCACTAAAATATGATAAAGCCAGTTGAGGGGAGGCCATCGGGTTTTACTCCACCGACGCTTAGGCCTTGTACATTTCAGTTTAACATAGCGTAGTGTTTCAACAAAATTTGAGAGTATTCAAAAAGTGGTTTAAATATTATGAAAAAATAATTTAAAATAGTTTTAGGATATTTATGAGAACTACTAAAAATCTAAGAAAAATCATTACAGATTATTACACCAAATAGGCTATATAAAAAAGATAAATTTTGCTGAAACGCTACGCTACGCTACACTAGGCTGAAATGTACAAGGCCTTACTACTGTTTCCTTTCCCAGCTGACGCCGGTTGTTCCGCCGCTCTGCTCGCCTAGCGCTGTCGTTGCCCCGCCGCCGTTGGCTACGTGCCCGCGCCTGCCGCCGTCGTTGTCGTGCCCGCATCGCCACCATTCGGTGGACGCCGCCACCGCTGCACGCTGTCGTTGCCTTACGGCTGCTGCTGTCTTGCCGCTGCGTCCATCGGTGGTTAATAGAGAAAAGCAAGAAGCCGGCTAGAAGAAGGGAAGGCAGGTAGGTTAGAGGAAGAAAGGTACAAACGAGCTATAGTTTGATGTGATTTTCCGTTTGTTTTGAATCTATGCGTGAGTAAGGATGTTCTCAAGATTTGATGATGGTTGATTATATATGTGCATCTATTTTGTTAAATGCGTGAGTGGATTAGTGTAATTTATGGAAAGATGCTGTCAAAATTTGTATTTTTTTTAGAGTTTGTAATCTTTCGAATTCCATTGGGTTGAGACGTTACATTTATCGCCCTAAAGATTGATCATAATCACTGACGGGTGGACTCTCTGTATGTGAATACCCCACAGCATACGACCCTACATGACACCCTTTCGGACTGACTGGACTGCTGTCTGCCGAGGGACTGGAAGTCTGGAAGTACTTGGGGCTGATTGGTTCGTGACTAATGCCTAGCCTAACCTTAGTAGTTTGCCACAGGTGTGGCACGACTAAGCTGACCAAAGTTAGCGAGTGTTTGGTTCGCTGCCACGGCTAACGGTAGGCACGCCTAACAATTGTGTGGCAGCTATTTGGATGACTGCCACATAATTTTGCTAAAGACCTCGTATAATTAGATTTTATAACATAATATAATAAAGCACATGGTTAATCATAGATTATGTGAGGACATATATCTATTAGTCCATATTTAATTTATTTTTAAAAAATTTCATTTCAAACATTTTATTTGCTACCATATAAAAATCAAAATCAAAATCAAAAATCATTTTCCTTTTTCCTTTTTTTCTTTTTTTCTTTTTTTTCTCCTTTTCTTTTCTTTCTTTCTCTCCTTTTCTCCTCTCTTTCCCCCACGGCTTTCCCGGTTCCCCCTCCATCCACCTCACTTCCATCGCCGCACTCTCTCTCTCCTTCGTCCCTATCGGTCTCCACCGCCCCTCCCTTTCCTCACCTCCAACCGCCGTCGGAGCTCCGCCCGCCGTCGCCGGTCGCCATCTCCGCCGCCGGACTCCTCTCTCTCTCTCTCTCTCTCTCTCTCTCTCTCTCTCTCTCTCGGGACAAGAAGCAGGCGCGGCCGGCACGCCGCCCCCTTGTCCTCCATGCCGGGCTCCGCACTCCGCCACCCCGCTGGGTTCCGCCACCCCCACAGCTGGGAGGGCCGCCGCCGCGCCGAGGTTCGCCGTAGCCGAGAGGGGTCGACCCCGCGCCGTCGTCACCATCTCCAACTCCGGCCTCGCCGCCTCCCTTCCCCCGCAACTGTGGCGTGGCAAACTGAGGCGGTCGTTTTCAGCGGCGAAAAATCGCTAGGCAAATGGGCTGCGGCACGCCTAACCATATGTGGCAAACCTAAGCTTAGTGAAGAAGCAAACAGCTACCTAACCACCGGAATTTACCCCCACGACACTCAATTCGCACGTCTGGCTCTGTATGCCATTACTTTCGTCGGCCTTCACCTGGATGCCACCGGGTGTGCGAATTGATTTTCTCTATATCATTTTGGCTATTTTTTTCATTTTAGCCCCTCTCTTGCTATTTTTCTTTTCATTTTAGCCCCTCTCCCTCTCCTGGCCGCCTCCATCGCAGCCTACTCCACCTCCGTCGCCGCCCCACACCCACTCTGGCCACGGCCTCCTCTCGATCGCCGCGCCTACACCACCGCCGTCTCCCACCTTCGTCCTACCCGCCCATTCCGCTTCCTCATCTCGTACCGCTGGTCGATTCTGCTCGGGCCCGAGGACGTCGATTGCCTGGAGGCCGCTCCCGCTGGTCTTCCCCTGCGGAGGCGGGAGACGGTGACGGTCGGGGAGGAGGACGCGACCGGAGTGGGCGGCGACGGAGGCAGAGTAGGCGGCCGGGAGAGGGAGAGGGGATAAAATGAAAAGAAAAATAGTAAGAGAGGGGCTAAATGGAAAAAAGATAGCTAAAAAGGCATAGAGGAAATCAATTCGCACGCTCGGTGGCATTCGGGTGAAGGTCGACGAAAGTAATGGCATACAGAGCCAGGCGTGCTAATTGAGTGGCGTGAAGGTAAATTTCCCCCTAACCACGTGGCAAGCCTAACATTAGGCATTGATCGAAACAGCCCCCTAGTCTAGCATAGCGCCGAGCAAGTCCCGCGGTGGCCGTCGGCGAATTCTAGTCTGCTTCGTTTTCTCCGCCCGCCGTACGACGCCGAGTCCACGCGCGAAGCCATCCATCCACACGCGCAGGGGGGAGTGATGCATCTGAGCGCGAACGAGGGGATCGAGGGCGTGCGGTTCGCGGTGACCGGCGGGCACGGCTTCGTCGGCGCCGCCCTCTGCCTGGAGCTGCTCCGACGCGGCGCCCGCGAGGTCCGCTCCCTCGACCTCCGCGCCTCCTCCTCCTGGTCAGAACAGCTGCGCGACGCCGGCGTCCGCTTCTTCCAAGGTCTCTCTCTCTCTCTGCCGCCTTCTTCAGATTGCTACACAACCAGATTTTCTCATTTAGGTTTTGCTCCACTGTAACTGTAACTATGAACCCTCGAATCAGATGTAGTACCATCGATGTAGAAGGTAACTTGCTCCATGCGGTTTAGTGCACTTGGGTTACAGAAATTGCTGCTGAAGTAAGAAGCATTAGAGCGTTATACTTTCTTTCTAGGTTAGTTTTACCCTGAATAAAGCTTCAAATTGGTGTCCACTCGGAGATAACTGCGTTCGTTGATGGTTTTTTTAGAACCGTTCATTGATGGCTTGATCGGCCCTAAATAGGGAGGTGGTATTGCATAGTCCCTCTCTTCAACAAAGTAGGAGTAATACTAACAAATTGGTGTCAATATGTACTGGGTACTTGGGTTTAGTCTCACATCGGTTATTGCTTGTGCGATGTGCATTCATTACCTATTAGGCTAGTTTATTGGGTTGAGTGGGCTCAACATCTTATTTGTGCCTTCCAGTTGGGCCTGTGCATGTAGCAGGGCCAACGGGACATGGGCCCAACACCGAGTGTCATCATGCCTTGCGGAACATTTGCCTAGTTAGTTTCTCAATCTGTGTGTTTGCTGCAATCAGGCTATCCATATCTGTTGCGCATATTGAAGCTTCAAATATTTGATGGGTGACCTTTTTTTGCAGGGGATGTTAGAAAGAAGGAGGATGTGGCAAGGGCTTTTCGTGGCGTGGACTGTGTTTTCCACCTTGCTTCATATGGCATGTCGGGAAAGGAAATGATACAGGCTGGGCGAGCCGACCAGATTAATATAAATGGGACCTGCAATGTACTGGATGCTTGCCATGAGCACGGTGTCAGAAGGCTAGTGTATGTAAGCACATATAATGTTGTCTTTGGGGGAGAGGCAATTGTCAATGGCAATGAGGCATTGCCTTATTTTCCCATTGAAGGACATGTTGATGCTTATGGGCGTAGCAAATCAATTGCTGAACAATTGGTGCTGAAGAGCAATGGGCGGCAACCCAAGTAAGTTGACCCCTTTTCTTTGCAACAATACTAATGAGTGTGCTTGCACAAATGCGATGTTTAATGCCATTCCCCAAACTGTGCTAATGCTTTTCTGCTCATAATTAATAATGTTAGTGATGATGGTGGGTATATTTGCTACTTCATATGTATTCAAAACAATGAAACTATTTGGTTTTGGTTGGAACTCAAATTGATATTTGGCACCATGCTGGTTGACTAACTGACCTGATGTTTGCCTACAGGGGTGATAAAAGTACTCGCCTTTATACATGTGCTATCCGTCCTGCTGCTATCTATGGGCCAGGTGAAGAGCGCCATCTTCCAAGAATCTTGTCCCTTGCAAAAATGGGATTAACATTCTTCAAGATTGGGGGTCCAAATGTGAAGACAGATTGGGTCTATGTGGATAATCTTGTTCTTGCGCTGATATTGGCGAGCATGGGGCTCTTAGATGACATTCCTGGCAGGAAGGGAACTCCTGTAGCTGCTGGTCAAGCATATTTCATATGCGATGGTAATTGCTCACTAGGTGTCATTCTTTTTGTCTTATCTTCTTAGACTTTGTATGTCGGAATATAAGATAAGTTAAAGGTAAGGCGAATAGCATGCCAACTAACTTTGGATATATCTAATAATGTATACTTATGGACCACAGTTGTACATTCTTAATTTTAATCTTGTTGCATATTAGTGGTATCTTCTTTTTGTATCTAGCCATACTTGAAACATGGTTAATTGGTTACTTTATTCTGAACTACTAACAGACTTTTTTTTTTTGTTGCAATAGTGTCATTGACTCATTGTTTAGAATATCTATTCAACTCGTTGTGCTACACTACATAACCATGATAGTACTTATACTTAGCATGTGTTTGATATTCTACTAGTTTTGTTACATTCAGTAAATATTTTCAAGTTTTAACAAGTTCAGTTTTTTTCTTTTTTAATAGAAGTGTCCCCTTATAATCCGATGGCTCAAAAACTATACTTGTTTTGCAGGATCACCTGTTAATACTTTTGAATTTATCATCAGCCCCCTATTTCGAAGTTTGGGTTACGCTGTTCCCCGAGTTACGCTTGATACATCGGTTGCCCTCACAATTTCAAGAATATTTTTGTTCTTCTCTACTCTATTATATCCATGGCTAGATAGTAAATGGATCCCTCAGCCTCTTATTCTTCCCGCTGAAGTATACAAGGTCAGCTTCTGCTGTTTGTCATGTTTAAATGAGATTACAGTCCTTCATACCTCATGGGCTACCATGGTATCATAAGTTTAAGACATCCATGAGGCTAGGTTCAACTGCTCTTAAGAGATGGTACATCATGGTATCACCCCATTCCAATGAGGTACTAATGCATAAGGGCAATATGGTATTTTCTCTCTTCCTCTCCTCTCCTCTCCTCTCCTCTCTTCTCTCTGTCATTGTCGTCATGCCGGCTCGTGGTCACATCCATCATTGATGGGAGTGGGCACCGGTGACGACGTGAGAGGCGAGCTTTGGGGCTAGGATGTGCCAATCCATGACTGTGGCGCAGAACAGGCGTGGGTGACCAGCAACTCAATATCATGTGTCCAGCTGTTAGTGGAGGCTATTGCTAGTCCTAATTAGCTACGAGCATACACTACTAGTAGCTTGCTGAAGCCACGAGCCTGCTATTTCCTACTGCTGTATGTTTGCTGGGAAGATGGGATCCCTGCTGAACTGGTTCGAAAGCTGAGAATTGCCAAGTTGGTGAGCCTGAGCCACCTGTTTGTGTACCATAGCAGATGGAGGTGTCGATTAGTTATGCATGGTCAGCAGCCGCACCACATGTGCTCTGCTTTGAGCGCTGCAACACTGCACCAGTCACCACCATACAGAGCAATCAGCCTCTTAGTAGAAAAAAGTTCCTAATGACAAACCTACTCCTGAGTCTTGAAATAGAGTCTTTTGAAGAAGTGTAAAAAACCTCATTCCCTAAGGAAATTATATGGCTTTACATTTTTATAACTTGTATATACTTCTATTCAGAATTTCTGAAACTATGCCCATGTTATTGAAACTGTATTTGGAACTTTTGATACGACCCCCATGTTATGCAAGCTGTATTCATCATGATGAGCCAGGGCTAACAAGATTAAAATATTTTGATTTTAATCTTGTCCAGCCAATATAATATTAAGATGTGACAATGGATATGCATGATATTAGTTATGATTATTTTATTATTATTTCTAAACCTAGTTATGTTCAAGGGATATCTCTATTGACGTGCCTATGCTTGACTAAGCAAGTAGACTATCAATAATAATTGTATTGATTAATGGGAATAAATAACATGCCAATCCATACTCAAACGAGATGTGGAGACATACTAATGTTGGTAGTTCATTGTGACAGGTGGGTGTTACACACTACTTCTCATTTTTGAAAGCTAGAGAGGAACTTGGCTACGTGCCTATGGTGAGCCCTCGGGAAGGTTTGGCTTCAACTGTTTCCTATTGGCAGGAACGGAAGAGGAAAGAACTAGATGGCCCAACCATATTTACGTGGTTGGCCGTAACAATTGGGATGTTGGCTGTGTTTTCTGCTGCTTGCCTTCCACCTGTTGGTCCTTTAAAATGGGTGCTTGACATTCATTTATTTGTGTTCCGTTCAATGTTGGTGGTTCGGCTAGTCTTTGTGGCAGCTGTTGTGTTGCACGCTGGTGAAGCTGTGTATGCCTGGTTCTTGGCGAAAAAGGTTGACCCAAGGAACGCTACAGGTTGGTTCTGGCAAACGTTTGCCCTGGGGTTCTTTTCTCTCCGGTATCTGCTTAAGAGAACAAGACAGTAAATCTCTGCTGGATTTCACATACTCGTTGAAATTCCGCACCAATGATCGCTGACCAGAATTTGTTTTTCGTTCGAGTGTATGTAACATTTGAGATGCGGTGTGCACAAAGCCAGCGACATCTCTAAAGAGGTTTCCTGCAACATTCTGCATATGTTTTTGCATAAAATCAAACGTAACGTTGCAGCACATGGTCTGAGTTGTACTTGTAACTTCAATCATATATCAGATACCAGATGGCAATGAAAGGTTGTGTAACAAGTCATTGTTTGGCCAAGAGCGACCATTCATCCGGCAGAAATTTGGAGGCTTTCACCTAGCTGTTTCTGTATTCTGAACTGTACAATATAATTGTGGAATAAATACAGCTCGTTTTCCTTGCGTGCCACTGCCAGTGCATCTGCAGAAAAGCCAGTCTTTGCCTGTCCGGAATATTGGAGTACGTACAGGCGTATGTATAGCTGGGGATCTTTGCTTTGCTGGCAGCTACCTACCACGCAGCAACCTCTGAACAAGAAATCATGGAACAGGGTAACATCACAGCCTTGATGGTCGATTTAAACTGCTTCCATCGAAAAAAAAAGAGAAAGAAAATGAGTCGCATATTCGGGGAAAAAAAGAAAAGAAAATGAGTTGCTGTTGTACTCCTCCACTCGGCTGCTGATTCTTGTTCTACCTACCTCGCAACCAACCTTGCCCTTCGTTTAATAAAAAAGCTGGTGTCGGCGAGAGGAAGCAACCGATAAAGCATGGGAAAATAGTTGAGGGCCGAGTGTTGTAATCAGAGCTGGACCTGTGAACTGCAGCGGCCGCACAAACTGCCGGTCCTGCTGTGCGTGGCCAATGCGTTTCTTCTTCCAGATCACTTCTCTCCTGACCACCACCACCAACTCCAGGTGACCTGGTGCTTCCCTTGAGTTCCAGCCTTTTTTTATCCCGGCCGAATTGCACGTTACCGCATGGAAGCATTGAGCATGGAACACATGGTGTGGTAAGGTTAGGCGTCCTCTGACTTCTGCTAGAGAGGCATTGAGCAGATTGAAGATCTCTGCTTGGCTTCTGTAAGCATGATGAAGAGTTGAAGACGAAGCAGTTCGAAATGTTGCCCTCAAAAGAAGAACGGCATGTTCAAAAGAAGTATGAAAACATTAGAACCCTGCAATTCTATTATGAAATCTCCAGCCATGTTTAAGAAGGCGGAAGCATATGACTGCTGCAGTGAACTGGGTGAAGTAGTGCAAGCGAGCGTCTATATATCTTCGGTTTTTCATTGTTTAACTGGTGTTGACGAAGGTGCATTGGCAATTTGACATATGCATGTTCTACATAGCATAAAGTCTCTATGAGTACCCGAAAGATGGCAAACAGTTTCGGTAGGAGGCAGGAACAGTGTTGCATGGGCCACCGGATTGTGGTTCAGACGATTCCTCTCCCATGTTCTCATGTGGATCCTTCTGCTTTTGGCGACACTGCAGTTGAAGGCCTCGTACACATATTTGAGTATTGTTAATCAAACACAGACGCAGAGTTGAATCGCATAGGAAAACAGCTCGAGGAGCAGGACAAACATAGCTATGATCCAAGTTGCCAATAACACAAAGCTATGATCCAGCTACAAGGAAGTGGACGCAATTCATTGATCCTAGGACAGTGTTAACACCAATTTTCCATACCTTGAGGCTTTTGACAGGAAACAAAAAAAAAATCATGATTAGAGCAGTCCGCGTCAGCTGGCTATAAGTATTGCTAGATAGAATTAAAGATGATGCGGAGGAAAGAGGAGATATATGAAGAATTGAGCTTGTAGCATGCCAAACAAGAAAATTGTAAGCAAATAACTTGCTCATTTATACATGCACTGGCAGGGGCGGACATAGAAAAAAATAATAGAAGGGGCTAAAGTTTTATCTCAAGGTCTAAGTATAAAGTTTAGCCCTTTCTTTCTTTCTATTTTACACTAAAAATTATAGGTGAGGCTACACTATCATAGACAGCGTAGGTGGGGCTGAAGCCCCACCTGACCACCGTTGTGTCCGCCCCTGTGCACTGGGGCATTCAATTGTAAAGGTCATCTTTTAAGCTGGTTTTGGGATGATCAGGATAAACCCATTAGAGCATTCTCAGCAATCCCTCTATAATATTGTAGCAGATATCGAGAAGCAGTTGAAGAAAAGGAATTTTTTAGAGTGTAGGATAAATTATGAAAAAGTTTTAAAGGGATGGATAGAGAGGATGTCAAATAGTGTTTCTAGAGGGGAGATAAGCTGAGATTGTTGGATGCTCTTGCTGTGAACGAGATAAGTAAAGACGGTCAAAGGTAGCAAGCATGTAAGCATAGGCACAGGGCACAGGCTGCTGAGCTGGCACCCATCATTTGCCAGTCCAGTGTGTATCTGAGCTGCCTACGAAGAGAAAAGAAGCAGCAGCGAAAGAAGCTAGAAAATGTTAAGAGTTCACAATTGACTCCCTGTAACATGTTCTCAAAGCTTTCAGCTGCACACTTCGTGGCCCCCTCATGCATGAATAAAACCAGCCTGTCAAGACAGCGCTGCGAGAGCGAGACAACATAGCGCCATCACATTCTACGGCTCCCTTCTCCAAGAACAACAAGAGGAGATCTGGAGAAGGGAGAAGAAGAAGCCTGCCATTGCGCTTGACCTCCTCCTCCTCTATATCTTTCTGTTCTTGTTTGGCTTGAGTCGAGGGCGCCATGGCCACCATCCTGGAGAACATCCAGAAGGCGAGGTTCTTGCCGGCCAGGCCGCTGAAAGACGAGCTGCCCACCTTCCATGGCGGCGGCGGCGGCAAGGAGAGCCACCTGATGGGTTTGAGGAAGAGGCTGTCCTCCTTCTCCGTCAGCATCCAGCCCATCTCCTCCGCCTCGGCGGAGTGGGCCTTTCGGCGGTCCAAGTCAGCGCCGTCGCTCGGCGCCTTCGCCGGCGGCAAGCTGAAGCGGTGGTGGGACTGGGGCGTCGGCTGGCTGCTGTCCAGGAAGCCCGGCTTCGCCGCCGACCTCGAGATGAACGACGAGGAGGTGGCCACCCTCGGCCGCCAGGGCAGGGGCAGCTGGGGCCACATCCTCTACAAGATGCGCTCCGGCGTGCGGCGGCTCGTCGCGCCGAGCTCGCTGCCGACGACACAGAAGCACTCGCCGGAGGCGGCGGCGGCGGCTGCGGCGCAGTGCGTCCAGCACTGCAAGCCGGCGGCGTTCGCCTACACGCAGAGCTTCCACAACGGCCACGCGATGGCGCACTAGGAGCGTCGGCGCAGCTCTTTCTTTGGTGGAGCAGCAAGTCCATGAAGAGACGGTCTCCATGATCGAGATCCATCCGGATGGAGTTATGGAGATGACGAGAGGTTCAGGAAGAAGAATCAGGTCTCAGGTGAGACCGATGGTGAATTGGTGATTGGTGAAAGATACACGACAAGTTAATTACTATATGTGCAAATTTAGCTTGAATGAAATGTAGTTTACCACTCTGTTTTTCTTTTCTGTAGATCTAGTGTATGTTCGTTATTTCTATTCTTTTGGGTTCGTTGGGCGATGTAAATGTTCGGTTGATTCCATATGTTTTTTGCCTCTGCAGACTGCAGTAAATAAAGCTAATGCAAAATCATGTTCTTAAGAGTCGAGATGCCTTGCAGACTTTAGTTGTTCAGATCTGGGCTGGGCTACCAACTTCATGTGTAGCTGCATGATCACTCTGCCATCTAGCTAGCATACGCTTTTGCTACCTTACAATCTATGCAGCTCAACAAATCGAGATGCTCTACAGGGAAGAAAATCCATATGAATATTATGTCAATCCTTGTTAAGTTCGGCATACCTTCTTGGCTTTAAGGCGCATCCATTCTACGAGTCATTTTCTTTGTAATAGGTCAAAATAACTAGCTATAAATAGTCCAAATTAGCTTTTTTGCTTGCATGGATGAGACTTTGAATATGTTGTCTATTTGTTGTATACAAATGACACACCCATTTCCTATAGCTCATGTGTAGCTGCATGATCACTCTGCCATCTAGCTAGCATACGCCTTTGCATAACAATCTATGCAGCTCAAAATAGCTGGAGCGAACAAGAAATCGAGATGCTCTACATGGAAGACAATCCATATGAATATTATGTCAATCCTTGTTAAGTTCGGCATACCTTCTTGGCTTTAAGGCGCATCCATTCTACGAGTCATTTTCTTTGTAATAGGTCAAAATACCTAGCTATAAGTAGCCCAACTTAGCTTTTTTGCTTGCGTGGATGAGACTTTGAATATATATGTTGTCTGTTTGTTGTATACAGATGACACACCCATTTTCTATAGCTAGTAACTGACTTTTGGAGATGCTCTTAGGTCACTCTTTAGATAACGAAAAGGTTTCAGGCTCTACATTAGAAGATGTATATGGCTCATACAAATAAGATATTAAAATAAGCCTTACGGCCAAATGAATAAAATAAGGCTTAACAAGTACAAAGCTTAAAATCGTTTCTTCGGCCGTTATTTACAAAGAAGGGTAATGCACCACTTATAAAATATGGCAAGCTGCCTTTATTTTTTCGCGATCATTATCCTTATGTAGCAAAGCCTAGCGTAAACAACAGATTTAGAAAAGATGTATCTTTGCATTTTTGAAATGCAATATCGTTTCGACAAAGCACAATAAACCAAAGTAAAGCGGTCACCCCACTAAAATAAGTGCCTTTTATTTTTAAGCCATTCAAAAAATATAAAAATATTTTAGTAATTTTAAACTATTTAAAACCACATAAAAATGATTACAAAGTACTATATTTGCTTGTAAAAAATAATAAATTTTCATTTAATTTAATTTAAACCGAAAAGAACAAGGCGTTGTAGAACAATGGTGCTCCATCCTCTCCTACCTCAATAATGTACCCCATCCAGTTTTATAATACTTGCCATTTTAAGGTAGACTCCAATTCTTGGGGATCACGACTCCTAATCCAATCCGGGAAACTACGTCCGGGTCTTCACGTAGCCGTGCAGAACTCTTGTTCGAGTAGGACTCAAACAGGAATCCTAGGCCGTTACGCACCGTGCCAGCCAAGAAGCTGTTCGGCAGGATGCATATGGGCCAGATAGAACCTTCCAGGGAGCTGGGCCCTGGTAGGCTGTTCGATTGGGCCGTTAGGGAGTGGGCCATGGCAATGGGCCGTAATTTTATCCCCGACATAAGGCTTAAGTACAAAGCTTAAAATCGTTTCTTCGGACGTTATTTACAAACAAGGGTAATGCCACCACTTATAAAGTATGGCAAGCTGCCTTGATTTTTTCGCGATCATTATCCTCATGTAGCAAAGCCTAGCAGCGTAAACAGTAGATTCCTCTGATTACAACCTTCAGAAAAGATGTATCTTTGCATTTTTTAAATGCAATATCGTTTCGACAAAACACAATAAACCAAAGTAAAGCGGTCACCCCACTAAAATAAGTGCCTTTTATTTTTAAGCCATTCAAAAAAATTATAAAAATATTTTAGTAATTTTAAAACTATTTAAAACCACATAAAAATGATTACAAAGTACTATATATTTGCTTGTATAAAAATAACAAATTTTCTTTTAATTTAATTTAAACCGAAAAGAACAAGGCCTTGTAGAACAATGGTGCTCCGTCCTCTCCTACCTCAATAATGTACTCCATCCGGTTTTATAATACTTGCCATTTTGATCATTGACAGTCTTCAAAATAAAACTTTGATCATCAATTAATAATGAAATTTATTTATAAAATTCACGAAAATATGATATTGTGAAAGTAGTTTTTAAGACAAATTTATAGGTATGATTTTTATGTACACAATCCAAATAGTCTAAAAAAATTTATGGATAAAATTTTAAAACTTTTATTTAAGATAAATATAAAACGATAAGTATTATGCAATTGGAGGAGGTATTAATTTAAGAAATCACGGACCACTATAATGCACCGGGAAGCGCCCTAATTTGAAGCTTTTTTTCAGCAGGCACAAGGCAACGGAGCAGGCAGCAGCTAGCGGCGGTCTTAGTTCGGAGTGTCGGTGAAGCGTCGCCGGTGAACCGGTAGAAGGTCGGAATCGGACTTGCAGTTGTGCAAACGAATGGCTCGGCGGCATTATGATATGGGGGCAGTGGCTGAGTGGCACACATGAATTCAAGCAATATACCTCCCGCGCATGCCTTGTTTCATCCAGGCTCCAGCTTCTGATGGTGAAAGAAACGGACGCTGACTACTGAACATACAAGCTCGGCTCTCTTTTATTAACTGTTTAAATATAGCTTTTGCTGTAGTTGAAACGACGCTCTTTATTCTCAGTTTTATTTTAGCTTTTGTTATAGTTAAAAAGCTGATGACCTTTAGAAAAAAAAAGAAAATGTAACATACCCAAAAATTAACCACTTTTACCATGAATTTTTTTCCGCAAAAGTCATTTTTAAGCCCCTAGAAACCTTTCCTAATTTTCTAAGAATTTTCCAAAACAATGCCCATTTTATTCCATTAAAGAAATCCCCTCTTTTATTTATCCAAGAATATTCATCTCATAAAATATTAACTTTTATTCCACCATTAGGTTCTCCTCATTTTTCTTGATTTTTAGAGACCAATTTCATATTTTTCTGAGTTTCCTACAATTTTCTATGAATTTCCAAAGCTTAAAATCCTTTTCTGGAAATGTAAATAAGCCCTTTCCTTTTTGGGGAAATTTTGAAAATACGCTTTCCCTTTTCGGATTACGCCTTCGGCGTGTCACCTTCTTCCCCCCTCCAGTGCGTTAAGTGACAACGGACGTTCAGGATTCGCTTGATTTGATCGATTGCCTCAGAATCAGCCACGTCACCGGAACCGTACCCCTTCGGTTAAATCTAATCCGACGGCGCCCATTTATTTGCCCCCAAATCCAACGGCGCCCGCAGTCTTCCCCTTCCCCCGACGGCGCCGCCACCCCGAAACCACTAGCGCCTCCGCCGTGCCGCTCACCGGAATTACTCGCCGCCGTCAATTTTGACCCCTTCAGGGCCACAACACCACCCGCTATGGAATCGCCACGTCGCCGCAAACCTGTTCCGTCACATCTTTGCCCACAGTTTGCCTCGGATCGCCGCCGATTGCTCGCCGCAGTTCGGCGTCCCCACGGATTTTCTTCCCCCGTCGCCGCCGTGCCTCTCGCGCCTATAAATAGCCCTCCCTAGCGCCTCTCCGACACAAGCAAGCTTCCTTCGCCACCCTCTTCTCCTCTCCTCATTGGAGCATCAACGCTGACGATCCCCTCCGCCGTCGCCGTGCTGTGCTCTCCGCGCCGCCATCCTTGGCCATCCCAAGCAACGCCGCCGCATTGGAAAGCTTATCTTCATCGCCCACTACTCATACCGAGCATCATCTCGCCGTCTCCGGCCAGCCTCGCCGCCGGTGAGCACCTCCTCGTCGCGCCCCTCTTTTTCCCCTCAGGCGATTGTCCGTACCAAGACCCCCCTCCTTCCGTTGTTTTTTGTTTGACATTTTTGACTTTTCAACATGTATTTGACCATTAGTTTTATTCAAAAAATTTTGTAAATATTATTTATTTTGTTGTAATTTGTTTTATCAATAAAGAAACTTTAAGCATGACTTATTTTTTTTATATGTTTGCATTAAAATTTTGAATAAGACGAATGATCAAATATATATCCAAAAATCAAATGCCTCAAATAAAAAAGAACCGTGGGAACATGCGTATAGCTGGACGTCCGTTCAATATCGGACTCCGGCAAAACATCCAAGTTCAACACTGTGGTCGGACGCTTGCACCGAAAAATCTACAGCTCTCATCCGCTCGTTCTGGTTCCAAACTTTATCCTCTCCCCCTCTTCCGCTGGCGATGCACTCGCCGCCCGTGCTGCTCACCGATGTGCAGCTGCTCGTTGTCGGGACGACCGCTGCTCGGCATGCGGTCGCCGTTCGCGCTGCTCGTTCTCCGCGACGGCAGATTTGGTGACGAGCTCGTCTAGCAACGGGGGACACTGTGTTTTGAGGGGATTTGTCGGATATATAGAAGATGGTGCCTAGGATTTGAGGGGGATGATCGGATATGGAAGGAGATGACTGAATTTTGATGAAGAAAATGATCCCAAAATTTGGTCTAGAGCACTGTTATGTTTGCAACATTTTCTTTGCTCTTGTGCAACATCATATTTGTCTTACTCAATCATTCTTCTTTCCCCCGAATTTTTGGTTTGAAACATCATTATCTGAGTATTGCAATATCTTGTTTACTCTCGTGAAACATTTGGTTTTAACATACTACAATATTGTTTAGGTTTACTTGTTGAAACATTTGGTTCTGGCCTACTGAAACATTTGGGTTTACCTATTGTAACATTCAGCTTTACGCACTGAAACATTTGAGCTTTCTTGTTACAATGGTTGATTCTACCCACCAAAAACATTTGCGCTTGTCTGTTACAATATTTGGTCCTGGTCCTATAGAAAACATTTGGGTTTACCTAGGCCTTGTTCTTTTCAGCTTGAATTAAAATTTGTTATTTTTGTACAAACCAAATAATGTAATCCTTTCTGGTCATTTTTGCGAGATTTTTAATAGTTTTCTTAGAGTTTCTAAAAGGAAAAAGTCCATTTTAGATACCCAAACTATCGCGAAGGTCCAACAAACCACCTAAACTATGATTTGGTCTACTTTTCCCCCCTGAACTTTCAAAACCGGCTCAAAACACATCACAATCCGGTTTTGCTCGGCGGTTTTGCTGACGTGGCACCACGTAAAGGTGGTTTTGCTCACATGGCGGCCACGTATTTTTTTTAACTTATTTCCTTTTTTCCTTCTCCCTTATCTTTTATCTCTATCCTCTCTCTCCCCTCATCTCTCTCTCTTTCCTCCACGCGCCGCAAGTGGAGAGGGAGGTGGCGGCGGAGGTGGCTCCCTGGCGGCGGCATCGCATCGACAACCACCTACCCTACCCTTCCCTTCCCTTCCTCCCTCCCCTCTCGGCGTCCTCCGTGTGGCGATGCCGCGGCGCCGACGCCGTGGGGAGATGCACGCCGAGACGGTGTTGAGGAAGGGGGTGCCGAGGCCGCAGAAGCCAACGCCGTGCTGGGGAGGTTCACGTCGCCGCCACCGTGCCGGAGAGGGGCGCCGCCGTCGCGCTTGCCCGAGGCGGAGGAGGGACCAAGCGCCGCCGCCACTGTGCCGGAGAGGGGCGCCGTCAGCCGATTCAAAGGGCGTCGCCGCCGCCGCCGTCGCGCTTGCCCGAGGCGAAGGAGGGACCAAGCGCCGCGCCACCGCCACCGTGCCGAAGAGGGGCACCGTCAGCTGCTTCAGAGGGCGCCGATGCAGGGACTGCCGCCGCCACCATGGGGTGTTGCCGCCGTTGTGCTTGCCCGATGTAGGGACTGTCGCCGCCACCATGGGGCGCCGCCGCCGTCGTGCTTGCCCGATGCAGGGACTGCCGCCGCCAGCCAAGAGAGACAGAGCAGAGGGAGAGAACCAGAGAGAGGAAAGAGAGAGAGATGAGGGGAGAGAGAGGGGAGAGATAAAAGATAAGGGAAAAGAAAAAAGGAATAAGTTAAAAAAAATATGTGGCCGCCACGTGAGCAAAACCACCTTTTACGTGCGGCCACGTCAGCAAAACCACCTTTACGTGGCGCCACGTCAGCAAAACCGGATTGTGATGTGTTTTGAGCTGGTTTTGAAAGTTCAGGGGGAAAAGTAGACCAAATCATAGTTTAGGTGGTTTGTTGGACCTTCGCGATAGTTTGGGTATCTAAAATAGACCTTTTCCTTTCTAAAATAATATTTTTCATATTTTTTTGGACACTCTGAAACGTTTCTCGGGATCACAAGTTTTCATATTATTGTTTTTAACAACTTTCAGCTCAAATAAACAAGGCTATGGTGTAACATCCGATTCTACCACTCCAAGCATTTTGGATGTGCCTATCGCAGTATTTAATTCTGCCTACTAAAATTTTTAGATTTGTCTATTGTCATATTTGGTTCTATCCCTAAAACATTTGGGGTTTGCCTGTTGTAATATTTTGGTTCACTGTAACATTTTGTTTAACTTACTGTAGCATCGTACGATTTGGTGCAGCATTTTATTCAAAAAATACTATAACAATTTGATCAAAGCACTCAACATTTTAAATTAGCTGCAACAGTATATGTTTTTTAATTTCTTGATCGGACGTGCAATTCATAGTCATAGACCATCCCAAAAACTAAACGCAGCCAACGAACATTCATTCCAAATTCCAACTTAAATGTCCGGCCCAACCTCACCAATACTACGGGCCTGAAAATCACGGCCCAAGACATAAAAAGCTCCTTGGGGACAAAAACGTCACGGCGCAGGCTACGCAGCCCACAGACGCTACACGCTAGGCGCCAAATCGGCAACCCGGTAGCTGCCGCCCCGCGCCCTAGTCAGCAAAGCCACGCGGTCGCGCTCCCCTTTGCTTTCTTCCTCTCCTTTCCCTTTCGTGCTGTACCGAGCAAGACAAGGGCTTTCCCCACTCAACAAAACCTCCCAAACCCCGAGCTCGCGAGGGCATCCCACTCGCACTCGCACACCACCCATCCAATCCATCCCGTCCCCATCGCAATTCGTGCGCCCCGCCCGAGCAGCCATGGCGAGAGGAGGAGGCCAGCGCGAGGGCGGCGGCGGCGCCCTGAAGACGGCGGTGGTCGTCACCGGCGGGCTCGTCCTCGCCTGGATCACCGTGGAGGCCGCCTTCAAGCCCTTCCTCGACCGCCTCCGCGCCGCCGTCACCCGCTCCACCGACCCCACGCGCGACCCCGACGAGGAGGCCGACCCCGCCCCTGCCCCCGCAGCCGACGAAGGTAAGGCGCCCGCCGCAGCCGAGCCGTCCGCGCCGCCGCTCCCGGCCGAGGAGAAGGGAGAGAAGAAGAAGGGCGAGGACGAGGAGGTCGTGCTGGAGTAGAAGGGGGAGGGAGCCGCGGGCGCCATGGCCGTGTGAAGGTGGCAGCGCCCGCGCTACCGTCTGGTTCGGCTTCTGGATGATATGCTGTGAATCTGTGAAATTGAGGCTTTGCCATGCCCATGGATGATGCTTTTGAATTCTAATTTCAGTGTCTGAATCTTCACTAGTCATGTCAATTTACCCGTGTGCTTGCATAAGTTTTACTGTCCATGTACCATATGCTCTTGATGCAATGCTATCTCTTGATGCAATGCTATCTATGGTACATTTCCCTCTAAGCTGCTTGCCTGTGCTATCGGTAAGGAAAATGTTAATGTAACATATGGATATGGGCTCTTCGGATGTTGTAGCCGCAGTCATTTCAAATCATGTGTTATGATAATGTAAAACAAGTGCAACTTTGCAAGCATTACTTCTGACTAGTAATTTCTAGCTGATATACCCATTAGGTGAAAAGAACGGTACATGCCTATATTTTAGGCAATGAGTGTCATCCACTGTATGTGGCATATAATGGACCAGCCAATCACTTTCTGATTCCTCTTCTGAACCTTGTATTATGTTGCATTGTTGCCTACTAGTTAGCTTCTATGTTTTGAGGGAATCTGTGTGCCATGAATGATGCAAGGTTTTCATTCTCAGTGTCTTCATTTTGATTATATGTGTGTGTGTGTATAAAATATTTGTGCACGCAGATACTTTTTAAATCCGAGAAGATCTTTGCTTATATAGTAATACTCCCCCGTTCAAGAATATAAGGCGTATTTTGATTCCAAAAATTCAATTATATAATTTTTAATGTACAAAAGTTGTATCAATAGATTTGTATTTTGAATAGCTTTTGATACACTATTACTTTATAGCAATTGACAATATATAGTAAGAGAAACTTACGATCAAAGCCTACCTTGAGAGACCTTTTCAATCAAAATATGCCTTATATTCTTGAATGGAGGAAGTATTAGTTTAATATCAGAACTTTTCAGATTGACATAGGGTGCTTCTGGTCTTGTGGCAAGAAAATGGTTTATTCATTTCTATTTGTAGATCAATTGTTAAACCATCCTATATCCTAGCACAAAGCGGTTCCATATTCCCAATTTTTTGTAGATCAATTGTTAAACCATCCTATATTCTAGTACAAAACGGTTCCCTATTCCCAATTTTACTTCCTATATATGGTACCAGATCTGTTATATCTGGTGAAGTGCTGCCAGTTAAATACTTGTATCCCTTGAGAAGGTGCAGGTTTGCAGTATATTTTTTATCCTGTCATTCATATGCTGAGATATGGCGGTTTCTCTAAATTTCCATTTGTTAAGGCTAACCTTATCTTTGAAAATGTAAATTAATTTGACTAACCACATCCACTTTTACTCTACAACCCTCTAACAATTCATGTTGTGGGACATTGCAAATTCGCGGTATAGAACCCTTGGACATTTTGTTGAATAAAATAATATTTCCATTAGTCAAACTGTCAAAGGAGAGGGAATGCTAGTAATAGTTGTTTTGCCCTTCGCTCAGGAAATCCAAAAATCAAAAGAAATAGGAAATAGAATTCATAAAAGGGGTGAAAATTGAAGTACCAAATACGATAGAATTCAGCACCTTAGATACTGTATTACACAATTTGGTATTTGAACTATCAAATTCAAATGAATTTCATGATTTTAGAAATTCATGTAATCAAATTCCAAATTGGGGAATTTGGCGTTTGAGCTGTCCTTGTCATTCCTTTGACAAGTGGAGATGCTATTTTATTTGGGATACATCTTTGGACTATACCCAAATTCGCAATGTCCTTTAATATGGCCTCATTGTTAGTAGGGCTAGACCAAAAGCTCGAGCTCGATAAGCTCCTCGAAATCGAACAGAGCTCTCGGTTCGAGCTCAAAAGCTAAATGAGTCAAGTTTACGGAGAGCTCAAAAGCTAAATGAGTCAAGTTTGAGCCCAGACATAAGCCTGAGTCTGATTCGATCTGGGAGCTCAAGTTTGAGACTGGCCCTTTGGCGAGTCCAACCGAGCCTAGACAAACATCATCACGGCAACTATCACTCTCTATAAAGTATAAACCAACTAGTCTAGCCATTTCGATCTGAGCTCGAATCCAACCAATCCCATATAGCCCTCTCATCTCCCTTCTCCCAGCATCGATTCTTTCATTAGAGCCTAATCGAACTTAAAGTAAGTTCAGTGCTCTTTCGAGCTGAGCACAAGCCTAGATAGCTTGACCTTGTTTAGGATCGGCTCAAATTAATTGTTAATACTTAATAGTGTTGTAGCTCAACGTACATGCATATTTTCTCTATGCAGAATATTTGCGTTGGTTAGATTAAACATTTCTAAATTTTGGTACTCTGGTGTATGCGATTCCTGTGTTTGGATCCGAAGAGAAATTGCAATGTACGTCTTTGCCAACGGTATCTTAGTATTTCGATACCAATTGGACAATAACATGAAAAATTGAAAAATCTTTTCTTTGAATTTGAAGTTGCTCGCAATTTGTTTGTAACATGGTAGCGTGACGCTATCTCCAGAAGTCCCCCCTGCAAATCCATTTCTCCTATGTTTCTACACACTAAAGAACACCCTTAAAATCCTGTTCCAACAAACAAATATGATATGCGAAGAAGAAAGAATTCCTAAATTTAGGGTTGGAGATAAGGGTTGTTGGACACAAAGTAAGGGCTCCGTAGGAGAGTTGTCCCTTGTGCTCAAATTTTAGGGAAAGTAGGATTGGATTTTCAGGCAAGCATAGTGGTGGCCAGACGGCCAGTCCGGCTTCGGTCTAGTCGACTTATATACACCGTTATTATATGTGAACTTTGTCTAACGTGTTAGTGAGCTAGCTCCTTGACCTAGGGACAACCTATGCCAACTAGGAGAGGTGGCTAAATCACCTACCACCATCAACGGTATATGCAAAGGGACTGTACAACTACTGAAATAAACTCATAAGAGGGCCACCTCAACTGACACCACTCATACGAAACACAAATAGGATATGATAACATCCACGTAGTGTCACCCTAACCATAGAGCTGACGATATGGACAGATGGTGTCGCCTGAAAGGCTCCCTCTAGCCTTGACCTACATTGGGTTAAGAGAATGGTGAGCTGACCAATGAGTCCTGCAGCTCGATCATGTCGGTGTAGTTGACGACATTGATTTGTAGTTTGGGGCTGACAATATTGGCCGAGAAACGACTAGCATAGAACGTTGCCCATGCAAAAAAACTCGAGCAACAATAGCAAGCACGACTTCGCCAACACTATCGCTAGATCCAACATCAACAAAGGTAGTAGAGCATGAAAGACATCTCTTCCCCAACCCTTGCACAAACATCCACCACCTTGAGACCCCGATCCACCACCTTGAGACCCCGTCGGAGTCGGTGGTGTGGATGACCAACCTTCAGTACCTAACTCCAACACCAACATCCTCGTCGATCGAAGGAACATATAGAGGACAAAAAGCCACATGATCTAGCAAGGCATGAACCAATTGGGACCCGAAACACTTCACCTACAGCCAGTGGCGGACGCAGGATGAAAATATAGGTGGGGCAGACATAAAATCTTTTTTATCTACCGTTTACTAAATACGCTGCAAACCAGTTAAATACACCATTGTTTGCCATGGTTCTAGTTCGACAATGCTGTCGATATGTTTGGCTCACTAAAGCATGCACAACATAAAGGTCAGCATTAAAGGTTCAAGGACATGCGGATCAAGATGACCGTGTATCTTTGAATTCCTATGGTCCCTAGCCCCAGTCACTTCATTCCCACGTTCATATATAACCCAGAACACTGTTCTGAGAATGAACTCTACCCAATTCAAAGTTGTTTCATCATTTGACAACAAAGCCAGGCATGATGCAGCTCAAAATACCCTTTCAAGTTGTTTGCCACTGCATAACTATTGTTGGGGGAAAATATAGAATGAACACAGAACTAAAATATGATGCCATGTTACCTAGGAAGGAATGCATGTTTCCTTTCCATTGGAAATGTATAGATCTGTCAATGCCTATAAAACATGAGTATTGAAAAAAAATGTCACAGCCTAATATAAATACAACAACATAAAATTGCAAGCAACAGAGAGAAGAAACCGAGGCATCAAAACTTTACTTCTTCTGCAATCTGCAGTTCGACGGTCCTTTGGATCAAAGGTTGATAGCCTTTCCAAGAGTTTTAATGCCAAGGATCTGCATTAGTAAACTTTCAAGAAAATAGAGATGGATCTTTCTTTCTCACGCTGCTCAAGTAGTTGGCTGCCTGTTGGCGAGGTCGGGATGGCGAGGTCGGTGCCTCGGCAGAGCGAGCGAGGTAGGCAGGGGCGCCGGGCGGCGGGGTCGGGGACTAGGGTATCGGGGTTAGGTGCTGTGGAGTGTGGACTAGCGATGACCTGCCGCTGCGCTGTTGTCTATTGAGTTTAGTGGGCCGGTCGAGGGCCATCTGCCCCCACCTAAGGCCCATTTCATCAAATATTTGCTCTCTACTCAAACCAGGGTATTAATAGGGTAAAAAATTTTAGGTGGGGCCAAGGCCCCACCAGCCCACATGGTGGGTCCGCCCCTGCCTACAGCCTAGACCTAGAGCATCTCCCACCCAATCTGTCGACCATCTGCACCACCATAACCCATTGGTCTAACCCTCCTCCATCTACACCACCATAACCCATTGGTCTAACCCTCCTCATGCTCAAATTCTAGCAAGACCGCCAACAAGGGGAAGGGGACAAATTAGGCTATGGGAGAAAGAGGAGAGGAAGGGGGAGAGGGGTGGACGAAGGAGGGCTGCGAGTTCCTTCCCTCCCACCTCTGGTTGGCAAGAGAGCAAGAGAGGAAATCGTTGGTGGTGATTGCCCTAGGGTTAGGGAGAGTTGGAGTCATGGGAGTGTACATTCAGCTCTTGTTGAAGATAATGAATTTGCTTGTTAGTTTCTAGGAGCATTTCCAATGTATAATTTTAGCTTTCAATGATTCAATTCTAAGAATCACATCTTATAGAGCTGGTTATAACTACAACACTTCTAATGCATCATAGTTTCTACGCATATCACATTATATAGATATAATGATAAGTACAACCATTTCAATACACCATATACAATAAGTAATTTATTCTTTGTCTTTCTTTCTATTTGTGAGCATGTAGAAATAACTTATCTCTCTTCTTATTAATTACTTTCCACCTTAGCAATCTATCCTACTTGAGAACTATAAAAAAAAATCTCATCGTTTGGGTGTCATGATGTAGAAAGTTGAAACCACCTTCAGGGTTATTTGCTCGATTGTGCACAAATAGCAGGGTAAAATACTTAGTTTTTGTGTTTAGAGGTAGTAGATAATATCTAATAGTTTTAGGGATCAAGTAAAACCTTTTTCAATAAATCCCAAATGTGATGTCAAGGCTCATGTTAGAGATGCTTCAAAATTTAGTGAAACACCATATCCTCTACAAATAAAACACCCCTATATGATTTTTTTTATTTGAACTATATTCGTTTGTATTTTTCTGTATTTTTAATCAAAGAGGTCTAGTTTGAGATGAGAGGATATGGTAAAGGCATATCTGGGCCATTTTCTCTTCGCGAAGAAATTCGGTTTCTCGAGATGCTGCAACAGAATTTTTTCGCAGTTCTCTTTAGAAGAAATTTCTTCTTGCATTCCCTTCAGAATGAAATTCCATCTCTGTTTTCTTCGTTATTTCTTTAATGAGATGTTGTTGGAGATGGTAGAAAATGAAGGGAAAAAATATGAGGAAATAAATGGAATGAAAGGAAATCTTCATTGCTAAAGTGCTAACTCTGGATAAAGAGTATTAGATGAGAGATGAAGGATTGAGATCAAAGGTGGCAACGCTCCGCCTTATAGAAAGCCCCTTTTTTCGTCTTCCTCTCACGGAAAAATTGACTTAATAATACATATTTAATTATAAATTTAAAAAGTATGTCACTCCTTTTAGATATTGCGGAAATGAGCTCCTTTCCGCCACGCCACAGGCCGGAAGCGCGGCTTCCGCCACGCCACAGGCCGGAAGCCATCGCGTTTCGCCACGTCGCCGCCACCGCCTGCTCCCGCCGCGCCTCGCCCGCTGCCGCACCACGTTAACATTTTCTTCCGCCCATGCACGACACGACACGACCTCTCGCACTTTAACGCAGCCAGCCAGGCACGCAATTCCGAGCAGAGGAATCCAAGGCGCAGCAGCGGGCGAGGCGCGGCGGGAGCAGGCGGTGGCAGCGACGTGGCGAAACGCGATGGCTTCCGGCCTGTGGCGTGGCGGAAGCCGCGCTTCCGGCCTGTGGCGTGGAGGAAAGGAGCTCATTTCCGCAATATCTAAAAGGAGTGACATACTTTTTAAATTTATAATTAAATATGTATTATTAAGTCAATTTTTCCTCCTCTCACATCTCAACTTCGGCCACTGTCCTGATGCACTCTAGGTCAACAGTCTCTCCGCCTCCTTGGCGCCTCCGTGGTGTCGAAGTCCACACCTCGCCGCCTCTGCGCCGTCACACGATTCCCAGGCTTGCGTGTCTTGTACTCTTGTCCGCTCTCACCTCGGATCCAGCCATGCCCTCTGCCTCTGGTACCCAGCCACCATCCTACCCTGTGCACTACGGCGCCGACAAAGGGGTGGACTCAGGCCTCGGGCCAGGTGGGCTCTAGCCGTCTAGCGCGGGGTGTGGGCCTCCTAATAGGATACCCCTCTATAGAAATCAGCCCAAACTTTATTGAATTATATAGGAGTAGCATAGAAGCCCAGCCCGGGGTGTCAAATCTGTGCACTGCACAGCACAGCACATCATGGGATGGCCGACGGCGAAAGGCCCATAGGATATGGGCCAGCAAGCTAGCAAGTTATGCATCACGTACAGATACAGCACGTATGTACTTGCGTCTTGGCCTCATCCCAGGGCCTATCTAGGCAGCAAGCCCGGTGGGCTCATGACCCTATACATTCTAATCTTCCGGATCAAATTGCTCTGCAGTCTGCACAGATCGGTGAATCTAATCAGTGAAAATACCTCTATTTATGTTGCAGTTGCTTTGCGCTTCAGCTCCGCTAATTGATCTCGCCGTCTGCATCTCAGCATTTAATCATCAGCTCATCCCAAAACTACAAGTAAATTTCTGGTTGAATACTTGAATTAACCGTTTAGGTCTAACGTTTAGATCTTAAATTCTTTACACTAAATTAGGGATTGAGAAAGAGATGAAGAGGACTTTGGCATCTCATTTCCAAGCACAACCGCAGTTCAATAAATCTGAGAACCGTGGTGTTCAACTCGATTCAAATGATATTGTTGCTCATCCCCGGCTCTGAAAACTGATTGAAGAATCTGATGTAAATGTCAGAGATGCCGCTAGATGGGAGCACTTGTAATTGGGACCACGTCGACCATTTGGACATAATTCTCCTCGAAAAGGACAAGGGGCTCAAAAGAGGAAATTTCAGGTATCTTGGTTCGATAGGTATGAGTGGATGTATCATAGAATGATTTGTTATATTTAGCGAGATGCATTTGGTAGCATTGATGGAGAAGTTAATTTACAACATTTTCAGGGGATGAGATCACACAAGTTTGACCTATCTCATGCTAGTAGTGAGTAACATTCTTGTAAATTTGCAATTCAAATAATTTCTATGTACATATGCATCACATTTTTATTGAGTTTGAATGTATTTTTCAAATTCAGGTTCATGTCCTATTATTGATGAATAAATATTTGTTAGGACTTAGATGAATCTAACATTTGTTATTTACTATCTAGGTAAACTTAAACTTTAATCTTATATTTTCTTAGTGTTATGTTTTGCTCTATATTGAAATTTATTGTTAACATCTTATATCAATTATGTATTTGTGTTCTATATTTTTATTACTGGTGACATAGCTATTCTTAGAGTTTATTCACATATAAATTTTAGTGCATTAGATTTTAGTTCGATGTTTGGTAGAATTTTTGGTCCACCACTAGCGCCGACGACCTGCTGTCCTCCACGCGATGCCTAGCACTCGGCACCGTTGTATTCTTCCCGGCCCGGCATCGTCGTGTGCTGCGTTCGTGATCATTTCTTCAACCTGGAATTCATCCCCTTTCCAGCCAATGGTTGCTTTCGCTTCGGCCATCCACCGACGATGCACCTTTTTTTTAAAAAAAACAACGTAGAAAGCTCTGCGGAATTTTTCAGTTCTCTAGTCGTTCAATGTCCTGGCTAATACTTAATATTTTAAATGAAAATTTTGGTGAGCAACAATAGTTCAGAAACACACACTATGAATTTTACTGCTTAAGTGCACCTTACATTCGATAGATTATAGAAAATTCTAACACATAAATGACAGAAATTATCCTTAGATCTAGTACTTTACAATGGACCCTTCAATACAGTCACACAATCCTTGGCTCATATGTACAATAGTTTGTTGCTAATCAGTTGTGCATCATGGAGAGAATTTGGTAGCAATCCATGCTTGGTCTAGTGCTTCTCAATCTTCCAGGTTTTCCCATTGTCCACTTCTGTTCTGAGGTTCAGCTACAGTCCGGACTTCTATATTGAAAAAACTAAACTGATATTTTTGCCAAGCAACCAGAGAAAACTCTGTAGTGCACTGCTCTGTGAAACTGCTCCACAAATCAGAATTCGGTTCCTACCAATTCACCAAAAAGGCAAAAATCACAGCATAATATAATGTACACTCCATTGATCGGTTTGTATATAAATAACAAAATAATGTTCGACTCGTCGGGTTAACATCTGGACCCTATCGGTGTACTAGTACGCTACTGCCGCTGCCCATCGCCCACACGAACAGCGAAGTCGCGGCTGCTAATTAACCACCGAAAAGAGGCATATTTCTTCGCTTGGCATTAGAGAGAAACGAGGACGTACGTGGCGTGCCTTGCTAAACATACGACTGTTTATCACCGGCCTCTTCAATTTCAGCAGCTGTTTCATCATACGACTGTTTATCACTGGGCAAGGGCATCGAGGTTTCATTAATTTTCATCCCGGCAGTGTTGCGTCGCGTCGAAAATGATCTGTCGTAAAGAAATGGGCGCGATTTAAGTGCCGAGATGGATGTGCCTGACCTGACATATGTAGTTGTGTATCTCCGTCCTGACACCGATGGCTAATCGGGCTGGAGGTTGATTAGATGGTACTCCAGGCTTCGTAATCACCAATTAGGCCCATCTCCACTACGCAAGTATCTGCATCAACTATCAAGACGACAACGCGTGATCTTTCGTTGCGTTAGGCCTGAACATAGCGTTGCTCGATACAAATAATTTGAGCACCGCTGTTTTGTTCACACGGGGAGTCGAGGAGGGAATATGGCTGCATGGAACGCACGGGTCTCATCAGAGACAGCTCAACTCCCGTAGAAATGGTATGTTTTTTTTTTCATTGCTCCAAACGGCGGAAGAATTAATTTTGCTTTGGCTATTTCGTAGGTGCCTGCACTTGGCCAAGTTATGCAGACGATTTTCGTAAATTTTTTTAGCCTATTTTACATATGTTTCCACATTTTCTTCTACAAGGAAAAAATGTATTGTTATTTGGAAGAAAAAATAAAGGCTTGTTAAGTTTACATGGCCATGGCAAAGTGGGTGGCTACGTTTCACTCGGTGTAAATAGTGATGGCTTCACTTCATCATCAAACAAATATATCTTTTTTGAAAGAGGGATAGAAGAACTGATGTCATGTTTGATTGATCAACAGGATAAAATAAAAATAAAAGCATGTATATGTATGAGATACAATCACAACGTTCTGCTGCAAATTTTGCCAAAAGCAGACATGCCATCAACGAGTCATGGGTGTGTTGGGACCCAAAAAAAAAAAAGCCAGCGGTCATGTACTCTTCCGGAGTCCGGATGCGCGCACGGATGGGCTTAGGCACCCGGAAGGCCGGAAGTCGTAGTGCCCGCTGCCACCAGCACGACACGGCCCCGCGTGCGTGCATTTTGGACATTGCGTCATGGATGCAGTGCGTGTGCCATCGGCCATGAACGGAAAGAAAAATTATACGGAATCTAGACATGTTACCGATCGTTGTCTTTTTCCTGTTACCAATGGGGCCTGACACACAAAAAAGTTCAAAAATAAATGCAAAACAACGAAGATCACCTGCATTTTTAGGGGTAATCGCATGCAATTGCCATATATAGCGCTTCCCGAAGAGTTTTCCCGAAAGTAAGCGGGCAAGAACCAGTGTTTCAGCGACCTCACGCCATCAGACAACACGAACGAGTCCGCGGTTCTAGGCATGTCCACGGCTGTTTAAGCTTGTTTTGAGATCATGCAATTTCCTCTATCCCTGTATCATTTTTTTTTTAAAAAAAGAAAAAACTCTACTTAACCACCCCTGGCCTAAAAAATCGGGTCTATGTTCACCCTACAAGTACATCTAGTGATGCGAATACCTCTTGTGTATGGTTTTGAGGACAGTTTTGCCACCTTGGTAGTATAGGTGAAGCAGTGTTGCCACATAGTTTGAACCATGACATTTTCTTTTACAATTTTTTTTAAAACATGGGTCCCACTTGTCAGTCTCTATCCATATTCTTCCCCTTTTCTCACCCCCTCCCTTCTCATTCCCCTCCCCTGCCTCCTCTCCTCCGCCATCGCCTCACCTCTTCTCCCCTGCCATTGCTAGCCCTATCAAGGGAACACCAAAAAACCACGCATATGGCTAGCTGCCAATGATGTGACGCTCCTAGAGGCCATCGCTGCACACCGAATGATGCACAGCTGGCTCTAGATAATATGTAGAGAAAGGAAAGAAGATGCACGGACGACTCTAAGAAGATGCAGTGAGAGAAGCATATGCCTCTGATGGCCGCCAATTAGGCTCTTTCCATCGAAAAACAAAAAGAAGATATTTTTGGGGGGTTTATGTCAATGGCAACAACAATTTGCCTCTCGCTGTAAAAAAAACTTGAGCAATGAGCAACCAAACAAAACCAAACCAATTGCTCGTTTTCCTTTGCTGAAAGGATAATTGGTATGCATCGCCTAGCCAGACAAGCAATGAGCAACCAAACCAAACAATGAGCAAGTAAAGATGTAGAGAGAGAAGAGAGAGGTGGTGCTCGAAGCCTAAGGAGTGTGTGACGATGAGAGTGAGGTCAATGGCCTCGGTGTAGCTAGTGTGGCAGCTACTGTGGGTGCTACCGCTCAGGAGCGAGCCGCTCTTGCGTGCCTCCATAGATGCAAGTACTGCACGCTGCAAGCGTTGCACAGCATCTCATGCCTCGTCGGCCCTTCCCTCCAATGTGGCATCGTCCCTTCACCCGGTAGATGGCCGGTGACGATAATACGAGCACCATAGCCTTCCAGATTGGGATCTTTGGCGATGACACTTTGAGCTCCTAGATTAGGCTCTTCGGCGGTGACCCAACGCCAAGGGCCACTCGAGGCACCAGCGTGCACTGCTCCGGCAACACCTCCGTACACACTGGGGATGAGTGGACGATGGGCCCTCGCTTCCTCCTCCACCAGGTTATTGGTTGTCGGCAGCGTCGGAAGGGCAGGGATCCTGTACGAGCACCAGGAGGACAACTCGTTGCGTTAGGGCGTGGAGGTTCTCGGGGGGAGAGAGGCAAGAGAAAGGGAGAGGGAGAGAGAAGAAGGGAAAATGAGAGACTTTAAAGTGGGACCCACATGCAAAGATGAAAGGACCGAGATGACGCCTAGAGGAGGGTGAATAGGCGTGACACCAAATTCAATCTTCAACTGCGCTACGGAAGTAGGTTCGGACTGTCCGTGACACCCCTCGGACAGTCCGAGGTCAACTGAGAAGATTTTGTCCCCAAATCTCCGGAAGCGTCCTGCACCACTCAAATACCACAAGCAATATCACAAGGACACAATATGATTCACAAGCAAGTATACGTGCAAAAGTATCTCACAAGACAATCAATCCAGAGCTCAATAATCAAATAAATCAAGCTTGAGAGAGAGTAGATAAAACCGGTAAGAAGCTCGAGACTCAGTGATTTGTTTTCCGAAGTTCGGATCCTTGAGGAGATCCTACTCTCCGTTGAGGTAGGCTCCAACACCTTTGAGCCCGAGTCCCACTTGACTCTTTCCCTCTCGGATTTGTGCCAACGCACGCACCGACTTTGCTTCTTGATTCCTTTCCTTGCGGAGGCGGAATCGTACCTTCACAAACTTGCGGTGGCCAACCACACCTCGTCGGTGGCTCACCGGTGACGCCTAGCCGTCTAGGAGTCCTCAACCTCCAAGGGTAATAGATGCTCAACGAAGAACGAACCCGGAGATGTACTCAAGTGCTCAACAATCAAATCTTGCTTGCTTGCTTGCTTGGATTCACACTTTCTTCACCAATCTTCTCTCCCACTAGATGAATCACAAAGATTCAATCCTTCTTCCCAACACTCCTCACAAGGGGAATCACTAAGATTTAACCCTAATCCCTTCCCAACTCTTCTTTCAAAGAGGATCACTAAGATCAGGGTTTAGGAGGTGTGGGAGGCTCAAGAACAAGAGGATAGGTAAATAAACTTGTGATCTAGCCGTTATATGCAAGTGGGGAGTGAGGGGCTTTAAATAGATGGCTTGGAAAACTAGCCGTTGGGGTTCAGATCTCGCAGAGTTCGGACAGTCCGGAGCTTTGTTCGGACAGTCCGGTAAATCAGATAAATCAAGACAGAGAGCTCGTCTGGAGGGTGGCTCGGACAGTCCGAACCTTCGGACAGTCCGAACCTTCGGACAGTCCGAACCTTCGGACAGTCCGAACCTTCGGACAGTCCGAACCTTCGGACAGTCCGAACCTTCGGACAGTCCGAACCTTCGGACAGTCCGAACCTTCGGACAGTCCGAACCTTCGGACAGTCCGAACCTTCGGACAGTCCGAACCTTCGGACAGTCCGAACCTTAGCAATATGAAGTTTAATTCTAGATCAGATAAAGAGCACTTGCACATGAGAAATGCAATAACAAATGTAGATCAAACAAACCGAGATTGCATACCTCAATTAGTCATCCATCCTATTTGCATATATGAGACTAAGGGAAATCTACAATCATGTGTGTTAGCCTCAACATAAAACATGAGCATACCTTTCTAGGATGGAGAGCTTGTCCACTTGTTATATTTGATTCTCCTCTAAATAGATGAGACTAATGTTCAACTTGACAATAAACACGTTAGTCTCATAGCAATATAATCAATCACTAAACTAAGCATTGTCATTAAGTGTGTTTGTCATTAATCACCAAAATCACACAAGGTGTACCTTGAACTTACAAAAGATATTATTTTTAAAAAATGCCATGTGTTCAAACTATGTGGCAATACCACTCGACATGGGCTTCCATGGTAGCAAAACTGCTCGCATGGGGTATTCACATCGCTTGACGTACTTCTAGAGATAGATATTCGGTTTCCTAGGCCAGAGGGTTAAGTATTTCACCTATCATAGTTGAGGGGGTGATGTAGTTTTTTTTTTTGTAAAATAAAGCCTCCAATCTCCAATCTTTGACATGTACCCTTCATTTCCCCTTCTCTCTCTACCTCCTCTTTCCCCTCTGTCTCTCCACTCTGGTGGATGGCAGAAACACCACCGCCCTTCCTTTATTAGTCGGCTTGTGCCATCACTCCCTCAACCAAGACCATCGTGGCAAGGCGACAGAATGAAACAATGGAGATGGGTAGTGTTGAGGAGGAACTAGTGGCATAGGGGTCAAAACTCCAACCGAGGAGGAATTAAAGAGGATAGAAGAAAAAATGAGCTCACACAAATATAATTCAGTTGGTGATGTTGTTTTACAAAAAGAGGACACTATACAACTCTATATTGCCGATTGTCAATCCGACGGTACAACCAGAGTTTTCCTTATTGGTAAATAAAATTTACTGAAGGTCACCGATAAACATGATATATAGAATTTATCAGGCCAAATTGAAAAAAATAAAAATATAAAAAATGCATAGTTTGCTAAAATTATCACTAATATCAATTAATCATCGCAAATTGCATATGACAACAATGACATAAGACCATATGACAAGTCCATAGCACATTATATATATTCATTATGCTGGATGTAACAATGTCATTATAATTAAATACATAATCCATTTGTATTATTGAGCAAAATAATAGTCATAGTCCCAAATATTATATGATTAAAGTACATATCATCAATAAAGGTGCAAAATGAATAATTTCAATGCAAAATATCATGTATAAAGGTGCCAAATGAATGGCACATACAAACATCACTGTTTTTTGTTTTTTTTATCAGACCCAACCGATAAACATGATAATTGGGGTTTACCAGTGGTTATTGGCCATTAAATATTTCTTTGGGCACAACAAACCGACAAAACTATTCCCATCCCCAACATCACGCCCCTACCACTTTCCTCCCTTGCGTCCTCCGCTTCCAACCCTGCCCTCACCCCGTCCCGCCCTCCTCCCTCGTCTTATGTGGCTCTCCCTTCGTCCCCTACTCCCCTCCCTCTAAGCCCAGGGGCATAAAAAAACCAATTCCTAAACCCAAACCCGAAGTCTAACCAGGGGACGGGAGGAGGGGTGGCACTGGCTTGGTTGCCATGGTGGAGGACAAGCAAGGAACGGGGAGGTTGGCACAGCGAGGGGAAAGTTGGAAAAAAAGGAAAAGAGACCGTAATCCAATTTTTTTTGTTTCCTTTAACACATGGAGAGAAGGAGAAAACATAGCATGAATCTTAGAGCACCGTTAAATGAAGGAAAAAGGGATATAGATAGGGCACGAATCGTGCGTTCCTCGTCGCAGCTGGTGCCGACACTACTCGATCGTCTGCTCGCGAGCTGATACTTCTTTTTTTTGGGGGGGACTGATTTCTCATTAGGCGACTGAGACTTATTTAGCTCTCAATCGATTTTTTAAGCCTTTAATCAAACACCTCCATAGGACACACAAAAGATCCAACGAATATCCATATATGTGAGAAAATTGACTGAGAGATAAATAAGTCTCAATCGCCTGATAATTAGCAAAGTTGTTTTCTTTGTATGTTTCCTAAGAAAAAGTTGATACTTCTTGGCCTACCCAGACCCAAGTGCCATGACACGATCAAGATCTAGGCCCCAAGGTGTGGTAAGGACAGGTACGATGGAGCTGAGCTGCTACGCGTGCGAGTGCGAGTGGGAAAGCTACGCATGGCGGCATGGCGCCCGTTCGAGCAGCCATAGCTACCAAGTGTTCCCCCCGGCCGTACGCGTCGTATTTCCAGCATGTGTACCTAGATGCCATTGCATAATGCCGTGCTGTGCATAATGGGCCGCGCCCGTGAACAGAGCCAAGCATAGCTTGCCGGACAGGGACTCCTCGTGGTGACTTTTGACGTGTTGGAGATCGCTGAAATTAATATAATAATCGTTTAACTTTTCGATGAACTGTTCAATGTAAGCTCCTCACAGATGGCTCATTCGATCGACCACACGTCATGCATGTACAAAGAATGAAAAAACAGCTGCCCATACATGCTCAAAATATCTATACGCACCTCTCTCTCCACATCATCATGTCCCACGTCACAAATTAAGGCCCTATTCTTTTGAGTTGATCTTAACGGCTAAATAGCTGAGCGACTGAAATGATTGAATTTCAAGCGTCTTTTAAGGTAGTCTTGAGATTCAGATCCATTTCGTTTGGTTTACTTTTTAAAACGTTAGAACCCACCTTCAAAACAGCGAAAAAATAGGCAAAAAATTTAAAACATATGTTTTTTTAAAACGTAGATAAGTCGTTAAGCTGAAAAGAAATGGGCCTAACAGACGGTTTGTAGATGGATTTCGTGGACCATGTACATGCTGAGCATTTGAGGGGCCTAGAAACGAGAATACTGTCCTTGCCACGCGCATCAAATTCTTTGCATAGTACGGTGACGGGCTAGCTCTCGTTTAGTACGAGCGTCCATTGGCAGCACAGTTGGGGGTTCGAAAGCAACGCCCGGCTGCGGCTGGTCGGCTGGTCCTCACGGCCATCGGTTTGGTTTCCAGGATAATTGGCGCGGACTCGCGGAGGATGGTTCATCGGCTCCCGTCCCAGCCGCACAAACGCACGCAGTGCTGCTGGGTTTGGATTACTTTCGACGCTCACCACCACAGCTTCCAGTCTTCCACGTCCCAAGAGACTGGACCACCAGCTCGAGCGATTCAGCTAAGAGGCTAATACCAAGTACGAACCAATGCAAAAGGGCATGAGACGCCAGACGCAATGTTCTTCTCTGCATCATCAAAGACAGAACGAGACGCGGGTGATGTCGCTCGCCACCTGTTTGTGTGGATGAGTTTGTACAGAACCAGCTGGGACAGCAATTTTGGGAGATAGATGTCGCATGTGAGAGAGTCGTTAGACTTGCTCCAAGATGGTTGAGAAAATGAGGGGGCAAGTGAGCCTGCATCCTAGAAACGAGCAATGCAGTGCAAGCTGAGAATCATGAAATGCCAAGCCGGGAATGCCATCAAAGCTACTCAAAAAAGTTGCCAGTTCGACGTTCAGTTATTCCGCCATGGATACCAAATGGTTTTACAACAAGACGCTGACGACGCCGACGCGAATGACAGACGCACACAAGACGGCCATGTCATGGCCAACCTACACCGGGGACTAGAATGGTGAACGAAAGAAGAGGAAAATAAAAGGAGACAGAAGTGGCCGAAGCCACGGACGCACTACATCCACAGGCATGTCCGACTCTAGCACTGCCACCACAGTAGTAGCTTTTCTTGTGCCCAAATGCCCTCTCCTATCTAAAGATCACTAATCATAGGTAGGTAGATGGATCATGGATGGGTGGATACTTGACATGACGATGTCCAAAGACGGTGTCTAATGTCTTCTCCCGTTGCTAAATTTACTCCTGTGAGCTCGGGGAGCTAGAACTTGTTGTACCAGAAGATGCCCTTGCAGTCCTCAGGCTCGACGTAGATGCACTCCTTGGCCTCGCGCCATGTCGCCTGCGCGACAGGCGTGGGGTCAAACTGGTAGTACTCGCCGAGGATGGGGCGGATGGCCTTGGTGGCCTCCATGGCGTGGTAGTGTGGCATAGTGGAGAAGAGGTGGTGAGCAACGTGGGTGTCGGTGATGTTGTGGAAGACGCGGTTGAGGATGCCGTAGTCGCGGTCGACGGTGGCGAGCGCGCCGCGCAGCCAGTCCCACTCGCTGGAGTCGTAGTGAGGCAGCGCCGGGTGGGTGTGCTGGAGGTATGTGATTAGCACCAGCCACGCATTGACAATCAGCAGCGGTACGCCGTAGACGCGCGCCACCCACAGCATGCCGAACGCTGCCGCGAGCTTCCAGAGCGCGATCACCGCGGCCATGACCCCGACGTCGGAGAGGAAGATCTGGGCACGCTCCCGCTCGTTGTAGATAGGGCCGTAGGGGTCGAAGTGGCAGGCGAAGCGCGGGTACGGTCGTCCCGACACGTTGAACGCCAGGTAGAGCGGCCACCCTAGGGTGAGCTGCACCACGATGTGCACCAGCCGGCCCACGGGGTTGTTGTACACGTATGGCGTGTACCACGCCATCGCGCCCCTTTGCTTAGGGACGAACACCTCGTCGCGCTCCAGCGAGCCCGTGTTGGAGTGGTGGCGCCGATGGCTGTACTTCCACGAGAAGTAGGGCACCAGCAGCGCCGAGTGCAGCACCAAGCCCACGGTGTCGTCCAGCACCGAGTAGTCAGAAAAGGCATGGTGGCCACACTCGTGGGCGATCACCCACACGCCGGTGAGCACGCACCCCTGTGCGATCCAGTAGAGCGGCCAGGCGGCGAGCTGCAACGCGCCCGGGAGCGCGGGGATCCCGACCAGAGCGAAGTAGAGCAGCGCCGCTACGATGGCGAGGTCGTGCACCACGTAGGAGAAAGACTTGATCACCGATCGCTCGAAGCAGTGCGGCGGGATGGCCTTCTTGATCTGCCCAAGCGAGAACGGCGGCTTGTCCGTCGGCGAGCGCTGCACGGCCGCGGCATTGCCGGCGCGGCCGAGAAGCTCCTGCTTCTCCCTCTCCTTCTCCGTCATCCTGCCTCCGGCACCCATGTCGCTGCTGACACAACAGACACACTTCACTGGTCAGGCACTGAGAATCAAGAACAGCAGTTTGCTTCGATCACAAGGTGCCAAATTGACAATCAAGAACAGTATTATAGTAGCATAAAATCCAGAGCTCCGAGAACAAAAAAAATATCTACAGGATGGGTATCGTCTACTTATATTCTGATCTGCGCGTGCACGAGAGAAGCATCAGCATCTCCGCCCAGGGCGGTGGGGAGAGGTGGCGGGTGCCTTGCCATGATAAATTATTCCGAGATGACATTGCAAGTTGGGGATCACAGCATGTGCGAGCCAAATGGCATATGCGACATATTCAGTTCCGCTTTCGAGTGCGTGCATCATCGATTCACATGCACTGCCTCAGATCTGCCTTAGCACATGCATCTGACTAACAGAGGATGGTAAAAGAAGAAGAAATGACCATCTTTAAAGCAGTTAACGATGGACTATAGGTAGGTGTTGCGATGTTGCCTGCTAACTGAATACGCCAATTGAATACCAGTCAATTAGCTGTATAACTCCATAGTCAAAGTGCAAGCTTTGCCCATGTAGCATGAACTCTGAAGACTATAGGTTTGGGCAAGCTTTGGGCATGACCAAATGGTCCTAACTGAAGCTATCATAGTACTGTAGCAAATAAATAAAAAGGAGAAAAATGTAGATGAATAATGAAAAGGTGGGTTGGATAGGTCACTAGGTCAGGGTTGGCGATAAGGAAGCAGCACACACACGGGACACACGATATGCACAAAAAAACGTGAGCCAAAGAAATTCCTCGAGTTTCGGAGAAAATCGTACCAGGACATAGCATATCTAGGTTGTCAAATCCCACCATACACATTGGACGACCAAGCCATGCGAGAAAATATTCACATCCTGATTGAGTGGTCAGTTTTGACCCAAAAAAAAAAAGGCATGCCGTAGACGTCTCTCTTTACCACAACCGATTCAGAAGTCCCACCGATCTTTTATAAAACAATCTTCCATTTTTTTTCACCCCATGTGCTGGTGGAGCTGTGCCTGAGACTATGGAACAGGGTGAAAAAGAACAGGAGGTGCAGCCACCGTGCTATGCGCATCCTCCAACAGTTGGATTCAGATGCTGTCTCCCTTGGCTTGAAAGGGAGGTACGTAGAGCAATAACAGCACTGACAGAAACGCAAATTAGACGCGTAAGTTGCACTGATTCAAAGCATTAGTTCTCCGAATTAGACGACTCCACGCGTTGATTACAGCTGCCTTTGCGATTTCACCAAGAAAAAAAAAGGAGTAAAGATCACCGTAACCATTAGCCCCTTAAATTGCAGCGAAATCTCACATAGCACCGGAAGGAGTTCAATCAGACATAAGTTAAAAGCAGCAACACACCCAGATCTGCTGAGCTATGCCTTTGTACACTTGTGCGTGCCCAGCTAAGTTGTCCATGGCTGGAACTGGTAGAGATTGAAATGGGTGAAACATGCCATCATGTGGGGCTGGAATCCGGCGCCACCATGCGGACCTTGTATGCTGTGACCCACGAGGCTTGCACCTTTGCGCAGACACGCACAAATGGCCTGACGCTGGGTTCCAAATAACCCGGCGGGAAGAGACAATCGCCACCGTCCAAGCACCGGGGGCAGGATCTGACGGTGGCGCGTCGTGAAAAAGAATGTCGTTTTCTAGGTCAAGCACCAGCCGTGCGCACGAGCAGCAGGCGCCGCCGGCGGCGACCGCTGCTGCCAGAGTGCCCGCGCGTGACTGAGATATGAAAGAAACGGCCTTTTCTCTTGTCTCTTCTTTTTTCCTCTTCTTGTGGTAATATTCCAACAACTCGAGCACGAGAAGCATATGCCTCCGCCGGCGCCGGTTAGGTTCTTTCCATCGGAAAGCAAAAACGAGAAATTTTTGGGGGGTTTATGTCAGCGACAACGACTACAGCAACAGCTAGCATCTCGCAGTGAAAAAAAGAGAGAGAACCTGACTGTCTGACATGCTCGTTTGCCTTTGCTGAAAGGACAATTGGTATGCATCGCCATCGCCAGATGAACAACCAAAGCATTCTTACAGACCTACGATTGAATCCCACCATGAATGGACCTAAAATCCTAATAAAGCCGCCGAAAGCAAGAGGCGGGCTTTGGGGATGAAAAAAGAGAGGTAAAGACAGCACCTTTCGCAACGAAATTAACGGGGATTTGCGAAAAAAGGCAATAGCAAAAGGTTGGCATCTGAGGCTCCCAAAACGGGTGGTGGTAACCGCGGAGCAAACAGGCAGACCCAAATGCACACTGAAACATCTGAACATCACCGGTGGCTAAATCCTACAGATCTGATGAAGAAAAACGGCGAAGCATGGCCACAGAAGTGCTTAACAAATAGTGAGATCAACAGCGAGCTCGGGCGGGCGGAGCGGCGGCGCGCTGTACGGCGGCCATGACGACGGCGAATCCCCCGCCCGCCTATTCCCCAATCCCCATCATCCCCTCACATCTAAAAACCTCCCAAATGAAGGCAACCAGATTCCACACGACCTCGCGCCGAATCAGACCAATTCTATGAAACAGTGACGCGGGAACGAATCGGAATCGCAAGGGAGGCGAATGCGGGTACCTGTGAAGGGCGGAGCAGATCGAGCGGATGCCTCGGCCTCGGCCTCGCCCTCCTCTCTTCCCCTCTCCCCTTTCTCGAGGAATGAATCAACGAGCGGTGCGCGCAGGGGGGAGAGGTGGGGGAAGAGGAGGAGGAGGAGCCAAGCCGCCCCCAAATCGCCGGGGGAGAGAGGCTCTATTTAAAACCTCCCCCCGAGCGCCTCCTCCGCATTCACGCCGTCACGCGCCCCACTGGCACGTGGGCCCGGAGGCCCGGTGCGGTGGCGCGATAGCCCACGTCGGAGCCTGCGAAATCCCAACCCGTCCACGTGTCGCGCTCCGACTCGCCCGCTCCGGTGGCCGTGACCCTCCGGGCCGCGGGCCGACTAGCGCGGGCCGTCCGCGGCTCCCATCGACGGCCGCGGAGGCCGGGTGGGGCCCGATGGAAATACGTGCGGCCCGAGCCCATGCCCGTTCCGATGGGGGTGGTGGGTGAAAAAAAAAATGGCGCCGGTAAAAGCCTCTTGAGCGGCATACTGTACTGTGCTGTTAGCCAGCGATGAAAAAAATAAAAGTATAATACGGAGTACTACTAACCATGGCACTAGAGATGGCAATCGGGCAGGTATCTTCGGATACACCCTTGACATACCCGAACCCGAAACCCAAAAATACTACCCATACCCGAACCCGAAAATGCCCATGGGTATAAACCTGCACCCATACCCAAACCCGGCAGGTACCCGATACTCGTTGGGTACCCATACCCGATACTCAGCAAACCTACTTGGTGAAAGAGAGTATAATTATAAATTTTTTTTAATAAGACGAATGGTCAAAGTATGTGTCAAAAAAGTCAAACGACCTATAATTTGGAACGGAGGGAGTATTTTTTTTTTCAAAGAGGTTATAACCTCATTTTTTGTTGCAGGATACAACGGAAAACAGGTCTTTTACCAAGCTTACGAACCAATTGGGATCATATCGAGCCAGTGGATCAATTTTCGTAACGCGAATACCCACGCGACGCACTTGCGGTTCCTGCACGCGCGCGCGACGTGGGTCCATGGGAATATCTTCGTGCGCCCGTGATGGTTGGCTAGGTTGTCCTTAACTGGATCGCCATCGGCGAGCCCAGTGTCCGCAGGATCATCAACACGCTAAGTCTGGCCCTTGGGCGCTCCGCCGGCATGTGTTTCACGGCGAGTGCGACGCCGGATTATTCCGTCAGGAACTCAGGATCCCATCGTCGAAAACCCGCACGGCCCCTGACCAGATGAAACTGTATTAGAATATTTTGTGATAAACAAGTATCATAGATTTTACTACTAGGAACCTTCGTAGCAGTCACTTTGAAACACAGTAGTTTTGAATAGAATAGCTGATGAAGAAAATTGATTTTTTAGAGTGCGATATAAATTGTGGAGGAAATTTAAAACAAAGAATAGAGCGAATAGCTTAGAGTGAAACGAAGCGGAAGGGTAAATTAAGTGCCGGATGTCTGACCGTGCAAAAGTCGCGAGAGAAGGTAATGATTCTGTACGTCGTTGTACAAAAATAGATGAAGTAGTCCAGCTTCTGTCTCCTCCTTGATAGCTTGTATTACCATGCATGCATGTCTCGTCTTGGTGGTATGCGCATGCGCTTCTATCAAAGTCGTCCATACGTGCAAGAAGAACTCTTGTACATCGGTGTGCTACCACCGTCAGGTGAATTGATGTGGTATTTAGTCTCCCTTTATATAGCCTCTCGGTAGATCTCTAGTAAGAAGTCCAACACAACGTAAAGTCCATCGATCACCCACATGAGAAAACCTGAAAGGCAAACGGATATGGAAAAAAAAACATGGTTTTTTCTTCTTTCCTCTCGGACGATGGTAGGCCGGGTGATTTGACTAATGACTTGGGCTTTTGCTCGACAAGTCGATATATACACTATACGGTGGAGATATTGCTTTGCAGCAGGATAACTCCCCAAGTATATACTCCATTAGACTACCGCTAGCACGCTTGTCTCGTATGGTCATTAGATCGATAGCATATTATTAGCATATTCTCAGCAACTTGTGTTTTCTGCATGACCAATTTAACAGACCTATGCACTACAAAAATTACAATTGGAATGAACCATGGTGAGCCTGTTCCAGCCGATCTGCTAACTTCTATGTGTGCATGCAGCTCTAGGCCCGTTCTCTGCGGTGAATCTTGGCCCGTTCCTGCATGCGACGCGATTGCGAGAGATGGCGTATTGGCGTTTGTAATCTAGGCTCAGTAGGCCAACGCCACCCACACGATCTTGAGTAGTCCTTCGATCCTTCTCAGCTCAAAGTAGCTAAAAATGTTAATAAAAAAACTATGGCCTCGTGTGAGACATCTTAAAAAATTTTACAATATAACTTTAAAAAAACTCAAAGAAAATTATTTAAAATTTTATGAAAATAACTATAAAGTATTGTACCATCTGGTTTATAAAAAGAACGAATTTCTAGCATTATTTCAAAATTTTAATTTAACCAAGAAAACAACGTCCGTCTATGCAGTCGTGGCCGAAACAGGTAGCGCTCACGGCCCTTTTATGCAGTCCTTGAAGGGGTCAATTGCCCGGTGCCTTTCGTTTCCTACGTGCGTGCATGTGACCTGGTGATCAAATATCTGGAAATCAGGTGGTGGGCTTTTACAAGCAAAGATGTTCCACCACCAATACTGTCTTCTTTTTTTTATTTAACATCATTGACTTTTGATACGTTTTTAACCAGACGTCTTGTTCGAAAATTTAGCATAAACATGCAAAAATATAAATCATGCTCTAAGTACATTTAATGATAAAGCAAATCACAACAAATTAATACCTTTAATGGTAAAGCAAATCACAACAAAATAAATTATATTTATATTGTTTTTTGAATAGGACGTACGAATGGTTACAGACATGTTAAAAGTCGAAAACGTTGAATAAAAAAAAAGGACGGAGCACTAGCTAGTCGGTTTTATGGGCCAATAAACATTTAGATTTTACTCATGATGATTTGTAGTTGTGAGTCGGAATCATCAGATTTCGTAGTAATCTTTAAAAAGAAAAATTGAAATCAATAGGATCTGCCCATGCCAATGGATTATATAATATAGCTAAGTTGACTGGTTAAGTTAAATATATATAGATATAACTGGTTAGAAATCGTCTACGTGAAACCTGGCTCCAATAATGACCATTTTCTTAAGAGTCACGCCTGCATGTGCTGGCTAGCCTATTTTCAGGGCCTAGTACGTTTTGTTCAACCTAACCAACGCATGCATCGTCGACCTGGCTTGGCGACTATAGAACGGAGGACCATTCGAGCGAAGCCGACGGAACAGTCCGTCTTCCGTCCGATTTGTGTTAATTTTAAAGAGTACGTCCACTGCGTCTTCTATCCGAACACATTCCAGCTCCACACGATTCCCTATTTTTTCACACTCGATTTCTTATTGTTGCAGCCATCCACCGTTGTGATTTCCTACCATCATCCGCATCACGAGCGCTCCGCCGCCGTGATTTCTCACCACCGTCCACATCCACACCTTCTTTTGCTGTGATTCCTCATTGCCATTGACACCCACGAGCTCCATTGTTGTGATTCCTCTCCGATGTCGACATCCGCGCATCCACCGCTTTCTCGGTGAGACAATCTCGAGTAGATTCATCAAAGATGGTATGCAAGCATGAGGTATGATATGAACCGACCGGCGTCAAGCGCATTGATGGCATGACAAGGTTGCATGCCGGTGCGGAGGAGCTAGAGATACCCCCACGGTGAGGTGAGCTTTGGATGCGGCTTTTCCTACACAGATTTAACTGCTAGCCTCCTTTAATGTGGTATCAATTGTTGTCGTAGGGGGCACCTACCCCCTATGAATCAGTGGGAGAAGCGAACCAGGCTACGAAGGTAGAGAAGGCATAATCAAGGGGAGCCTGCCCTCCTCAGGCGAAGCAACGGCGGACCAGGGAAGAGGCATCTCGCGAGGAACATCAGGTGGTGCACCGCACGAAGCCAGGAGAGCCTAAGTCCAAGTGGCGAAGTAAAGACGGTTGCGTGGGAGTCAAGAAGATCAGGGGACAACAAGTACAGTTTGTTACTGTCGCTAGGAATCATATCGCGTATCAGAAAGATATGACAGCTGGTTGTAACAACCGGCTTCAGATGACAGAAGGATCAGCGCCTGTTGTAACAGCTAGGCCCCCTTTTCAGTTTTACCCCTTCTTTAGATGGAAAGGCGAGGGCAATCGAGTCCAGCCCGGGGTCCCGAAGGTGTTTTTCCTTCGGTACCCCCAGGGTTAAGGGCAGGTTAGAGTCTAGAAAGTCTTTTTCTAATCTTACCCCTTTTACCTCTGCGTGATTCCCTCGGTGAAGGGCTGTAACGGCACAATGTAATTTGGCCCCATTATAAATAGGGGGCTTCCCCAATAATAAAGGACAAACTATATTTTTCTACAGGATAGCCACTTTGAGATTGCTCAGCTTCCCTGAGCTGCTTCGCGAAGCACGTTACGTTGCTTAGCGGGATAGCCCCTCCTAAATCTGTTGTCTGGTTCGGGCCATCGACATCAATCTTTAGGACCAACAAGCATCATGTATCATCTATTTTAAACTCCACATGTACAGTGTGAATATTTTTTTTTCTGATGGCTTATTGTTTTAGTGTATGATACTTCTCGTGAAACATAAGATTTAAGTTTTAGTGCATCGTACTTAGATTTAAGTTTTAGTGCATCGTACTTCACTTGAACGACATTCACAACTAAGATTTAGTTGTTATAAGATTTGTAAGTTATAAGTCTTTCTATGAACAAAATCTACTCGCTTCAATATCTAGGATTCTCTTTTTCTTTTTTTGCCGAAAATGGTGTTGTGCTGATAGCATTCGTTGTTAGTTCTTGGATTTTATGCTTCGTGATGATTGCTAAAATTGTGTTGCGCTGATGACATGAATAGATAGCTATTTGCATGACCTAAGTTGCTGCAGTGTTCATGTTTTCATGGTATCAAATATTTTGAATTGGTGGTTCACCGGTCGACCAATTCCATCGCCGGCCTGGTTTAAAAAACTACTTCCTTCGTTCTTTTTTGTTTGACGCTTTTAACTTTTGGACACATCTTTGACCATTCATCTTATTAAAAAAAATTAGTGCAAACATGAAAAAAAAAAAGTCATGCTTAAAGTATCTTTATTGATAAAACATAATTTTTTGAATAAGACGAACGGTCAAAGGCGTGCTCAAAAGTTAAAGGCGTCAAACAAAAAGAACGGAGGTAGTATGTCTACGATGACCGCCACGTTGAACACCACATCGTTGCGCTCTATGCCGCCTGCCGTATGTTTAGAAAGTTTCATGTATTTCTGTAAAAATTCATGCCTATGTGAATTAACCGCATCCATTTGAATAGTTTCATATAATTTAGAAAAAAACCAAATAATTTCATAAAGTTTCATGTAGTTTCAATAAATTTTCATATAACTTTTATATAGTTTTATGTATTTTTAAAAAGTTTCATGTAATTTTTTGTCTAGTTTCAGAAAAAAAATCACGTAGGTTCAGGAAGTTCTGAAAGTGCATCTAGGCCCCTTGTAAGTTTTCGTGATAGATGACAAGAATCTTAAAAATCTAATCAAGTTCATCTAGTGTTGGACAGTTTTAAATTAGAAAATGGATGTGGAGGACTCGTGGAGACCGTAAAGATTAAAGGAGAAGACGGCGTTACTTTTAAATGTAAATATTTTCTTTTTTGAATTGAGTTTAAGGACACGTCGTACTATTAAGAGGGATGCGATGGAAAATCACTTTTAGAAGTTCTAAGTGCTCTTGGTCGAAGATTCTTGACACACTCTTTCCACCAAATCATTTGAGGGTGTTTGCCTTGAAAACATATCGGACTATCCGATGTAGTCCGGAATCTTCCGATCGACCCCTCTCTGTCTCCAGTTAAGAAAAATATCGGAATGTTCCGATGTTGGTATGGAACATTCCGATCTAAACCGGAACCATCCGATACACCCCTCTCTGTCGCAATTCACAAAAATATCGGAACATTCCGATGTTGGTCCGGAACATTCGGATATCTACCGGAACTATCTGATGCTTGTTCTGATCGACCCCTCTCTGTCTCCAGTTACAAAATTATCGGAACATTCCGATGTCGGTCCGGAACATTCCGATACGTACCAGAAAAATCCGATCCTTGTTCCGATCGACCCCTTTCTGTCTCGATTGCAAAAATATCGAAACATTCCGATGTTGGTCCGGAATATTCCGATATGGACCGAAACTTTTCGTTGCTTGTTTCGATTGACCTCTCTCTGTCTCGCTGCGAAAATATCAGAACATTCTGATGTTTATATCGGAACATCCGGTGTCTGTCAACAGCAACGGCTAGTTTTGACTGCGTGGGTATTTATCCCCCTCCTCCACCAACTGGCCAAGGTTGCCTCTCACGCATACTCTTAGCTGAACACTTATTGCAACCCTAGCTGTCCACCTTCCAACTTCACTCCACCTTCAATTCCATTGATTGCATCTTTGAGTGGGTGAAGAAGCTAGATCTAGAGTCTTCGTGTTGATCAAGCTTCGATTTTGAGCACTTGTTTCATTCTCCAAGTTGGGTTTCCATCGGATTTGTTACTCTTGGAGTTTGAGGGCTCCTAGACGGCTAGGAGTCGCCCTAGAGCCACCGGTGCTTTGTGTGGTGGCCGGGGAGAGTTTGTGAAGGCCGGCTTCGCCTCCGAAAGAGAAGAATCCATTGAGTGAAATCGAGAGTACTTGGTGCAACCCAAGAGGTTAAGGGTCAAGGGGGACCCCGGCTCAAGTGTGACCGAGCCGCCTCAACGGAGACGTAGGATCCCCTCAAGGATCCAAACTTCGGGAACAACTATTTCGAGTCTCTTTGTGTTTGTGGATCTCTTTTGCTCATTACTTTTGGCTTGCTATACAACCCTCTTTGGTGCAGGATTTACTGTTTTATCTCTCTAGTGCTTTATCCGTACCTCCAGCAAGATCGGACGTTCAGATTCTAGATCAGATAGTCTGATTCATATCGGACTATCCGATGCTGACATCGGAACATCCGATATTGACTGTTCCGTTGCATTGCCTTTTGCAGTAAAATTTTGTAAAGCCTATTCACCCCTCCTCTAGGCTACATCTCGATCCTTCAAATTCCATATCGTTTCATGGCTAGCCAAGTGAATTCGCTTCATCCATTGAGCTAGTTTTCTCATATAGTTTTAGGAAAATTTCATGTGATTTGAAGAAAATTTCTTATAGTTTTTATATAGTTTTGTGTATTTTAAGAAAGTTAGTTTTCTTGTAATTTTAGAAAATTTCATATTGTTTTCTTTAGTTCCGAAAAAATTATATAGTTTTTGTGTAGTTTATGTCATGCCTATGTGAATTAACCTCATTGTTGGAATATTTCATAAAATTTCTTACAGTTCTTTTTAAAAAATTCATATAGTTTTTAGAAGATATCATGTACTTTTCAAAAGAAAAAACTATGCAGTTTTCATAATGTTTAAAAAAGTCTCATACATTTCATGCTAACATCATCATAGTCATAGCACCTGTTGACATTATCACACACATGAATTAGTCTCATCGTTGGACGTTGGGATAGTTTCATAGAGTTTCGTTTAGTTTAATGTGAATTAGTAATTAGCCTCATCGCTGGGATAGTTTAAAAAAGTCTCGCGTAGTTTTTAGAAAAAACATGTAGTCTTAAAAAAATTGCATGTCGTTTCAGAAAAAATCATTTAGTTCTGAAAAGTTTTAGACAGTTTTCAGAAAATTTTATGCTGATATCATCATATTACTAGCTGATATCATCGAACACATCATATAGTATTTATCATTTAGCTTATCCATTTATTTGTTACTGAACGGATCATCGTTCAAAAGTAACTACCTATGTTAGTGGTACCACGCACAAATCTTGGTCAGTTCAACTACGTGCTGGAGGAGCCTAGGACTGATCGAGACATGTCAATGGAGTGTAACTAGTTTTACCGGCTAGTCTAGCTTGCTGGGTTAAGACTTAGGCTCTGTTTCTTTCAGCTTATAATCAGATTATAAGCTGCAAATTAAAATTTATCATTTTTGTACCGATTATATTTTGAAATATTTTATAGTTATTTTTTTGAAACTTTGCACAATTTGTCTTATAGATCTCAAAAATATTTTTTTCATAATTTTTTTGGCCCTTTAAATCTTCTATAAAAACACCACAACCTTTTCAGATTATAATCTAACCGCCGAAAGAAACACAGCCTTAGGCTCTGTTTCTTTCAGCTCATAATCAGATTATAAGCTGCAGCTTAAAATTTGTTATTTTTGTACCGGTTATATTTTGAAATATTTTATAGTTATTTTTTTCGAAACTTTGCACAATTTATCTCAAAGATCTCAAAAATATTTTTTTCATAACTTTTTTGGCCATTTAAATCTTCTATAAAACACCACAACTTTTTCATATTATAATCTAATCGCCGAAAGAAACACAGCCTTAAGAATTCGCATGGCGTTTTGATTTATTTTTCGGCCGTATGTTTCATGTGCTAGGCTGACACAGGTGGTTGTCAAAATTGTTTAATCTTAGTTCATGAATTTGTTGATTAGATTTTTGCTAGTTTTGAAAATTTTGTCATATTTAAGAAATATTTTGTCTCTTTTTTATACAAAACGTAAATAAGTGTGACAAATTATATGAGTATAGACCGAATGGATGTTTAGCTTGCAATTGGTCGAAATTGACTAAATTCAACCGCGTCAAAGTATGGCATGTCACTTGTGTTTACTACAAACCAAACTGCCCAGATTATTTTTGGGTTATTTCGGCCTGGCATTTTAAAGTTAATAGTCAAATTGTCCCGGACAAAGCCAACTCGTTCCATTTTTATGTTAAATGCGCCGAAAGCAGCGAACTGCCGTGTTCTGGACGAAGCCGTCACGGTCCATTTTGATGCATGACTTTTCTCTTTTATTTTCACGCAGTGGCAGAGTTGTTGTACGTAGCGAGCCTCTGTACGTTTCTGTTTCACATGTTCGATCGTGTCCATCACTTTTCACTCATGCCTCATGCGCTATCTCAAAATAAAACTGTACACAAGTTTCTACCCGCTTGCCGGCGATTAGCGTCAAAATTGCCAATATTTAAAAATCTTCTCATGGTCTCTTTTCCTGCGTCCATGAGAGGAGTGGCGTGCAGACCTGCAAGGAAACATACGTATAGCGCAAAGACAAAAAAATAAATAAAAAATCAGTGGAGTTATTGGCGTGGAAGAAATTAGGCAATGACCACACCGGCCAAGCGCGCAGCAATCAGCAACAGCAACGGAAAGGGGACGCGGGGGCGGTCCGACGGACGTCGGACAGGCCTGCTTTTTCCCCCAACATTTGTTTCCAAACTGATGTCTCAATTTTTCCTTGCCCTTACATTACATTCTTTCGTGCACGGATTCTTATCTTTTACTTATTTGCCTTATATTGTAGGTATCACCATCATTGGTCGTCCCACGTATCCAGTTACTCCTATGGGACCTTTCAAGTGAAAGCATTTTTGCTCCATTTGCCTCATGCCCTCTTAATCACTTATGCTCGGCTATCATTTAAGTGTATGCACATGAATACTTTATATGGATATATATGTGTACTTTACTTTACCATATGCTCTTTTCCATCATTATATATTTCAGTTACTTCTTATGTAACTTATGCATAGTTCTTATATGTTTTCCACTTTGACAATGGTTCTCAGAACCAGAGCTAGCAATCATTTTTAAGGCTCCCATGTTTAATTGAGCTCCTAAATTTGAAGTACTCCCTCCGTTCCAAATTATAGGTCGTTTGACTTTTTTGACACGTACTTTGACCACTCGTCTTATTCAAATAATTAGTGAAAATATGAAAAAACTCATGTCATTATTAAAGTACCTTTCATGATAGACTAAATCATAACAAAAATAAATTATAATTATAAATTTTTTTGAATAAGACGAATGGTCAAAGTACGTGTCAAAAAAGTCAAACGACCTATAATTTAGAACGGAGGGAGTAACTGCTAGCTTTCTTTAATGTGGTATCAATATTTAGGACCAGCAAGCATCATATATCATCTAGTATTTTAAACTCCCCATGCACAGTGTGAATTTTTTTTTCTGATGGCTTATTGTTTTAGTGCATGATACTTCTCGTGAAACATAAGATTTAAGTTTTAGTGCATCGTACTTCACTTGAACGATATTCATTCAGACAATTAAGATTTAGTTATTATAAGATTTGTAAGTTATAAGTCTTTATATGGACAAAATCTACTCGCTTCAAGTTCTAGGATTCAGGCATTTTTTTCCCCGAAAATGGTGTTGTGCGGATAACATTCGTTGTTAGTTCTTGGATTTTATGCTTCTCGTGATGATTGCTAAAATTGTGTTGCGCTGATGACATGAATAGATAGCTATTTGCATGACCTAAGTTGCGGCAGTGTTCATGTTTTCATGATCTCAAATCTTTTGAATTGGTGGTCACCGGTCGACCGATTCCATCAACGGCCTGGTTTAAAAAACTATGTCTACGATGACCGCCATGCTGAACACAACATCGTTGCGCTCTATGCCGCCTGCCGTATGTTTAGAAAATTTCATGTATTTCTCTAAAAATTCATGCCTATGTGATTAACCGCATCCATTTGAATAGTTCCATATTATTTAGAAAAAAATCAAATAATTTCATAAAGTTTCATGTAGTTTCATATAACTTTTATGTAGTTTCATGTATTTTAAAAAAATTTCATGGAATTTTTTTTGGTCTAGTTTCAGAAAAAAAATCACGTAGGTTCAGAAAGTTCCATATCGTTTCTTGGCTAGCCAAGTGAATTAGCTTCATAAAAACCATTGAGCTAGTTTTCTCATATAGTTTTAGGAAAATTTCATGTGATTTGAAGAAAATTTCATATAGTTTTTATATATTTTTGTGTATTTTAAGAAAGTTAGTTTTCGTGTAATTTTAGATAATTTCATATTGTTTTCTTTAGTTCCAAAAAAATTATATAGTTTTTGTGTGGTTTTATGTCATCCCTATGTAAATTAACCTCATTGTTAGAATATTTCATAAAATTTCTTACAGTTTTTTTAAAAAATCATATAATTTTTAGAAGATATCATGTACTTTTCAAAAGAAGAAAAAAAAAAGTGGTTTTCATAATGTTTCAAAAAGCCTCGTACATTTCATGCTAACATCATCATAGTAATAGCACCTGTTGACATTATCATCATCGTTGGACGTTGGGATAGTTTCATAGAGTTTCGTTTAGTTTAATGTGAACTAGTAATTAGCCTCGTCGCTGAAATAGTTTCAAAAAGTCTCGTGTAGTTTTTAGAAAAAAAACATGTAGTTTTTAAAAAATTGCATGTAGTTTTAAAAAAATCATTTAGTTCTGAAAAGTTTCAGATAGTTTTCAGAAAGTTTTATGCTGATATCATCATAGTGCCTGTTGATATCATCAAACACATCATATACTATATAGTATTTATCATTTAGCTTATCCATTTATTTGTCACTGAACATTCATCGTTCAAAAGTAACTACCTATGTTAGTGGTCCCACGCACAAAATCTTGGCCAGTTCAACTATGCTAGAGGAGCCTAGGACTGATCGAGAAATGTCAATGGAGTGTAATTAGTTTTACCGGCTAGTCTAGCTTGCTGGATTAAGAATTCGCATGGCGTTTTGATTTATTTTTCGGCCGTATGTTTCATGTGCTAGGCTGACACAGGTGGCTGTCACCATTGTTTAATCTTAGTTCATGAATTTGTTGATTAGATTTTTTATTTTTATTTTTTTTTGCACAAGGGGAGAATCCCCAATTCCATTCATCAAGGAACAGAATTACAAGTTCTTTTTTACACATTTGATCACTCTTTCTCTTGTACATACTCTTTCGTCTTGTACCGCACAACTTTACAATACTCTCTCGTGTGTTTTCTACTTTCTCGTGTGTTCTTGACTTCCCCGGCCTCAATGGCTTGGACGAATATGGCTCGGCTCCCTCCTCCTTTTCTCTTGCTTCACTTGAATATTGCTTGACTCCCTCATGGTCTTTGTAATATGACTCTTGCTTGACTTGAATATGGCTCGGCTTCCTCATGGTCTTGTAATATGGCTTGACTCTTCTTTTTTCTCCTGCCTGACAATGTCTCGCGTAGCTCACGCTTCCTCAAATCGATTAGGTCCCGTCCTGGCTCCTTCTTGGAATTTGTGGCTCGTGTAGGAGCTTCCTTCACTTGTGAAGGCTGCAAATAAATCGTGGGACTCGGTGGTTCAGGGGATCGAACCCGAGTGGGTGAGGCGGCCACTGCCGGCCTCACCACTGGGCCACTGCCCAGTCCTCAATTTGTTGATTAGATTTTTGCTAGTTTTGAAAATTTTGTCATATTTAAGAAATATTTCATTCCTTCGGTAACTTATCGCTTATAACTTAGAAGTATCCTTGCACAAAGAAAAATTACAAACAAAACTAAGTAAATCTAAACGCTAAAAAACATATGGAAGCTAATTTTTCTTCTCACGCCGGCGAGAAAGATGAAGAACAACATGATGACGGCACTACCAAACCCATCTCCTTTGACCTCACTCTCACAACATGATCCAAAATCTCCTCACCCTCGCAACTTGGTAATTCTGAGTACACCCAAAAAGGTCTAACATCCTCTTGTAAGCTAGTTGAGGTTGACCTAATTGCCGCGGAAGTCTAAACATACATGCTTTATTGCAACCAATAAAGCAATCGCATGGAGAAGTATGGTGAGTAACAAAGCGGGCTCCCCGCCATTGGCAATGCCAAGACCACGTACCACCAAAGCAACGCATGTGAAAGCTCTACCACCACCACGAATGGAACTCCCCTAACCCTGATCCTATCCTACTCTGTAGACTACCACGTTACAACTCTTGACTGAGATCCACCCTCCCCTATCTTAACAAAGGTTGCCGGCGACGAAGGGGGCAACTTGATCCCTAGCTCTCGCCGCCCTCTCAATCTACAGTGGTGGGAGGAATAAGGTATAAGGATTGCACGCAATAACCAAAGCCTTCTAATTTCGTCTGTTTTTTATACAAAACGTAAATAAGTGTGACAAATTATATGAGTATAGACCGAATGGATGTTTAGCTTGCAATTGGTCGAAATTGACTAAATTCAACCGCGTCAAAGTATGGCATGTCACTTGTGTTTACTACAAACCAAACTGCCCAGATTATTTTTGGGTTATTTCGGCCTGGCATTTTAAAGTTGATAGTCAAATTGTCCCGGACAAAGCCAACTCGTTCCATTTTTATGTTAAATGCGCCGAAAGCAGCGAACTGCCGTGTTCTGGACGAAGCCGTCACGGTCCATTTTGATGCATGACTTTTCTCTTTTATTTTCACGCAGTGGCAGAGTTGTTGTACGTAGCGAGCCTCTGTACGTTTCTGTTTCACATGTTCGATCGTGTCCATCACTTTTCACTCATGCCTCATGCGCTATCTCAAAATAAAACTGTACACAAGTTTCTACCCGCTTGCCGGTGATTAGCGTCAAAATTGCCAATATTTAAAAATCTTCTCATGGTCTCTTTTCCTGCGTCCATGAGAGGAGTGGCGTGCAGACCTGCAAGGAAACATACGTATAGCGCAAAGACAAAAAAATAAATAAAAAATCAGTGGAGTTATTGGCGTGGAAGAAATTAGGCAATGACCACACCGGCCAAGCGCGCAGCAATCAGCAACAGCGACGGAAAGATAGTACCACATGGCGAATTGGAGCGGGCGGGCCTGGCTAGTGGCTAGGTACGTAGATGCAAAATCACGGTAGTGGCCTGTGGCCACCGTTCAGGGAGGTGCTGCCTTGTCCACCGTCGTCGCACGCGAAGGATTTGCCATGGCCTCCGCTCCGGGAGGCACTGCCATGCATGGTCATCACGCTTCCTAGTGCCTAGCCCTAAGCCACCGACAGCTCTCTTTGACTCGTGATTATGGTTTGGTTTTGTTTATAGTTACAAAAGTCGAGAGCATTTGGAAAGAGACTTCTAAAAAATCAATGAAAAACTTTTTTTTGACATCTTTGTGGAAAAAACTTACAAAGTCTCAAAAAATTATTACAAAATGTTACAGCAAATGGTCTGTATATAAATAACAAATTTTGCAAATCGTACCAAAACATCGAACAAAAGAGGGCCATGTGTTGGCTTCTTCATCCCTGGCTTCCCAAGCGATGATGGATGATGGGAATCAATGGGAGTGGGGGATTTGATTCGTGGATGGATTTGATTTAGCACCGTGTGGAAGTTCTAACGAGGACATGTCCGATTATTGTTCGACAAAATGCTTCACTCATAGTGATGCCGAAAGTAAGATTTCTATCCAGACAACTAAACATTGTCTTCACAGCATGACAACTCATCCATGACAATCAAACACCATCTCTTGCACACACACACTCAGCACTCGCTGCCTCAGCATACGGGCAACCAACAGATCCATAACAAACATACGTGCTTAACTATTCTTATAAAAACCGTCTAGTTTAACCTCTCTCTTTTTTTTATATATATGGATGATCTTCAAAGCAAACCAAACCAGTTGTTCCGTTTTTTCCGTCTAACTGTCAGCTCGGTCTAGTTTTAAAAACTATGGACCACAGAAACCTATAACTTTAAGGTGGCTATGCTCTAGTTCTAACCTGTGTCATTGTGTGCTTGTCTTTGGGATAAAGTCAGAGACAACATTAAGACGCCATAGTTTCATTGCTTCGATCTAGGGATAGTCAGTGGTGGAGCCAGGATTTTAGAGGAGTCTAGGTATAGCTACGGCGCACGAAAGAACAAATACTAAACAATTGCATATGCTCATAAATTTTGACAACAATTGCACACGCTTACAACATTTGATAATAATTATTTTATTAAAATATGGTCAATTGCACATACGAACATTTAAAATGAAAAACATGGAAATATAAGACTAATACCTCGTACAAAAATTAAATATTTTGAGTACGAAGCATAGCACCGTAAGAACATGTCTCGTCCCCATCCTCTCTCTCCCCATTAGTGAGCTCTCGACGAGCTCGGCGGCGTGGCTCAACAAGCTCGACAGGCAAGGAGCATCCTTGACGCGTGGCGAGCTCCAAGACGAGGCGGCATCCTCATCCTCGACATGCAGCGAGCGTGGAGGCGCAGCGGCCAGAGTTCGTGATGGAGGACGGCGAGCTTGCGAGCGATGAACGGCGACCAACGAGCATGGAGGCGTGGCGGCGGGATCTCACAATGGACGACGGCGAGCTCGCGGGCGACGAACGGTAACCAGCGAGTTTGGAGGCGCAATGACGGGTATGGGGTACGGTGAGCTTGACGCCGAGCCCGGCAATTGCCCACTCTGCCGGGGCCTTAAATCCGCCCTGTAGTGGAACCGCGTGTTGGTCAAAAGGATGATGCAAGGGAGGCGGGCGCTTCGCCGTGTTTCAATTGTACGCGACGTTAATTCACTATCGCCGACTGCCGTCTCCTATGCCAATTTTTTTTTTAGCTTTTAAACATCACTTTTGTTTCCTTTCGTGATGTTCTATATTTTTATATCGTCAAATGGATTCTATCAATAACGGATAAAAAAATTCAAAGATTTTAAAAATACTCGTTAGTGGCAACATTATCGATTGGATATCTCAGGCGTCATGCTGTCTTCCTCGCCCTTGTTTCTTGTGTCCTTTCGTGCGCCACTTTCTTCCTTGCACGTACCCTATCCTCCGTGACCTTGTCAGCACTACCCTCCTCCTTGATTAGGGTTCGGGGGTGGGTCAACTGTGCTCCCGGACATAGGAAAAGGCTACGGAGGAAGCACCTGATGGTGTGAGGGGATCATGGCAGACGCTGCTAGAGCCACGAACGCCAGCGGTTGAAATTAGGGTAGGTTGGGTTAGTGTGGTGGTGGGAGGAAGAGAGTGGAATGGCGAGGAAGCAAGGTCAAACTGGGATGGCGAGGGAGGCATGCAAAGCGGATCCAACGAGACCGAAGACGGAGGAAGGGAAGGACTCTGTCGTATTATACCATCTGTAACGGATACTATTAGTAGCATGGATTGTTTTAGCGTAGCCTTTCTAGGCTTACTCTTTATTGGGCCCGGAATTATTCTGATGTTCTGGCCTTTTTACGGTGAGTTCATCTCGGTTGTTTTTTGGCAGCACGTTTTTTTTCCTTCTCTTCCATTTGATTTCAGAAAACTGTGCTATCCATCCTGTAGCTGAGAAAGCATCTTGGCATAGCAACTGATATACGACAAGAGAGAGAGAATAACGAAAAAATAATTTTGACGTGTCTCCCATGGAGCACGGATACTGCCAGATGAACCAATGTACCAACGATCTAAAAAAAAAAAACAAAGTACCAACATTATTTGATTTCAGGATGGGGTTAATTTTTTATGGCTAACCTACTTGGTACTTGGTAGCTGCTAGTTGATAGCACACAGGCAGAGCCTGGCTGACGGCTGGCACGATGCCGTGTACGTGTCGGCGACGGCCGCGACGCGTGGGAGAATCGTTGGGCGGCGGCGCATGTCAGCCGACCACGGACCATGACCGGTGGGGGTGTGCCGCCGGCGCAGCTGCAAGGGACCAAAATGTCCTGGGATGCTGCGCTTTGTTTTCTTCGTCGAAAGTAGTCAAAAAAATATTTATTTAAAAATCTGTGATCCTGGGAGACCTTACAAATTCAAAAAATTATAAAAAATGTTTTAGAACTCTACAAATAACCATTTAAAATTTCAGAAAATAGCAACAAAGGCTAGTAAAAAATGACAAGCTAAAATTTTAATTTAAAAGACCGTCTTGTTGGCATTTATCTGCCCATCTATAGGACAACCAAGACGATTTCTCAGCCGTTGGAGCAAGATTTCAAATGGTGCTGGCAATGGCCCGGGTGTTCGACACCATTTGATGGGCAGACAACTGCCAGCAAGATGGTCCCTTTAATTAAAATTTTATCTTGCCATTTTTTACTAGCCAAACGAAACAGTGCTTTGTTGCTATTTTATAAAATTTTAAATGGTTCTTTGTACTTGATCCAACAGCTGAGATCTCCTTCCACCTCCCCTTCTCTCCCTCGCAACCGCGAACCTTGCACTTCTCGTCCCCGTCGCTACCACTCCGCACTCCTTTTCCTCCACCCCTGCTGCCACCGCCCCGGCTGACGGCGCCCTCGCCGCCACCCTCACTCCATCCCCAACCAACTGCTAGGCCGCCGCCTTCCCCAGCCATCCCTCTAAGCCCACCGGCACGTAGATCCCCACCACAACCCCGAACCCTAACCTGAAACTTGCGGTGGTTACGGCGGTGGGAGTCGCCGGGGACACAGAAGAAGGAGTCGCCGGGGACACAGAAGGAGTCGTGGAGCAGGTGCTCTTCCCCTGTCGTTGCCCCCCAATTGCCAACAGGGAAGGGTCGCCGGAGCGAGTGAACTACCGCCTAGGCGACTGTTAGTGAGCAAATCCGTTAATTTAAATTTTGAAAACAAGGGACAACTCAATGCTGCCGATTTTTATCATGGATTCATTCAGCAGCTTGGCTCCATTTGGATAGTTCAAAATCTGGAAGTTTCATGGTTTCATTCAGCAGCTTGGCTCCATTTGGCTCCAACCTTCATCCGCCATGGCGCGTGGCGACCCTGTCAACCGACCCCGACGAAGAAAGGGAGCCCTCCAGCGCACCGCCATCATGGCGGAAGCAGAAGCCGGCATAGAAGCAAGGTGGGCGGTGGCTCACATCCATGAGGGGGGTCAGGCCGACGCGGACCGCTCCCGTGATGCGGTTCGGATGGCCGCCTTCTTCGCCGGCCGCGTTACTAGAAGCCATGACGAGCTGGTCATAGCCTCTCACTATCCAGAGGCCTTCATGGTTCGCTTCCTCGAGCCGGAGCAGTGGGAGCACGCCATTCGCTTGGGCCGTTTCACCCAGGGCACCCTCGAAGTCAGCTTCCGCCCCTGGAGGCCGATCCTCTGTGAAGATCCCTCCCCAATGCGGTTCAGGGTGCGCCTCTGCTTGGAGAATGTGCCTCTATTTGCCTGGAATAACGAGGCGGCGTCCACCATCGTTGGCTCCACTTGTGCGTTGCAAGGCATAGAGGAGCGTTGTCTCAGCCAAACAAGAGAAATCACCAATTCTCTCAACGTCTGGGCTTGGTGCGCGAACCTGGATCCCATCCCTAAAGTTCACTACCTCAACTTAGTGGATTCTCCAAGCGGGACGGTCGCCCAACGTCATGTCAATATGGCCTCGACTTCTAAGGTGTTCATCCACTTGGACACCATAGAAGACTACTCGGCGGGGCCCCTGGGTCGGACGCGGATCTCCTACCCGGCCAGGGATTTTGGCCAGGCAGATGGGGACCTCCCACCTCCTCCCCCACCTTCGGGGATCTCCCCACACCGCCGTCTGCCACGCTACGACGAGTCGGATGAAGATGACGACGCAAACCTACGGCATCAACGGCGTCACCGCTCCCGTTCCCAGGTGCCCAGGGTGGCGCGGAGTGAGGTGCGCAGTGTCTCAGCCGTGGGCCGCGGCTGCACCGCCTCGCCTCGCCTAGTGGCCGCAGAGAAGATGGGCAATCCAACGGCAACCGTCGCTGGAACCTCTCCCCGCCTCCCGTCACAAATCGCATGTGGGTAGAGGTGAACAAGGTACGACCTCCTCCTCGAAGTCAACTGGATTCCGCTCCCCTGAGGGTGCCCTCCGGGACACACTCACCGCGCACTTCGCCACCTCTGATCATCCAGTCTGATGGGGAACCTTCCATTTTGGGCCCTCTCCCCGTGTCGGGGCCGCTTCATGCTTCCGTTTACAGCCCCTCCTTGCAAGTCGATCACCCAGCTGGTGGCACCCCCCTCCTGAGACAGAAGCACACCATTGTGCCCCAAGTGCTTCCTGGTTCGTAGCCGGCAGCAGAGGACTTGGACCGCGCTGCGCTGCTCCTCCTTGCTGGCTGCGGCGGCCCGCCGCTGAAGAGAGGCTCCCCGTCGCCTGTTGCTGGTGGCGGGACCGAGGATGGGTCATTGTTGGCTTTGACCGACGTCAACGCCACGGCTCCTCGCAACTCGCGAGCTTGACCTCCTGCCTGCGACTACGATAACCAGCGCCTCTAGCTCTGACCTTCTTCGGCGGCTTACGGTTTCGGCGACTCCTTCCATCTTGCAGCCGCCTCTTCGATCCCGGGGTCCCGTTAAGACCAGGCGCACCAGCAATGCACCTCCCCGCCGCAGTAGCAGGCTACTGGGGCGCGCCGACAGCAAGCTCTCCCCGGAGTCCAAGGCCAAGAGACTGCTTGTCCGCAAGCTTCAACCTTGGCTTGGATCGAGCTTGCGATCCCCAATGTGCGGCCAAACAAAGGTGATGAAGCGGTCCTCAAGACCTTCTTCGACCAGGAGCTGCCGACCGAGGCTGTGATGGCAGTGGCGGAGCTCGCTGGGCTACCGCCGCAGTTTGGCGAGATGGCCGCTGGTTCTGCGGATACTGACGCCTCGACTGTTCCTGGGCCATCCGCGGAAGGGTCGCCCGCTCCGACAGCTACTGGACCGCCCAAGGAGAAGCTCGGCCCGTCGGGCCAAGGCCCTTCCCCGGTGCTTCATGTGGTTGCTTAATGGTTGGGCCTTCACCCCGTCTCCCCGGCCTGCCTGTTTTGGGGGCCTCTTTTGGTTGGACTAATTATTTGTGGGTGGCTGTGTCCCCCATATTTTGTAACTTAAGCCCGAACAATGACTTGGGCAGATGTTGGATCTTTGTAGTTGGCTACTTCTCAGCCTCCATCATCACCAGCGCTGCATTCATCTACCATCCTCAGCATCATCCTCGCCTCAGTCCCCCAGTTCGATGATGTCTAGGTGTTCCCATAGTGCTACGATGACAGAGCATCTACGTATGCTGGTTTGGAACACCCGCGGCCTTAACGCCCCAGTTCGACTCTTTATGCTCCGCAACCTTATCCTTTCCTCGAGAGCCAACCTCATCTGCTTGCAAGAGTCCAAACTAGAGACAGTGTCTTCCCAAATCATTTGCGAGTGCATTGGTGCTGCGTTTTCCAACTCTTTCACAGCTCTTGATGCTGAAGGAACAAGAGGAGGCATCCTTCTTCTGGCTCATGAAGATTTTTACTCTATCGGACCGTGCTCCACCTCCCTTCACTGTGTTTCGGCCACCATCTCCTCGCACTCTGATAATATGCAATGGAAGATCACTGTTGTCTATGGCCCCCAGTCGCGTCCAGACAAATACGCCTTCCTCAATGAGCTTGCGGACCACTCCCCGGACGACAGTGACCTTCCTTGGATGGTCGCCGGCGATTTCAACATAATTCTCCGCCCAGAAGATAAAAGCAATGCGAACGTCGATACGTCCCTCATGACGGCGTTTAACCAAACGCTCAACACCCTCAACCTCAGGGACTTCCCCCTTTCTGGGCGACGTTTTACTTGGTGCAACCAACGAATCAACGCTACCCAGTGCTGGATAGACCACATCCTTTGTTCTGCGGATTGGGGCCTGATGCTCCGTCACAATGCCCTTCAAGGCCTTCCTTCCTTGATGTCAGACCACTGCCCTCTTCTGCTCTCTGAGATTGACTCAATCCAGGGCTTCCGGCGCTTTCACTTTGAGAACTATTAGGTTGGTAGTCCCGGGTTTCAGGAGGTGGTGCAAACCGCGTGGAACCGTGAGCTAGCGCCAACCACCCGCCCTCCGTCGAATCCACATTAAGCTCTCCCGCACAGCCAAGGCCCTTGTTGTCTGGGCCCGTCAGAAGGTTTGATGACCACTCTTCAACAAGCGATCATTCGTTCTATCATCCACCTTTTAGAGGTGACCAAAGAAAGTCGTTCCCTATCAGATCTGGAACACCTCCTACTCCAAGGCCTCCACAGCCATCTCCTCGGAGTCTCGGCTTCGGAGTGGTGCCACATCAAGCAACGGGCTCGCATTGCCTGGCTCCGTGCTAGGGATGCTAACACCAAGTTCTTCCACTCTAGAGCCAGTGGGCGTCGCCGCAAGAACTTCATTCCTTCCCTCACCACTCCGCTCGGAGTCTCCTTTTCTCAGGGGGGACAAGGAAGAGGAGTGCTGGAGATTTTTCTCCAACCTTCTTGGCCAGCCTCAAGCTAGGAATGCTGCCTTCCACTGGCCTAGTCTCGGCACCCCAAGCAGGACCTTTCCGACCTGGATGTGCCTATTTCGGAGGAGGAGATTAAGGTGGCCATTTGGTCAATCCCGGGTGGCAAGGCCCTTGGCCCTGATGGCTTCACGAGCACCTTTTACAAGGCCTGCTGGCAGACGGTCAAAGATGACATAGTGCAGGCCTTCAACTAGCTTTACTCCCTCGCCACCTTCCACTTCTCAACTCTGCCAACATCTTCCTTCTTCATAAGAAAGGGACTTGCGAGGGGCTTCAAGACTTCTGTCCCATCAGCCTGATTCACAGTTTCAGTAAAATTGTCACCAAGCTGCTAGCCAACCGCCTGGCTCCTAGACTCAACGACTTAGTCTCACCAAACCAAAGCGCCTTCATCAAGGGCAGGTGTATTCAGGATAACTTCCGTGGAGTCCAAACCACTCTTCGGCGGTTGCACGCCAATAAAACACCTGCTCTCCCCCTCAAGCTCGACTTCATGAAGGGCTTCGACTCGGTCGGATGGGGTTATCTACTCGAGCTCCTTCGATGGCTCGGATTTGGGCCACGTTGGAGGGATTGGATCTCACTCGTTCTTGGCTCGGCCTCCTCCACGGTCCTTCTTAATGGCAGACCCTCCCCCCCTTCCGGCACGGTCGAGGTGTCCGGCAAGGAGACCCTCTCTCTCCCATGCTATTCATTTTGACAATTGATCCTCTATAGCTCCTGATCGATGTGGCGGCCCGGAAGGGTGTCCTTGGCCCAATTGGCACCTCCCCCCTCAAGCTGAGAATCTCCCTATATGCGGACGACGCGACACTTTTTATTCGCCCAGACCAGACAGAGATCTCGACAATGATTGAGCTTCTTCAGACTTTTGGAGACATTACAGGGCTTAAGATCAACCTGCATAAATGCTCCATCATGCCTATTCACTGTGACGCTGTTAACCTAGAGGAGGTCCTGCATTCATTCCCGGGTGCTAGAACCAACTTACCCTGCAAATACCTGGGCCTCCCTCTTCACTACAAACGGCTAGGTCGGACCCACTTTCTTCCCCTCACCCAAAAGATTCGCGCCAGACTCCCCTCTTGGAAAGGCCGCCTCCTCTCCAAGGCGGGGCATTTGACCCTAGTTAGGGCGGTCCTCTCTGCTCTCCCGACGTATTTCGCCACGGTCTTTCACCTTCATAAGGTGGGTGATCGGGGAGATTGACAAGATCAGAAGATCTTTCCTCTGGAAAGGCGATGAGGGTTCTGCCTCCGGCCACGCTCTCGTCAACTGGAAAACGGTTTATTGACCGGTAACGTTGGGGGGGCTAAACGTCCTCGACCTAGACCTTTTCAACCGCGCCCTCTGGTTGCGTTGGCTTTGGTTGTGCCGCACCGACCCCTCCAAGCCCTGGATGGGCTCTGAGTTGCAGATGACGACTCCTGAGTTGGCCCTCTTCAGGGCAGCCACAGAGGTAATAGTGGGCAATGGAGCGGATACGTATAGGGGTGGGAGTGGGTTAGAAAAATCCACTGGGTCACCGACCCGTTTTGAAAAATCGGATCCGTTGGGTCATCGGCCGATATTAACCAAAAGAAACGGGCCTTAGGGGTCCGACCCTAGCGACCCTTTGGGTCAGGCGGGTCGATGCTCCCATCCCAGACTCCCACCTAGCCACCGCCTATGCTCCCCATCGATTCTCCGCCTCGCCGGTCGCCAACCCCAGTGGTCCACGAGCCCTCCCACGGCCGGCGTCAACACCGGTCGTCCACGAGCCCTCCCGCCGCCGGAGCCTCGTGCGGCGCTGCCTCTGGACTGCAGCCGTGCAGCGGGAGAGCCCTTGCTGACTCTTCGGCGGGAGTGCGGCGGGAGAACAGGGTAAGTAGTTTTCAATCGAGATCTCCGCCTTGCTGCAGAGTTAAATACATGCATTGAGATCGTTTGTGCCACTTGGCTGTAGTAGTTTTGCTGCAAGATACTCTAGCAAATTTCTGCTCTGGGGATCAGGGTTCTTTGTGCTCCAGGCCATTTTTAGCATGGGCCTATGCAGATCGTTGGAATAGGATTTCATGGCCACTTTCAACTCTAATAGAATGTCGTTTAGTGCACTTTGGCCAAGAACAAGTGGCTGGTTTTCTTTTGCAAACTGTAATTACTACTCCTTCAAGGTAGAAGTATTTATATTCAGGTTGATGGTTTTAAAGTTTTCTTAAAGGATGATATGGAGATGTTTATATTTAAAATTTTCAGACTGCAACTTTCTTTTCTGAACTCTGTATTTCCCCTGTAAGGCTCTTGCCGTTCTAAAAAAA
>SPJY01037895.1:0-154383 GCA_005191435.1 Raddia distichophylla | reverse complement strand
CTGGTGGCGGGCAGCTGGGATTGTGAGGTGGGAGGCGGCGCGGCGGGCGGCTGGGACTCGGAGGTGGGAGGCGACGCGGCGGCTGGGACTGGGAGGTGGGAGGCGGCGCGGCGGGTAGCTGGGAGCCTGGGACTCGGAGAGGTGGGAGGCGGCGGGCAGCCTGGGAGGTGGGAGGCGGCTGGGACTGGACGGGGCGCCGCCGGCGATGCGGCGCCGGCGAGGAAGCCGCGGAGGTAGTCCGTGCCGGAGGAAGAGGAAGCCGCCGGTGATCTGGTGCGTCGTGCCGCCCTCGTGCGCCGTCCTCGTGCGTGTGGGCGTGTGGCGGCGGGCAGCCTGGGAGGTGGGACTGTGGGAGGTGGGAGGCGGCTGGGAGCGTGGGAGGCTGGGAGGAGTGAAAGCTAGGGTTGTGTTGTGACTTGTGTTATGGGCCAAGGAGTTGGGCTGGGGCGCTGGGGGCCTGGGGCGCTGTCGTGCTGGGGGCCTGGGCAACTCGGGGCCCCAATGGGGATCGGGGACGGGGATCAAGGGAACGTTCCCTTCCCCGCTTCACCCGACGGGGCACAATATTTTACCGTGAAGTCCCCCGCGGGGAGCAAATTCTTCTCATCCCCGTCCCCTAATAGATGAAATCCCCATCGGGGAACGGAGATCGGGGCCCCGTTGCCATCCCTAGCCAAGGCACAACCACAATGCAAGGGCCGCCAATTTTTGAAGCTATTTTTTATTACCCATATTAGATGCTAATGGGATGAACCACCAAAACACTTGGTACGGGGGTTAGGTTTTCCTCACAAAGTTGATTGAGAGTCGTGCTCGTTTTGTGTCAGACTTGTCTGGATATGTTCGATCGTCTATTAAGAGCATCGTCAGCAGGATTTCTATATTTTGTTCTCTATATTCTTTCTCTAAATACTATTTGTTTTCTATATTTCATACAAGTCTCTACCCTCAAAAAGATATAGAAATCCTCTAGACGCTCTGGAGGGAGTCTAAATTTAGAGACTGAGATAGAGACTCTGCTGGATTGTTGTAGACACTAAGAATGTCCGCAATAATATTTTAGGATACATGTTGGCAATGCTTTAAGCACCTAGCTGGCTGTCTGGCCATATTTAGTACGAGCCTGTTTGGATTGAAGCCGCTCGCAGCCCTGCCAAAGCACGCCGTGCCATCAGTTTTGGCCGCCATTTGGATTGACGTCGATTTAGCCCGTGCCCTCGCCATCCATCGGCGCGCCGCCGATTTACAACGCAAAAAGTGGAAAAGGCGAGGGCGAAGGATTCGGCCGCCGTCGCCTTTTTTGGCGCGCCCTCGCGGCTCGTTGGCACGGCGCGCCGTGCGTTGGAATGGCGCGTGATGGCTCCGGTCCAAACAGTCATCTGCGGCTAAACAGCTGAAATGTTATGGTTGGAAAGCTTCAGCAGCGCAACCTAAGCTGTTTTATACAGCTAGACAATGCAACCACTGGGCGTATCTTTAATGGTAACCTAAGTTAGATCTATCCAATCACTATTTATTTTTTTATTATTCATCTATATTTTTTTTCTCTTCTATTATGTTTGCTACAATACTAGATCAATCTAATTTATGTTGTCATTAGACATGTCCTAAAATGCCAGATGCTTTGCTAAAATGTGTGCGCGTGTGGGGTGGGGCGCGGGAGGGGCGTACATCCTTACCAAGCTCTTGCATATAAGCACAAGAAATTATTTTTTCATGAGTCAATACAAGTATTGTTTATAATGTTTGTAAAAACAAATTCTGTTGGTCATCCGAACAACACAAAAAACTCTACAGACCATTGACTTTACGATCGAGTGCTGCTACTCCAAGAAGGTTACAACAATTCCAAGCTCGCACCACCTCCAGTTGATATGTGGCTCATAGCATCAGCAACTCCAACTTTCTCAACAGCTGCAACGGAGTCTCCACCACCAATTATTGTTGTGACACCCCTGGCACCAAGCTCCGCCAACTTCTTTGCAATCGCCTACAGACGAGAACTCAAGTTAATCTATCTCTCCTCGATTTTTTCTCAAATAGGATAGCTACATCAGTGCATTAATTTGCATGCCCATCACCTTAGTTCCTATTGCAAACTTGTAAAATTCGAAACTCCCATTGGTCCGTTCCAAATAACTGTTTGAGTAGTTCCCAAGGCAGAACTGTAAGTTGAAACTGAATCTGAGCCAATATCCAGTCCCATCGATCCTTCAGGAATCGCAGATGCTGCAACAACCTGAAGAACAATCCCATTATCACACACATCCTGTTTGCGTAGTTTCTACTACAGTTTGGGTGGAAACTAAAAGGTTATTATAAAAACCTGATTGCTAGCATCAGGAGCAAACTTGTCAGCAAATGACTACATCAGTTGGCAGCATAAGGGGGACACCCTTTCCTTTTGCCTTTGCAAGGAGAGATGTTGCTAACTCGAGTTTGTCATCCTCAACTAATGAAGCACCTACGGAGAGCCCCTGCGCCTTGTAAAACATGAAAATTATACCACCACCCAACAAAAGGATGTCACACTTTTTCAACAGTGATTTGATAACTCCGATGTTAGATGACACTTTGGAGCCACCCACAATAGCAGCAAATGGTTGTTTGGGGTTTGAAACAGCTCCAACAAGGTAATCGAGTTCCTACATTTTTTTAGAGAGAAGAAACTCAGAAAAATAGTCCAAGAAAGTATAGAGGGCACTACCTGCTATGGCATTCAACGTCAATAGGCCCTGTCTAGTTTAGGACAGAGGCTCTCCCCCTTCGCTTGTAAAGATGACATTTTTTTCCTCCATCTATTAATGGATCGGCGGAATTCCCGCCTTCTTGCTAAAAAAAAATATAGAGGGCATATATAATATATATTGAGCTCAACATTAATCAAAAGAATTAATGCAAAAATTAGAAACCTTCTGCAAAAGGAACACTGCAACAGCAGGCTTCAAGAACTTGGCAACTCCCTCTGTTGATGCATGTGCTCGGTGAGCAGTTCCAAATGCATCATTTAGGTAAATATCCGGTAGGAACGCAAGCTTCCTCCTTGTAAAATCTAACATTTTCCAGGAGCAAAACACTGCCATTTGGTAGTGCAGATACCAATAACCAATTTCTCAACTTTCGGGCCAATTAGTACATGATCAGCCTTTTGCGCCTTTTTGTGCAACATGGTATAGTATAACCAGCATGACTAAATGATAGTGCATAAGCATGCATTTGACTTTAGATGTATCCAATATTGTGGAAGAAAAAAAACATACCCGTATGCCAAGAAGATCAGATAGCCTTGGTACGAGGGGAGCTAAGCTAGATTTAGGACTAACACCCTTAGGGCGGCCCTGTAAATCACTGAAATAACTAAATAAGATATGCCTTGATGACATGTAATCATAATGACCTCCTCCCAAACTAGCATACGGGTCATAAAGGACATGTAATTCGTGAAGAAGATACGCCTTGATGACATGTAATCATATAAGACCTTTCTTTCGATGCCATCCTACCGAGTCACTGCTGTGCAACTGCTGCCCTTGCCCTAGCCTGCAAGTTCATCCTCCTACTTTCCCTCTTTGCATCCCTTGATATATATCGCCGCCTCAGTTTTTGAGATCACTCTCCACCTCATCTTGCAGTCACAAACACTGCCTCCCCTACCATTGCCGTCCCAATCCTCGAGTTGCTAGTGCTACCATTGCGCCTGCCATTACCTAGATGTTGTCCAAGTTCATCAAGTTGTTTGTTGCTTTGTTGTTGTCTACTCATCTAGGGTCCATTCAGAAGAGGGAGGGCTAGCTCCTTAAGTGGCTAGGCTACCATTGCCTTCCATTCAGGTTGAGTGGGCCACGACCAGAGCTAGAATTTCTGGCCCTAGATAGGGCAGTGCAGGCCTGCGAAGTATTGAGCCTAGGCTTGATATTGAAGCTGCATCTGCCACTGCCTTCATTCTCATCAGGCCCATAGTCACTATTACCGGGGAGGTGAACAAGGACCGAGGATGCCAGGGAGGACAAGAGATCAGGAAGATGCTAGAGGAGCAGATTGCACTCGATGACTCGAATTTGTATCTATGTTTGTATGCGAATAATTGAATATCTAGCTATCCAAATTGATTTGGTCGTCACTCGATGACTCAAATTTGTATCTATGTTTGTATGCGAATAATTGAATATCTAGCTATCCAAATTGATTTGGTCGTCGGTTTAGTCCGTTTTAAAATCGGGAGGTGCTAGTGCGCAGGCGCCGGTGCTCAGCTTATCGCACAAGCGCCCGCTCCGCGCCTCCTCCTCCTCCTCCTCCTCCAGCCATTGCGCCGGCTGTCGCCGCCGGCCATTCCGCCTCCTGTCCATCCACCGCCGGCCGACGCCGCCCACCCTAACCACGACGGCCGCAACGCCCCGCTCCGCCCCTGCCCCCATCGATCCCCTTTCTTTCTCCCTTCGCTCCACACCTCCTCCTCCGCGCCTTCTCCACCGCCGCCGTCCGTACAACCCCAACCAACCGAAGGGCCTCCACCTCCCCCCACCCTTAATCTATAGTCAGGAAGCAGAAAAACCGCCCACCCCCAACCCTAATCCTAACCCGAGCGACGTCGGCGGCCAGAGACGACGACGATGGCGGCCAGAGCTGGAGAAGGCGGCGCCTGCGCGATTTCGTCCCACGCAGGCACTTGCGAAATAGCATCTCCGTTTAAAATGTTTGTTCCATCTGCACCAGTACTAAATGGATGCATGATATTACTATATACCATTTGTTTGTGGCACACATTACACACACCGTACAATCATGATTCACTGGTTGCTCATAGTTTGCCAGATCTATGCATCTTATGCATACGCATATTTTACGTTTGGCATTGCAAATCTTGAAATAAATGGTTTCTTAGTCGAGAAGTTACGAAATCAAATTTAATAAAATATAATAAATGCCTCTAAAAAGTAATAAATATGCGATCGGAGGGTTATGCATAAATATTCACACAAGACCATTTTATGCTGCATGTGTTACACATGTACCACCACTGGTACTCAGAGCATGCATTGTGTGCATGCTTGAAGAATGCAACACAGTTGGCATCAAACAAATCTTTGAAATTTATTGTTGGCTACTCAGGAATTTTTTTATATAATCAAATGCGTTAGAAGAAATAAATGCCAAATTAAAGAAAGGAAGCAATAGATCAAGAGTCTGACCCTCCACCGTCCATTGTATCTCGTGACTAATAACACGTCAATGTCGTAGATAAGCTTGATCTTTTATGTTGGTCGATGCTCTATATAAAGTTATAAACACGTACCTAGCCATCACCAAAGAAAAGGAACTCGTGGGAGGAGTAGACAGCAGTGCGCCGTTCTCTCTCTCTTTCCCTCTCCCGCGCTCCCTCTCAGTCGATCTAGGAGATGGCGACCAACAACAGCGTCCTCCGCACCATCCTGGTCTTCGTCCTCGCGCAAGTCCTCCTGCTCGCGATGATGGCGGCGTCGGCGGCCGTGGAGGGGAGGGCAGTGGCGGGCCTCGAGGGGACTCCCGCGTGCTGTCTCTACCACCCCGACTGCTGCCAGGCAGCCGCCAGCCCCGTGGCCGCTGCCAAACCCTGAGCCCTTGTTTCGTCTCCTCTCAGATGATTGATCAGTACTTGTACATGCTACTCAGCAGGCTGCATGCACTTATATATGGATCCAGGCGGCCATGCCGCGTCTTTCGTTACTATTGCGGCATGTACATGCTTTGATGTAGTCCCTACTCCCTGCAGTTCTGCTGCTATAGTTTCTTGTACTGGCAACGTTGCTAATAAAATGGGAGGAGATTTCTGTTCAGGACTGTGTAATTTGTAAACATGTCTATAGTTTTTTTTATCGTGCTGTGTTCATGTTTATACTGTTTATACTATTTAGATTGCAGCTTGTTTTCTTCTTAAATTAATGAGAATGATCCTTCTGAATGAATATGCAGTTGATTATGTGCTTAATTAGTATTTATAACTACATGTAAAAAAAAAGTAGTATTCATCACGAGGTTGGCGAATATGTTGGGGCTTAGCTTATAATTAGGAAAATTCTTTTCCACGGGTTCCCGTCCGGGCGGGATCCGTCCCCGCGCCCAGCAGAGGAGGAAGAAGGGAGGAGGAAGACCGCGCCCAGCAGAGGAGGAAGAAAGGAGGAAGGAGGAGAAGCTGACCTCGCCATCGCCGCCGTCGACCTCGCCGTCGCCGCCGTCGAGCTCGCCGCCGCCATTTCGGGTTAGGGTTAGGGAAAACTTGGGTTCCTCGGGGTTTAGAGGGAGGTCGGGGAGGCGGTGGACCTGCGGTGCGTGGGTTTCGTCGGGGGCGGCGGCGGCGGCGGCGGTGGCGCCGCCGGAGCCAGGGGAGGGGGCGAAGGAGGGTGGGCCGGCGTCGGCGGGGGGACCACGCTGTCCCCGTCCGTTAGGGTGGGCGGGGTGGCACGGCGGCGGGGGCAGTATTGCGGAGAGGCCGGCGGCGAGGGCGCCGCCAGCCGGGGTGGTGGTGCTCTGGTGGAGGCGGCGGGGGAGGTGGTGGAGGCGCACGGAGCGAGCGGCTGAGGGCGGGCGGAGGAGTGGAGGCCGAGTGGGACACGTGGCGGAGGGGGGAGTGATCCCGTGGGGGGCGGGGGCGACGGGATCCCATCCCCTAGTAGCTCCCTATAATTAACGTCATAATTGAACCGGTAGATTTATGATTCGGATATATGAGATATATTCATTTCTCTTACCTTCTAAGATGTTTTATCAAAGAAAACAAAGGGCAACGCCAGAAATTGGACGTCGCCCACGTCATGCCTGCGTCATCCTGCTGAAACATGAATGAATAAGTGCTATTGAAAACATGGGTAAACTAATAAAACATGACAAGATATTGATCGATCAAAGATAGACAAAATACCGATGAAACATTGTGAACTATAATGAAAAACATGGCAACATACAGAGAACACGTGGCGAGTGCCAATAAAACATAGATTTTGTCTAGTGAAACATTGGTGAAGTATTGATAAATATGAACGATATAATGCTGAAATATGGAGAACGAGCGAGGTGGCCCGCGCGTTTGTGCGGCTAGATTTGTTTTGATATATATTGTTTATCTCTAACTCATAATCTATCTCTAACATATCAGATCGGATTTAGAGTTTATCTCTAATATATTATATCAACTTTATTATTTAATATGAATTTCTAATATTCTTCTTTTAATCTAAGCCGTTATAATCCGGCCCCACAAAATCAACGACATAGATCTTTTATTTTTTCTTGATTTATGTGAGAATTTCTTTGATTGATCTTGGCCGTTATAATTTGGTCCCACCGTTGATCGAACGGCTGAAATAATTTGGATGATGTGGACGAACGTGGTGGCTTCTTTTTCCCCTCCTTTATATATATAATAGATGTATAATAGATGTATTGATGCAACGTACATGGACAAAACATTGATGGAACATGGTCAAGTGGTTACAAAAAAAAAATGAAGAATGGGCGAAAATACGATGAAACATGATAGAACGAATTAGTCAAACATCATGTTCCACAGTTATTGAGAAAAATTTCATCTCACAGAAAGCAAGATATTTCATGAGAATAAAAGCATTATTTCACTAGGCAAACTAAATGCTTCATACATACATAGACGACATTTCATAGCAAAAATAAGATGCATCTTTACCTAGCTGTCTTCTCCAAATTTGGTGAGCCCACATGTCATGCTCACCATATTCGGCCACCAAACTCATTGGGAAGTGCGAGCCGCACCTCTCCTGTGGAGAGAGATGGATAAAGGAAGAGACGAGTATCCTAGATAAGAAAGATGCATGGAAAGAGAAGAAATGAGAGAAAGAAGGCGGTGCAGTGTTGGCCGGCAGCTACCCACGTCGGCAAGCTGATGGCATTGCCATCCTCTTCTCCCTTGTTAGAGGCAACAACCCAAGAGGGAAAAAGAAAGGAAGAAACGAGATAATCAACACATGGCCAGCATTTTTAATATAACTATCCAAAATAGTTTTCATGCATCTTGAAAAAAATCCTGCATGTAATTCATGCCGGTCCAGCATGGCTAGCGTTTCAGTAATAAGATTTTTGTGTCTTAGTTAACATTTTCTTATATCATAAATTTTTCCTTCGATGGGCGTGGTTAGTTTGGTATTGTAATAATATATAACGAGCGAGGTGGCCCGCGCGTTTGCACGGCTAGATTTGTTTTGGTATATAGTGTTTATCTCTAACTCATAATCTATCTTTAACATATCAAATCGGATTTAGAGTTTATCTCTAATATTATATTATATCAATTTTAGTTTTTAATATGAAGTTCTAATATTTTCTTTTAATCTAAGCCGCATAGATATTTTTTTCTTTGATTAATCTATCCCGTTATAATTTGGTCCCACAGTTGATTGAACAGATAAAATAACCATATTATATCATCTTTAGTATTAAATCCGAATTTCTAATATTCTTCTTTTAATCTAAGCCGTTATAATCCGGCCCCACAAAATCAATAGTATAGATCTTTTATTTTTTTCTTGATTTATGTGAGAATTTCTTTGATTGATCTTGGCCGTTATAATCTGGTCCCACCGTTGATCGAACAGCTGAAATAATTTGAATGATGTGGACGAACATGGTGGCTTCTTTTTCCCCTCTATATATATAATAGATAGATGTCTTTTTATGACGCTTGGTGAGATGTGTACATCTCTGAGCATAGAGACCGAATGTAACCATGGCTGTTAGCCAGGGCCAACCCAGGCCCTGTGCTGGCTGTACGATCGCACAGGGGCCTCCAACTAGTAGGGCCGGCCAGGCCCTGTGATGTAAAATTAGTGGAATGAGATAAATCTAACCGTTTAAATGCACAGACCACCATGCATGCTCGTTCAATGTATGCATGATTTTTTTTTTTTTGCATAAATACCATTCTTTGTGACATGCCAACACACATGTAAGATCCCAATACTCAAAGCATGCCATTTTTGTGTGGCTTATCCTATGGGTACTTCGAGAATAAAAACCACTCGCATTACAAATCTTCAAATTCATGGCTGCACAAGGGTTTGGTCCTGTCGAAGCTCCAGCCATAGGAGGTGGGGTGTGCATCCTCTACAATGACAATAACATGTACACATTATAATCAATCCATTCAAATAATTAGTCGGAGAGAGAATATACATGTGACATTTTTTAGCCATATATAATATTGCTATATAAATACAATGAATCACAAATTAATTATATCTATTCAATATATGCATGATTTTGTCATAAATACTATCTTCGCGACATGCCAACACACATATACGATCCCAATACTCAAAGCATGCCATTTTTGTGCAGCATATCCTATGGATACTCTGATAATAAAACACTCTCATCACAAATCTTCGAATTCATGGTTAGCTAATCAGGAAGATATGAAGATCAAATCTAATAAATGTGATTATTAAATAATGCTATTTTTGACCTGTCAATTGCCATTGTATATTGTGGTGGCTAGCACGTAAGATATGAGCGTGATTTTCTCCAAGGTGATTTACCACGATATATTTGATCTCCGTTCATCCATGCTACTATATATATAGCGACATCATACTCACTTGGTCATCACAAAAAAGAGAAGTTACCCGTGGAAGAGTAGGCGATCCATTCTGAATTCTCCCACTCTCTTTGAGCCGATTGAGATTTGAGGCGATCGAGATGGTGGCCGGTAACCTGCGTGCGTTCCTAGTTTTCGTCCTCGTGCAGATCTGCCTGCTGGTGATGATGGCAGCGTCGGCGACGGTGCAGGGCAGGCCTGTGGCCGGCATAGAGTCGATCCCCATATGCTGTCTCAACGACCCCAGATGCTGTGCGGCCACCGGCGGCGTCATGGCTACCGCCAAGCCCTGACCCCCTGGTGTTCCTTCCGTCTCCTCCTATGCTGTCTTTGCTGGCTCTTGCTGAATAATGAACATGCTGCGGTGTGGCTCTGATGCTTCAGTTCTTGCTCTTCTGCTTTTCAGTTTGTGCTGTTTTGTTGTATGATGTTATTGTAACTGGCCACGTAGCTGGCTAATAAAATGGGAATAGAATGGGAGGAGCTTTCTGCTCAGGATCAAGCATATGTGCTTTCATACTACTTTGCAGCTTTGTTTTTTCTTGTTTGAACATGACATATCCTCTGAATGAATATGCAGTGTATTATGTTGGTTGGTGTTTATCATGACGCCTGGTTATGTATGTTGGTCGCTCATGCATGTCATCGTTTTGTGTGCTACATTTTATAGATTTTGAGCTTTTGGCACGATCTTTGATTTGGAAGAGTGTCATAGCCTCATAGGTGTGCGAATGTGCCTACGGGGGAATTGGACATCAGTTAGCCATCGAATTGATTAGAGATACAAAGGTCGAAAAAGTCTTTTTTTTCCACCCGAAATCAAGGGCGGACGCAACCAAAAATAATAGGAGGGACTGAAGCTTTGCCCAAGGCCCAATTCTAAAGTTTAGCCCCTTCTACCTTCCTATTTTACACTAAAAATTATAGGTGGGTTTAAGGTCGGGCTCCACCATCATAGATAGCGTAGGTGGGGCTAGAACCCCACCTGACCCGATGCTAGATCCACCCCTGTGAGAAATACCAAACAATCTAGATCCCAAATCTAAATAGACATCCATGTCAAATAGGTTAGAGATACAAAGAAATTTGCAGGCCCTTTCTCTTCCTCTACGGTGAGCTCCCCGGCAAGGAGAGGGAAGGTACTCATGCTCCACCACCCATTTCCTTTCCCTCTCCATCCTTGTCCGTTAATCCTCTAAACACAATGCCTCTGATTCAGCTAATCCTCGAGACTTTAGCAGTTTAGTGTTCTCCCTGGCGTTGGGAGCAAGAGAATGACTGGTTAGCTGCCGATAGGGAGCTCCATGTTTGGGAGCCTCCGCTTGTTGATTTTGCTCTTCCAGTGGACATGTTTCGTCCATAGGGGACATGTTGCATATGTGTGCTTGAGATCATGACAGAGCCATGAAGCTTCTGCGTGCATACTTTGTGAGAGTAGGGTTGAAAATGGTACGAATAATTTGTGATGTATCGACCGGCCGTTCGAACCAATTTAGATAGTGATTTGGATAACCTTTTCAGATTAAAGTTTTTAACAACTTTTAGCTCAAACAAACAAGGCTAAATTATTTGACAACAGAGCTAGCTAGAGATAGATCATAGATAGGGTACTGCCTGCAATATGCTAGAGCATTAATCCACCCGCTAGCGTCAACGAGCTCGGTGGAAGCGAACCAACCGCAGGTGATGTGGACGTCTTACACTGTGCAGCCGTTGCACTTGTTGATTATGGCCCATGCCTTGTTTAGTTTTAGTTTAGTTTTAGTTTGGAAAATTTGATCACCTTTGAAAGTGGCATGAAAAGGCTAAATAACTTATTAAAAAATATTTTCGAGATCTTTAAGAAAAACCCTACAAAGTTCTGAAAAAATTATTTTAAAAAATTAAAGCAAATGGTCTATACAAAAATAACAAAAATTACAAACCCAATAAAAACTAAAACTAAACAGGATAACAAAGAGCCTATATATATCTTGTTTTGTTGGTTGTTATTACTGTTGATGATCTTACGCGCGCGCATGGCATGATGTTCCAAGTCCAACACAGACGACGTACGGAGGATCGACCGAAACAGCAGCTCACCGAGACAAGCAAGTTATTTTTATTTATATTTTTTGAGAGCGACAAGAAAGTTATTTGTACTCCGTATTTGGTTAGTCAAGGTATAAAGGATGCATGTACGTATGTAGAACCAAGCAACATGCGCCGTCCCATAATGCATGCATGCATATGGCCATCCTGTTGTAAATTAGTCATACTACGATAGTTGCGATTGACGGAGAGACTTGAGCCATACATATATGTGATACACATCCATTTCACATTGCAACACTAAGCGAAAAAAAGTAGCGAACACTGAGCATGATGAGCAGCAAGTGTACTTTCAGAAGCTAGAAGAAAGAACATGATAGCTGCAGCTGACCTATATATCCGCCCTGTACATTCAGTAGGGGATACTTGAAGTCTTCAATCTTACCTCTGATATTATTGTGGCCTCTTCCATTCCACTTTAGAAGAGTATTTATCACTTTTAGAAGAGTATTTATCATAGTAGTGATCTTGTTGGGAAGGCAACAGGCCTGCCTTATGAATTTATGGTGGCTTTGAGTTGGAAACCACATCATAGTCACAGTTCGTATAGGAATGCGGATTTTACTTACGGTGGGACTTGGGAGTAGGTCTGCGGCCGACCCTCATGCCCAATCTTCTTTTTCAGGGTAATAAACGCGCGCACACTTAAGTATTTAACGGCCTTTGTTTAGTTGTACAGGGGCTTTGGTCGTTTGACTGCTCGAAAAACGCGCGAGAGCTGAGCCGCACTTGCAGGTCATCCTGTTACACATGCGCATGAAGTGCGCCATGACGCGTACGTACGTACGTGCAGACGCAAGGTAGCTGCAGTGTGACGACGCTTCATAATCCTTCATGATAATCCCAAAATATAATTTTATTTTCCATCCACGAAGCTAGATATAGGTTATAGCTAGATATAAGAGTATAATCCAAAATATAATTTTATTTTCCATCCAAAATATAACAGAGTAGTCTGCGTACAACATGTTCAGCATAATCCAAAGCGACAACGACACAACGACCATTCTGGTTGGCATCAATCCGTACATACAGCTACCGGCAGGAGACCGAGGCGACCTCCATCTTGTAGGAGAAAGAGTTGAAGTACTGGAAGTCGACGGTCTCGCCGGGTCCCAAGGGACCCCCTTGCTTGACGATGCAGTCATTCTTGGCGATGCGCTGAAACACGCTCGGGTCGACGAGCTCGGTGGAGGCGAACCAGCCGCAGGCGATGTGGACGTCGTACACCGCGCAGCCGTCGCACTTGTTGATGATCTGCACGCTGTAGCCCGGGATGCCGTTGTGCACGGCTTGGACGTTGTTCTGGTACACCGCCACGTTCTCCTCGGAGCAGCCGTCCGGACCCATCCGCTCCAAGGAATAGCCGGCGCTGCCGCTGCCGTCATCTATCGAGTGCATGCATGCATGCACAGAGTAAAAGACCTGGCCATGCACAGAGTAAAAGCCAAAATGGCAGTGTCTATATGTATACGTTGTTGGGTGTTGGTTCTTACTTTTGTTGACGATCTTAGGCACGCGCGTCGTCGACGTCGGAGGGCCAAACACGGGCGAAGGTGGGTCGTTGACGGAAGCAGCAGCTGATCGACAAGCAGCAAGGATAACTATAATTTGGTTAAGAAGGACATGCATGCATGCATATATACTGAACAGCAGTGGCTTATTGGATGCGTGGAAAGTGGCACGTAAGTACATTATAATACATTCATGCATGCGGCACTCTATAATGCCTCCATGCATGCCTAATGTCAACATGTTAGTTTTGCATGACTTGCTAATTCTGGGAACTATACTCCATATATAGCCGAGCAATACTAAGCGAAAGAAAGATAGCAACACAAGTATGGCCGACATATATATGTACCTTCACAAGCTAAGAGGAGGAGAATAGCGCCAATTACTGCAGCTGAACTCATCTGCAATAAGCACTTCATTGCCATATTCTTGCCTACGATGGATTCAATACTTCGATCTGCTGCTCTTACCTTGGTAGCTTATGAGCAAACGTGACTCCTGTGCTTCTTCTTCATCACTTACCAGGGTACTTATACTAGTCACCGGCTCCCCACCTCTCCAATCTACCAATAGCATGCACCTCTCCAATGTACCAATAATAACTTTGAAGTGAAAGCTTTGATTTCCAATAGCATCAGTGGGTCAGTGACTAGGGAAGCGGCGGCTTTGGAGTTGGAAACCGCGTGGAGCTGCTCCTGCATCCGTGTAGTTAGATCATCTCCGATGGGTCAAAAGTTGGAATTTTTCTTTCATTATTCATATCTCCATTTTAATATTTATTTATATATTTCTCTCTCATGTTTTATTCAATATAATATTAGGACATCCTATTTTAGAACCCATATCAGATGGCGTTATGGCATATCTAATGTTATCTTAATTTAGAGTAAACATAGAACTATTTAGTAACGAGCGAGGTGGCTTGCGCGTTTGCGCGGCTAGATTTGTTTTGGCATATAGAGTTTATCTATAACTTATAATCTATCTCTAATATATCAGATCGGATTTAGACATATAGAGTTTATCTATAACTTATAATCTATCTCTAATATATCAAATCGGATTTAGAACTTATCTCTAGAAATGGTTCTTTTATTTTAATCACCGTACTATCTATCTATCAGGCACGCTATGGATTGCCCCATTACGCCATGTTACTGAGAAAAGCTTGGCCGTTCAATCATCTCATCAAATGAAATCTAGCTGTCCATATATATTAAATTGACATTAAAAAGACATTTCTCTCCTGCTACAGAACAAGGCAGGTGGGCTAGGTGGGCTATATTTCACCCTGTAGACTTTTAATTATTTATACATTTAAAATAAAAATTCACAAAAAAATTATAAAACCTAGAAAAATCCCAAAAATCTAAAAAATGCAACAAAAAAAAATCATGTTGAGGGTCCATAAATAAATTTGAGTATTAGAAACGTTGACTTCTATGAAATGAATTAAGAAATAATAGGAAATTTTAGAAAAACATAACAAAACAAAACGCACTTGTGCCTTAAAAAACCAATGCGCTAGTTCATAAACAAGGTACTCATATAGAAAAACTGTTCCTTCCGCTAGCTAATTGGTGCTGATGCGGGGCTCATTTGTCTCCAGCAAAAACAGAGACATATTTTGCCAGAAAGGGTTCACAAAAATTAAGCATTAAAAAACTGAAAATTTAGTGTGTGAAGAAAATCATTTGTTTAGTTACATGGCTAGAGTCAGCCGTCCGGTTGGATCTGGCCGTTCATCCAAGAACAAGGCATATAGAAAAGATTGGTGCCCCGTCAATTAGTGCTCACTTGGGGGCTCACTTGTCTTCAGCAAAAATAGATCAATGTTTTTTTTTTTCAAAAAGGGTCCATAAAAAGCTAGTAAACTTTAAAGATTGGAAATTTCAATAGTCGTTAGAGTAATTTAAAAAGTGAAAAACATTTTTTAGTTACATGTGCAGTTTAGAAAGAATTTCTCATAATTTTGGTGTGATCCAATTTTGAAGCTTTCATAATTTTTTTCCTTTAGTCCATGTTATTTACCCCGTGTTCTTTTTCATTAGACCATGTTATTTACCCCGGCCCATGCCCTCATGGTTGTATAATTCTATTGCTTTTTATGATATTAGTATGATGATTATGTCGCTTTTCCTAATTGATGAAAAAATACAAATAGTAGGCCATTTAAAATTTAAAAATATTATCCATTTTATGTGTATAAGCCATAAAAAACTTTAAAAATTGTTTAAAAAGGAATTATAGAACATATTTAATGCTGCTACGAATTAATTTACTTTACTTTATTGATATAAAATTTAAAAAAATACTAAGCGGTGGAGATCAAAATAAAGTATAATGCAATCAACAGGGCACACGAAGCAGACATGCAACTGCACATAAGCTACGTACTCCAGCGTGTTACTCCCTCCATTTCTTTATTTTTGTGCATGGATGGTCCAAGCAATATCCGTTTCAAATTTTGATAAACAAGGATGCTTTATATATAATCCATTTTGATGGTAAAACTGATTAAACTATTGTTTTCAAATAAATTTAAATGCATGTAGCGAATCAAATTCGTGCATGCTCCATACTATCTATTACAGTTTAGTCGGTTATCAAGAGACGCATGCTATTAACGGGGGTAGTTGGATGTGTGCAAGCTAGCCAACGATCGACATTGACCAACAGCTAGCTCTTCGTATAGGATGTACACTCGAGAATTGAATGATCAGTCTCGAGCTCCTCAATGCATAGAATCCGTCAATTTATCCACCTTTTTCTTGCTAGGTACATTCAGCTACGTAGGAGCACCTCCAACAGCACGTATTGCTTCTTTAAAATACTGTTTGTTACTCTTTTATCCATCTTTTAAAAATTCTTCATAGTTTAAAATTTCCTCTAGCGGTTCTTCTATCCAGTGCTACAGCGTTTCCAAAATGACACTTAGAGTTGCTCGGAGACAATTTATTAAGTTTCTGTCGGTTCTTTTCAGCTTAAATTAAAATTTAAAAATACAGTTTGGAAATTTGTATTTTTTAAGGTCAAACTTTGTAGCATTATGTAGACATTGTGTTGCATTTAATTGTTTTAATCTTTTTCATAATTTTGGACTCTTAAAACCCCTACCGAGCATTTTTTATATTTTTTTGGGCTCTCCTCACATGTATATGCATGGATGCGTCGTGCTACCTTGTTCATATAGTGGGAGGAGAGATTTCCGCTTGGAAATGTGCACTTGGAATTTTTAAGAGATCCAAATTATTTTGGGTGGTGTTGCCAGATTTATCGGTGGAAGGGGGCTATGAGATTATATGGTTTTATTTCGAGGTGGAAGAGATGGCTGCTGCGTTTTTTAGTGGTGGCCTTGTGGTGCTGCAGGTGGGAGACTATGGAAGAATATGGAGTGCTGGATGATGATTGAAGGGATGTGTTGGCTTCACCGGCCATCATTACCCCTAGATATTTTTATAGTAGTGATATCATTATGATCTAATAGGCCACTAATATATTACCTCCATAGCCATTGATATAGGCCTTGTTTGTTTCAGATTAATGTAGAGTTGCGTTTTATTGTAGCAAATTTGTGACCCCCTCAAAATACGTTTTAACGAGTTCAAAAAATTATGAAAAAATATTTTACAAACTTTAAGAAGTACTATGCAAAACCCACAAGAATGACTATAAAACATTATATCATTTGGTAACAAATTTTCAATTAATTTAATTTAATCTGAAACAAACAAGGCCATAGAGGCTACGAATAAATCTGACCATACATATTTATAGTTTTTATGCTTTGTTTTAGAATTGTTTTGTTTTTTATTCGTCTGATTTTTTGAGTTGTGAAGTTCAAATTCTGAGGGGCAGAATACACTTTAATTTGCATCTCATTTCTCTTGATTTTATTATGATGTTTTTTTTAAAAAAAATGCGAAGCAGATCGCGAAGCAACGATACTAGGCTCGCAAAGCAACTCGGGGAAGCAGAGCTCAGACAAAGTAGCTAGCATGTGAACTATAGCCTGCCAATTATTATTCTAGGGGACCCCTGTTTATAGTGGGGGGGCTTATTTTACATTTTACATTTTAGATATAATAGACCGAAGATATGATATTATTAACATGCCGGCTTTGTTTGCCTATATAACATATTCGAACTGAGTTGTTATAATTTGGCCCTACCATAATCGATGAGAGGTCTTTTCCTTTACTCTTATTTATTCGATAATAGCTTTGGAAGCTTGGGTGCCGGCTTTGGAAAGCTCGAAGGAAAGTTTGGAAGCTCAAGGTGGGGCCGAGAAGCTCGAGGCTGAACCTAGAAACTCGAGACCAAGCCTGGAAGCTCGATCTTAGCCTTAGGTCTTGTTTGTTTCAGATTAAAGTTAAGTCAAGTTTTACTGTATAAAATTTGTGACCCTCTAAAAAACATTTTAAAAAATTCAAAAAATTATGAAAAAAAAAAATTTTACGAACTTTCAGAACAACTATTTAAAACCCTAAAAATGACTACATGATATTACATCATTTGGCATATATAAAAATAGTAAATTTTCATTTAATTTAATTTAATTTAATTTAATCTGAAACAAACAAGGACTTAGTAAGCCCGGGCACGAGCTTGGCGAGCTTGCGTAGGCCTATGCTTGCATCGGGTGTACGAATGGGCCATATGATTTTCACCTGCACTTTTTAATTACGTATAAGCTAAGGGGCCATATACGTTGAGAGATGTAGAAGATGAAGTTTGTTTTCTTATGGCGAGCGCTCCGACGCCCGGCGCTCCGTCCGGACCTGCCAGCACCATCGGATCGATCCATACCGCGCCGATCCGACGCTCCTCGCAACGACTAGCAAAGCGCGCGTACAGTGACTAGATAACTGGCAGTCGGTTGATCAATTTTCTAATTAAATTTCTGATTTTTGTATGAAATTCAAACAGTGTTCAAAATGTGTGGAATAAATTTCATAATTCTTCTAAAATCGAGAGCAACCCATTTTAAATACTTTTTAAATTTTTTGAATTTTTTCACTTTTTCATTTTTTTTGATGTGAACTAGGAGAAGGCACTTATGAAACTTACATTTATACTAGTGAAACTTGGTCGTGTTCTGATGAACCTGATGAAACTTGCATGAAACTTCGATGTAACCTGATGAAACTTGGATGAAACCTGTTGAAACTTGATGAAACTTGAATTGACCTGATGAAACTTGCATTAAACCTGATGAAACTTAACAGTTCGGCAAGTTTATCGAATATGAAAATCAAGTTTCAGTAGGCGAAACCCAAGTTTCACCAGATAAGTTTGAGGAGTTATATGGTAACATATATCTTGTTTTATTCGAAAAAATACAAGGAACACGTTGGCGCAAACGGTTTGTGGATTGAAGCACCATGGTAGATCTTATTGTTAATTTTATTAATTCTTTGCCCAAATAGCAATATAGCATGTAATTGTGTGGAAATGTGCAAACATTGTAGTGATGAGAGATAAACTCTAAATCCGATCTAATATGTTAGAGATAGATTAATATGAGTTAGATATAAACACTATATATATATACCAAAACAAATCTAGCTGCGCAAACGACACGGACCACCTCGCTCGTTAATCTTTCTAATTTCAAATCGTAGCATTATTAAAAAATTAATACCTCTCTTTTGCGTATGTAGCCCGGCGGATGCCCGTGCAGTCCTCGGGCCGAATCCTCGCCTGCTGGCCATGAGAAAGTCTAATCGGAGAGGGAAAAAAATACGTTCACAGTCCGAATTCTGGCCGGCTAAGGTCTCCAGCCTGAAGCCACGGCGCCGACCCTGTCCGTGCCCGATCGAGGCCGACCGGGACTCCGCTTCGCGCTACCGTACGTACCCGACCGGGACGCCGTCTCATGCCGCCCTGTCCAGCCTTTATAAAACCGAGGCGTGCGAGACACCTGATATTCACTTCCACGTTGTACCCGGCTAGCCATGGATCCCAAACCTTCGACGATCATGGCGACGGAAGCAGCACGCCTGAACGCGTCCCCCAATTGTGTTCATAGAACATGGGTACGTATAATGTTTACTAATTCTTGGATTGATTCGGTGTTATGGCATGATCACGATCAAGGGCTGAACTCATCCATCTATCTCCTCCCATATATGCATTAGCATTTAGTCCGTTGGTGTTTTTTTTATACAGGGATATATCATCCTCATGCTTTATGTAGATTGTTGTCCTCATGTTCAATTATGTAAATCGTTGATCGTCCAAGTAAACTGTTGATTATTATAATTAATTTCTATTTCTATTATCACACGAGCTGAACCCTTTTCTTTCTCATCCTTACAGTGGTCCTGCAACATTTTGGCCATTCTGATGATTCTTCTTGTCGTCGTGCCTCAAGCCGTTCACCGCAGGAGTTTCGAAGAGTTCTTTCTCTGCGTCATCTGCACATGCATGACACTTCTGGTGTTGTGCTTTAGAAGCATGACAGCGGATGCCATCCCCGTCCCCGACGAGCACGGGAGGCTCAACAACCTGGTGCCGAGCCGTTTCACCGCGTGCGAGGAGCACGTCGGGCGGCTCATCTTCATGGTCGCGTCGATGATGAGCCTCTGCTTGATGATTTACCTCATCCATGATGGCATGTACGTCGGCGCCAAGCATCTGTATATGGCCGCCTACGCCACGATGGGCGTCACATTGTTCGTGGCGAACGCCGTTTCTTGGACCATGGCACGTCTCGACAACTCCATATATATTTGTTTTTTTCATTGATTATCTAGGTGTAATCTGTTTGTCTTTTTTTCTCCTATGCTTGACTTGTTTTTTTTCTATCTCCTACGCAGGGTTATTTTCTATGCGGTGAGTTGGCAAAAGAAAAGAAGTAAGGACATAGGCAGACCAAGACATGTACTATTAGTTATGGCCTAAATAATCTGAAAGTTCAATTCCTCGCCAAGGATTTCTACCTTGTCTGTGGAAACCAAATAAATAGAAGTATATTGTATATATCTTGCTGTTCATAATTGATATAAATTATTGTTTGGTGTGTTTCTTTTCTTCAAAATATCATGGCTTGGTTTCCTGCATATGACCTAAACTATCTACCTATCTACCTACCTAATGTGGAATACTTGGTCGGAAGGGATAGCTATAGAATAAAGTGACAAACAGCCGAGCGTGGGCATAGCCGGGGAGGCGGCTAACCGGCAATAGGGTGGGGATGGTGGGGGGAGCGGCGAGGCGCCGCCACCACGTGACCGGTCGAAGGCGGTGGCCGGGCATTAGGGTGGTCGGGGAGGAGTGGCGAAAGTAGGGACGAAACGATCGGCGGCAAGGACTTCTTTTCGTAGTCGACTAGGAACAATCAAGCTGGTAGTATAGATACCTTATTGTATCGTGCCTTGTATCACATCACACATCCTATATCAATATCAACATATCCCATCAACACCAATCCACCAATAGGTCTTGCCGAGGTTGTCTTCCTCGACGAGATTAACCACCCAAGATCCTGATTCCGAACCCTCGGATCGTAATCTCCCTTTGCACTTTGTCCTTGACATAGTGGAAAGAATCTAGATGTAGGGTTATTATTTCCTCTGAGAAGGGCCTGAATAAGGGTAAAATTGTCCCCCCATCATTGCATTATCAACATCATCGCAACGTCATCCCCTTTAAGCGGACGAATGTTGATTAATTTCCCCATAATCAACTAAGGCCCTGTTTGTTTGAGCTTCTAACCAGCTTTTAGCCTCAGAAGGCAGAAGTTCAAACAAACAGCCAGCTTTTGGAACCCCCTTCAAAGAAGTCAAAAGCCACCAAAAGCTCAATTTATACTGTGATATGAGCTTTTCTGGTCTGTTGCACATACGAACATTTAAAATGAAAAACATGGAAATATAAGACTAATACCTCGTACAAAAATTAAATATTTTGAGTACGAAGCAGAGCACCGTAAGAACTTCAAGCATAGCTATGAATGTTTCTGTTGTACACGACGTTAACTCACTGTCGCCGACTGCCGTCACCTATGCCAAATTTTTTTTAGCTTTTAAACGTCACTTTTGTTTCCTTTTGTGATGTTCTATATTTTTATATCGCCAAATGGATTCTATCAATAACGGACAAAAAAAATCAAAGTTTTTAAAAATACTCGTCGGCGGCAACATTATCGATTGGATATCTCAGGCGTCATGTCTTCCTCGCCCTTGTTTCTTGTGCCCTTTCGTGCGCCACCTTCTTCCTTGCACGTACTCTATCCTCCGTGACCTTGTCAGCACTACCCTCCTCCTTGATTAGGGTTCGGGGGTGGGTCAACTGTGCCCCTAGACTTAGGAAAAGGCTAGGGAGGAAGCATCTGATGGTGAGGGGATCATGGCAAACGCTGCTAGAGCCACGGACGCCAGCGGTTGAAGTTAGGATAGGTTGGATTAGTGTGGTGGTGGGAGGAAGAGAGTGGAATGGCGAGGAAGCAAGGTCAAACTGGGATGGCAAGGGAGGCATGCAAAGCGGATCCAACGAGACCGAAGGCGGAGGAAGGGAAGGACTCTGACGTATTATACCATCTGTAACGGGTACTATTAGTAGCATGGACTGTTTTAGCGTAGTCTTTTTGGGCTTACTTTTTATTGGGCCCGAAAATTATTATGATGTTCTGGCCTATTTACGGTGAGTTCATCTCGGTTGTTTTTTGGCAGCACGTATTTTTTTCCTTCTCTTCCATTTGATTTCAGAAAACTGTGCTATCCATCCTGTAGCTGAGAAAGCATCTTGGCATAGCAACTGATATACGAGAAGAGACAAAGAATAACGAAAAAATAATTTTGACGTGTCTCCCATGGAGCACTGACACTGCCAGTTGAACCAAAGTACCAACGATCTCAAAAAAAAAAAAACCCAAAGTACCAACATTATTTGATTTCAGGATGGTTAATTTTTTATAGCTAACCAACTTGGTACTTGGTAGCTGCCAGTTAGTAGCACACAGGCAGAGCCTGGCTGACGGATGGCACGATGCCATGTACGTGTCGCCGACGGCCGCGACGCGTGGGAGAATCGGTGGACGGCGGCGCATGTCAGCCGACCACGGACCATGACCGATGGAGGTGTGCCGCCGGCGCAGCTGCAGGGAACCAATGTCCTGGGATGCTGCGCTTTGTTTTTTTTCGTCGAAAGTAGTCAAAAAATATTTATTAAAAAATTTGTGATCCCGAGAGACCTTACAAAGTTAGAGAATTATATTAAAAAAATGTTTTAGAACTCCACAAATAACCATTTAAAATTTCATAAAATAGCAACAAAGTACTGTATCGTTTGGCCAGTAAAAAATGACAAGATAAAATTTTAGTTTAAGAGACCATCTTGTTGGCATTTGTCTGCCCATCTATAGGACAACCAAGACGATTTCTCAGCCGTTGGAGCAAGATTTCAAATGGTGCTGGCAATGGCCCGGGTGTTCGACACCATTTGATGGGCAGACAACTGCCAGCAAGATGGTCCCTTTAATTAAAATTTTATCTTGCCATTTTTTACTAGCCAAACGAAACAGTGCTTTGTTGCTATTTTATAAAATTTTAAATGGTTCTTTGTACTTGATTCAACGGCTGAGATCTCCTTCCACCTCCCCTTATCTCCCCCGCAACCGCGAAACCTGCACTTCTCATCCCCGTCGCTACTGCTCCGCACTCCTCTTCCTCCACCCCTCAAGCCACCGCCCTGGCTGACGGCGCCCTTGCCACTGGCCGCTCCTCGTGTTAGCACGGCGGCGGCGGCTAGAGCGGCTGGAGCGGCCGACTCCGCATGGGGCGGGAGCGCCTGCGCGCGTGGCCGTGGTGGCCGGACTCCACGGGGTTTGTTGCGCCGACGCTGCATAAAAGGGAAGCCCTCTTTCTGTTCTTTGTATAAGCATTGCGTCCCCATATTTTTCCCTGACCTTGAGTGCTTCCATTGCTGCGGATCGCCATGAGCTTGTGAGCTCCCTGTCGGCTCGGCCGTGGTGGTGGTGTTAGGTTACTCGCTCTAGTTCCCGGTGGCCACGGGGTGGTCGCCGTGAGCTCGTCGCTGCTCCTTCTTGTTCCTCGGGTCCTCTCCTCGGCTCAGCCGTGGTGGGGGCGACGGCATCGTATCTCCGGGTCTCTTCGCCGGTGGTGCTTCTATAGCACGGCGATCTGATTTCTGGGACAATGCTTTGTGCGCGCTTTGCTTCTTCTCTGCTGGTTCGGTTATGGCACTTCGTGAGTATTACTATTCTTCTTTGTGCAGTAGGCCAATTGGATTTTCTGGAGGCCTATTTTTTGAATAGGAACCGATTCCAATTAGGGTATATGCACTGTGATCTTTGTGGGCTTTAATCTACTTGATGATGATTGCACTAAATTGAGGCGATTATAATCTGTTTTAAGGATCTTGCTTTCCCTAGATAAGTACTGCTCATAATCAGTGTTGTTGGATTATTATCTCTTGCATTAGCTCTCGGTGTGGTTTACTGGATATATCTAATTCTGCAATCATACTGATATAGAAAATTAGTGTTTGTGATCGGCCTAAGAACAGCACACTGCTGTGTTCTAGTTGATGTTTTGGGCTGTCTTTGCATTCTGGCCGATTCAATCTTGATCCTTAACCTGCTGTTACTGAGTTGCTAATTGCTTTACCTGCTGGTTAATAATCTATAAGTATTAGATTTTGAGCAGTGCTGTTCTAAGGTTTAGGATCCTAATTTACAGTTTATATAACCAGTGATATCAAGCCCAAATTAATTGTTGGAAGGCTAATTTTAATTAGCAACCCTTAATTTGCAATCTGAAAGCAAATCAACACCTTTCTAACCTGAGCTTATTGCTGGTTTGAAAGTGCATCTAGGCCCCTTTGTAAGTTTTAGCGATAGATGACAAGCATCTTAAAAATCTAATCAAGTTTGTTTAGTGATTGGACAGTTTTAAGATTAGAAAAAGGATGTGGAGGACTCTTGGAGACCGCCAAGATTAAAGGAGAAGATGGCTTTAATTTTAAATGTAAATCTTTTCTTTTTGAATTGAGTTTAAGGACACGCCGTACTATTAAGAGGGATGCAATGGAAAATCACTTTTAAAAGTTCTAAGTGCTCTTGGTCGAAGATTCTTGACACACTCTTTCCACCAAATAAATTTGAGGGTGTTTGCCTTGAAATCATATCGGACTATCCGATATAGTCCAGAACCTTCCGATTAACCCCTCTCTGTCGCAAGTCATAAAAATATCAGAACATTCCGATGTTGGTCCGGAACATTTCGATATCTACCGAAACTATCCAATGCTTGTTCCGATCGATCCCTCTCTGTCTCCAGTTACAAAAATATCGAAACATTCCGATGTCAGTCCGGAACATTCCGATATGTACCGGAATAATCCGATCCTTGTTCTGATTGACCCATCTCTGTCTCGATTGCAAAAATATCGGAACATTCTGATGTTGGTCCGGGATATTCCGATATGGACCGGAACTTTCCGTTGCTTGTTCTGATCGACCCCTCTCTGTCTCACTGCGAAAATATCGGAACATTCTGATGTTAATATCGGAACATACGATGTCTGTCAACAGTAACGACTAGTTTTGACTGCGTGGGTATTTATTTCCCTCCTCCACCCACCGGCCTGGGTTGCCTCTCACACATACTCTCAGCTGAACACTTGTTGCAACCCTAGCTCTCCACCTTCCAACTTCACTCCACCATCAATTCCATTGATTGCATCTTTGAGTGGGTGAAGAAGCTAGATCTAGAGTCTTCGTGTTGATCAAGCTTCGATTTTGAGCGCTAGTTTCATTCTCCAGGTTGGGTTTCCATCGGATTTGTTACTCTTGGAGGTTGAGGGCTCCTAAACGGTTAGGAGTCGCCCTAGAGCCACCGGTGCTTTGTGTGGTGGCCGGAGAGAGTTTGTGAAGGCCGGCTTCGCCTCCAAAAGGGAAGAATCCATTGAGTGAAACCGGGAGTGCTTGGTGCAACCCGGGAGGTTAAGGGTCAAGAGGGACCCCGGCTCAAGTGTGACCGAGCCGCCTCAACGAAGACGTAGGATCCCCTCAAGGATCCGAACTTCGGAAAAAACTACTTCGAGTCTCCTTGCGTTTGTGGATCTCCTTTTGTTTATTAACTTTGGCTTGCACTCTAACCTTATTTGGTGCAGGATTTATTGTTTTATCTCCCTAGTGTTTTTTCCCATACCTCCAGCAAGATCGGACGTTCAGATTCTAAATCATATAGTATGATTCATATCGGACTATCCGATACTGACATCGGAACATCCGATATTGTCTGTTCCACTGCATTGTTTTAGCTGTAAAATTTTGAAAAACTATTCACTCCCTCTAGGCTACATCTCGATCCTTCATGGTTATATTGGTTTGTCACTGCCATGTTTTCTGAATTAATGTTGATCATGAATTTATTCGCTTTAATGCTTATATTTGGAGAATTCATGATTCTGAATAATTCTTGGCTATGTTTTATTTGTTATATTTCAAGTGGATTATTCTTCATACTTGCTCAAAGTGCATTTATTTCAACAGGCACAACCGCACAACTCAATGCTGCCGATTTTTTTATCATGGATTCATTCAGCAGCTTGGCTCCATTTGGATAGTTCAAAATCTGGAAGTGTTTTGAGTGCTCAGTCCACAATGCATCCATCCATATCGCACATGCAAGTACTTCACAAGAAAGTACATGCCTTTTGACTCTTGGGGTTAAACCGTGGACACAGAAGAAATACCATGGCCTGTCCATCAAATCAGAGGATGGTCACATGGATGTTCTGCCATTATTATACTACTAGTACTACGGCAAATTGGCAAGTCAGCAAGCCAATCGCCAGCCCAGTGGCCAGTACGTACGTACGACGTATCTAACGCCTCGAAGGCCTGAAGTCTAGACATGCAGGGTGACCTTTCCCCTGTCCTCGCCGGTGTCGAGCTTGATGCCCTTGTACCACATCGCGCAGGCGACGTACACGGCAAGGTCGACGAGCGAGAGCGCGGCGAGGAGGAAGTAGAATCTGTCGAGGTGGCCGGAGTTAAGGTTCCCGGGGATCCAGCCGGGCCGCCTCTCGCCGGCGGTGAGGCTGGTGACGGCGCTGACCAGCATGATGCTGACGTAGTTCCCCAGCGAGATGGACGCCATGCAGAGCGAGCTCCCGAAGCTCTTGACGCCGTCGGGCGCCTGGCCATTGAAGAACTCCAGCTGCCCCACGTACATGAACACCTCCGACGCCCCGATCAGCGCGTACTGCGGCACCTGCCACAGCACGCTCAGCGAGCTCGGCTGCTCCGGCGCCGCCACCCGCCGCAGCCGCTCCACCTCCACCACGCCGGCGACCACCATTGCCGCCATGCCGACGACCAACCCGACGCCCATCCGCTGCAGCTCCGTCAGCCCTTGCGGGTTGCCGGACACCCGGGCCATCGCAGGCACCAACGCCCGCCGGTAGATGCCGATGAACGCCAGCACGCTGAGGATGTCGAACACCGACATGCTCGCCGCCGGCACGTGGAACGATCCGACGTTGGTGTCCATGGCGCTGCCCTGCTCCACGAACAGCGACGCCATCTGCGTGAACACCACAGAGTAGACGATGGTGCACAGCCAGATGGGCAGCATCTTCAGTATGCACTTCACCTCCTCCACCTGCGTCACCGTGCACAGCCTCCACGGGTTCTGCGTCTTCTCCGGCGAGCAGCACTCTTCCTCGGTGATCGTCGCCGCCTTGTCAAGAAACCTGCACACCGCACAAGATTCTTTAATCTCAAACGCTTCAAAATTCGACACTCAGCTCGAGATGAGAACATGATCAGATCTTTGCCTGAGTTCGTCGCTGTGAAGAATCTTTCGGATGCCGGAAACCTTAAACTCGTTGCCCTCCACCTCGTGGAGCAGCTCGCCGCCGGGCACCTCAACGTGCCACTTACGGAACGCGGCCACGAACACCTGCGCGATGCGGGTCAGCGGGTTGCCGCTGGGTTTGAAGTGGCGGTAGCTGGGCGTGCCGACCAGGAAGAGCCCGAGCGCGAGCGCCGCCGCCGCCGCCGAGACCCAGAACCCCATGACCCACCTCCCCGAGTCCTCGTAGTACACCAGCACCGTGTTGGAGAAGAGCGAACCGACGTTGAGCGCCAGGTAGAAGTAGCTGAAAAAGGCGACCTTGGAGCGCGCCTCCACGGGGTCCGTCTCGTCGAACTGGTCCGACCCGAACGTCGCGATGGATGGCTGGTACCCGCCGTTGCCGAAGGCGACCATGTAGGTGGAGAGGTAGAACAGCGCCACGCCGGCCGTCGACGGCGAGTCGCAGTGCTGCCTCAAGGCGCCGCAGCCGGAGGGCTTCACCAGCAAGAACCACGACGCCAGGGACAGTATCACCAGGCCCTGTAATTCAGATCGAGTAGAATTATTAATTAGTTGCATGCATCGATCGATCAGTTCACTAAAAAACTGATCGGAACATCAATCAGTTCTTCAAAAAAACCTATGCCATAAAAAAGACGAGCAATTCACTTGTGAACGAGTCCAAATGAATGAGTCGATCGTACCGTCACGTAGATCAGCTGGAAGATGGCGCAGGTGATGTATCGGCCCCAGTAGGAGTCGCTGAGGAAGGCGCCGATGAGCGAGAAGATGTAGGCGGTACCGGTCCATTTGCTGATGCTGTTGGCCGCCTCGGCGTTGTCCTGGTGGAGCACCCGGCGGAGGAAGACGACGAGGTTCACCCCGACGCCGAAGAAGGCGCAGGTCACGAGCCCATAGTTCACTGCACGAACGTGATTGATTGAATGAATGGCTTGAGTGCAAATTCAAGTTAGATTGAAATGGCCTGTAGAACTGATTGTAAATTCTGCTTCACAAATGGGCGATCAGCGCACCACTTTAGGCTGCCATGCTGCTAGAAACTCTTCAAAAAGGACGCTTGCCAGGTACGGTTACTGGGAGTCTGAACTCTGAACTGCATTCAGCTCAAGACCGTTCCAAATCTGAACCGATTGTTTTGTTCCAGAATTTTTTATATAACTGAACCAAACAAACCGACTAGTACTTTGAATTATGAGTTATTTTCATAGAGAGAGGGGGAGGGAGGATATTTGGTACGATTTTTTTTGCATAATATACTTGCTTCATAGGTTTTTTATACTGTTTCATAATTTGTATTTCTGTTTCATGAAGAACAGCAGGAGAATTTGAGCGTTGCTTTACCTAGCAACAGGATGGAAGATTTCCACCTGCCAGTGGTTTCTTTAACTGCAGGGTTTCCTCTTCTATCCATTGACCCATCCTCAGTGACTGGAGATATCCGCTTCGAGTCGTGGGCGATTGGAGCCATCACCTTTGTTCCGTGAGTTTTCCGAATCTTGACGCGACAGTTCAGGAAATAAAATTTGTCAGAAAATATTAAAGAATAGCATGCTGTAGACACTCGATTCTTCTAAGCCGTCCATATGCTCCATGCAAACATAACCACAAATAAAGTTCATCTTTATTCATGTCTTATGGAGTTATGCGCAGCTAGCTGTCTGTTCATGTATTCAGGGGACGTGACTTTGATTGGGCGATCTTGCACGTGGGTACCATGCACCAATGCACATGGGTATTTGCATCGCAGTGTATTTCATTCCAAATCTCTACGTGTGTATGTTGTCATGTTCACGGTTCACCTATGCCGTTTTAATTTTCAAGTGCAAATTAATATAGTTTTCGCAACCTCGTTTAATTCATCTGAAATGTTCTCTTGTTTAGTGGAGTACTACTCTGAGAGTCAACCCGTACTGAACTGGTAAGAGTATAGTTAGGTAGGTGTGTTGTCGGAAATATGCCCAACATGATACCTTGTTTGCTTTATTTCAGTACTGCGGATTCCCCAAGAAGTTCTTCAGTTTTTTTTTCTCTCTTCGGGGACGGTACAAGCGTTGGAAAATAGCGCCACCACTGCCAGAGAGAGAGATTTAACCTGTGATGATAGACCTCACGTTAGGGATGAACCAGACGCTCGTTGCAATTTTGCAAAACAAAAGGCACCACAAATTAAACAATCCAACACGCAAGAGTCTGGCTTTGGTTCCTCATATCGTCTAATTAACCCAGGGCACAGCAACATAAAACTAGACCAAGCAGAGACGGCCACGCACCGTCAGGGCCGTGCACTGTCGCAATCTGATCTCTGCATAGACAGTGATCTCGTGCCACTCTTACCGCCACATGATAGAGTAGGTAGATATGTATGTCCAAATTAAACATCGTGTTAACTATGCATAAGCATGGCGTAAACAAATCAAGATCACAGCGGCTCGCCGGTTCTGCTGCCTCTACATGCACGGGAGCGAATATAGTTGGATCGACGGACCTGTGCCCCCAACACCGACAGGTGGGCCCAGGTGCCATACAGTGTTGCCGATCGAGCGAGCTGCGATGCGTAGGCAGCGTAGCGGCAGCCGGCAGGCCAGCAGCTAGCCATCGATCACACGCACCCATTCATTAACTAGCGTACTACTTGCCCGGTGCAAGCATACATGCATGCATAAATACCTTCGCTGATGAACCCTCCGGTGCGAGCGCGCAGCCTGATCTTCTCCGGCGACGGGGACGACGACAGGAATGGATCAGCCTCCACCCCCACGACGGGCGCCACGGCCGCCACCACCTGACCACCAAGCTCGGTCGACGACGGCGCCTCCACGACTCGGCCGGCAAGGCCTCCGGTCATTTAATAGAGCGCGCGAGGGAGGGAGGGAGCTCGCCAGCCACGAGCAACTCGTGCCGCCTCGCGACGTAGCACGTACCAGCCTACAGCGCCGCTGCGCCAAACTCTCGCCGAAAACGCGCGCGTACTACGGTAACTACGCACGATGGCACGCGCGGGGATTCTCTCCTGCCGCCTCGTCCTCTCTTCCGGCGCCGGTGCGTGTGTGGGGGAGTGAGGCGGAGCTAGCGGGTACGTGCTGGTGTGCGTGTGTGTGGCCGTGTATTTATGGACGCGCCGGGAGAGGCTGGGGGCCTGGGGGGTGGGTAGTGGTGGTGTCGGGTTTCGTTTTCTCCTGAGGCGCGCGAGGGAGGGTAGTAGCCGACGCATGTGGCAGAGGGCATGGCCCGTGCCAGCTGTTTTGGTTTTGACTGACGCCTTTTGCCCCCAAAGAAACGGAGATCTTGTGATCGATCGATCGAGCTTGGTTTGGGGCTTGGGGTGGGGCGTCCGGCCGGCTGGCGCAAGTTGGTAAGGTACGTGACACGAGGGCATGAGGCCGTGCGTACGCATTGGAAGGCACTAACTAGAGGCTAGTGGTAATTAGTTGCTAGGTTAGCCTATAGTGAGTGGCTTGGGATTTGGATCGATCGAGTGTAGTTCAATTCCTTTTACATCCCTATAAAGATGACAACCCGGCCAGCTTACCCCCCGAACGAATTTCACGCATAGCCGACGTCTAAAAAAGCTGGACACACACTACAAAAAACGAGATCTGAGTCGGCAACCAAAACCAATGACAAAAGATCAAAACCCGACGACACAGGCTTTTATCGTCAGGCAGCCAACGACACAAACGCCTCCTGGGCCGACCGCCTGGGAAAGAACAATGTCGACGACAAGGGTGCTCGCTGCCGAGACAAACACCTTGAGTCCCTGACGGCACATGTGCGGTGACGTCGCTCTGCCATGTGGGTCCCACAGACTAGTCGTGGGATGCCACATTGCAAACCTGAGACGGAGCTCGTAGGATGTCTCTGCCATGTGGGACCGTCTTGACCTAGTTCCGTTGGGGCGTTAAGTTGCTACTAGGTGTAGCTTATTTATCGTCGGTCCACTTTAGGTCGCCAACACATGTCAAGTTGGTGGGCACGGAAATTCAAAATTGTAGGAAGGCGCGAGTGGTGGTGTGGCGTTTGTCCTCGGCAACTTATTGTCCGCCGACAAAGGCACCAGGAAATCAATCGCATTGTGCGGGGTGGTATCTGTGAGGTTGGTTGATGTATTCCGACAATGTGTAAATTATTTTTTGACGGTTTTTATGCCGCCGACACAGGTAATTTGGCCGTCCACACGGTTATCGTTTTATGTAGCGACAATGTAACACATATCCAATAATATGTGTTTGTATGTATAAAAACAGACCATAGTGCCATGTTTGCTACAACGTAAAACTGGATCGTAAACTATAATTATATTTATCATTTTTACAAGTTAAAAACGCTTGTCGCTTTGCAACTTTTTTTAAAAAAAATTCAGTATTTTTTATCAAAGCTCTTAAAGCCATCATTTACTTTAAAAAAGTAAAATTTCAATAGATGAAAGCTCACAAGTCGTTTATAGCTAGATTGGTAAAAACTTTGTTTATTTATAAGATGTGACTCGGTTTGAAGAGATGGTGCATTGTGGTAGGATAAACGATCAAAAGAGATTCAACTAATCTGGCAAACCTCTCCATATTACAGCTGTCTTCTCCGATAGTCGTTGTGGTGAGGGGTCGGCCAGAGGCCACTAGAAGCCAATAAGATACATCTTCATGTTGTTGGCGACATGATGAGAAAGGAGAAGAGCCTTGATGTGGGAGCAACATCGAGTGGATCTAATCTCGCCATTGGAGGGTGATCTGTGGTGGTGGAGTTGAAGAAAGAGGCAAGATTTGAGATGTGTTTTGTTGACTCCTAATGTTGTCAAGTTCAATAGCGGTGCTCGGTGGTGGGTGTCGACTTTGTCTTTGGCTATGGTGACATTGGCTGATTTGTGAGTTTTCAACCCTATCTGTTGATGTTGATCTTCGATCTATTCAATTTCCCCTTGAAGACGATGCAAATAGGGTTATCGATAGCACTGATTGCGACAGTTCTCGATTTCGACGATGGTGGCGAGTGGCGACCTAAGAGGAGCTAGATGCATATATTGCTATATGGGTAGGTCCTTTAAGGACTTATTGATGATTTTGATGTTAGCCATGGGCCTCTCTGTAATATGGTGTTTTGCATATAAATGAAATTTGTATGCCTTAGTAAAAGTATTTGTAATTGTGTCAAAGTTGTATAAAATAATGAAAAACATAAATTACACACCAATCACAACTGAAAAAATGAATGTTTTCGATAGTCAAATTTATGCTCTACAGTCAAAACCAAGCCGTCGACCTAAAAAATGCGGTTGACAACACTTGATAAGGTTGTCTACCATAAGCTTCTAGATCCATGGCTATAACATCAGGAATTTCTTGGTCGATGAGGCCGTCAACCTTAGAGATAGCCGAACTAACATCGTTGGTCAACATTTACCCAAAGAGTAGTGTTAACGTGCCGCTAGCCGTAGGACCCGCATATTAGAAGGCACCGTATGGCTGGAATGGCATAAGGCTATGGCCCAGACAACACGCTGGTTGACGGCTTGCCACTTATTATAACCAGTTTATGGTGGACGGCTTTTCTGCCAGCGCAGACGACTAATTAAGCCTAAAAAGAAAAATATAATTCTCTTGTTGTATTATTTAGGGAAAAATTTCTTTCTTTACGTTACATATGTCGTATGCATGCTATGAGATGGTTAGAGCATATGCTATCACAGTATCGACGGGCAAAAGTGTGAAGAGATGTTATTATGTATTCGTTGATGCGTGCATTTATGGATGATGTGGTGCAGTGATGCCGAGACTCGACAACATATTCTTAATTTGACCGTTGAGAGATGTACTATTCTGTATCAATCTGTTTTTTTAAGCAAAGGGCAGGAGAGTTGCCATCTATTGATCAAAAGGAAGAAGTTTTACAGAGTGGGGGAATTACCCCTCCCCCCAGGGGAGCAGAAGAGCAAGCTAAGCTTAATTACAGGGAAACTAAATTTGCACCAGCTGTCTCCCACAGGCGCAGCTCGTCAGTGAGGAGCTCGAGGAAGAGGTGGCGAGGCTTCTCTTCCGATCGAAAGACGCGGTTGTTTCGCTCGATCCAAAGGTGTCAAAAGGTGGCAGAGATGATCGAGCGGACTCCTTTATGGGACCCGGATTGCAGGGTAATGTTCTCCCACCAAACGTTGAGGCAGACCTCTCCCCACGTGCTCGGATTGAGCGCGGGGATGTTGAAGAGCGCTGCGAGCCTACTCCAGACGAATGAGCTGAATGCGCAATCTAGAAAAAGGTGTTTCGGAGTCTCCAAGTTTCTGCGGCATAGGGGGCAGAAATAGGAGATGGTTCTGTATCAATATGTGATGGTCGTGAAGAAAGAGGTAGTACTCTCCGCAGCGACGGTCTAACCGTCGTGACGGATTCTGGCCGTCAAAAAATTCAAACTTTTCTGCGGTTAATGTACCTATATTGAATTTGACGTCCGTCGTACGAAGAAACGCTGCTTCAATATTGAAATTCGATACGGCCGGCTTGGTGAGCTCTCTAGCTAGGTTCAATTCACACGCTACCCAAGGTGTCATCCACAATATATTGTTCTTACTATGCCAAAAAAAAAAAGGACGGCGATGTTTCGTCATGTCTGTACCACCGTAACAAAATACTTGTTGAACTTGCGTGCTACGATCAGTCGGCCAGGAGAGAAAAAAAGGTGGCTAGCTAGCGAAGGTAATAATCACCAATCACATGAAAATTAAGGTGCCTCTCGATCATTTTCACCGGGCGCGAAAGGGCGATCGAGGTGCATGTCATGATGACTCATCTCATGCATGTCCTTGCTAACTAAACATGGGATTAATACATCCGACGATCGACAAGGAGTTTAAAGCGGGTCACTGTACTGCGCTGCATGTTGGTGCGACATGATGGGGTGCCACTGGCGTCCGGCTCTCCACCGCGATCCAGCGAAACCGCCGACTCGCCGAGTGCGATCGGCACCAGGCGCCATGCGCCATGCATGCATGCAGCTTTCCCTCGATTTATCACGCCGAGCTCCTGGTGCCGTAGGCGCGCGCGTCCTTTTCGATCGAGATTGACGTGCCGGGCCGACTGGTCATCGGTTACATGCGGAACCACATCAGCTTAATTTTGACAGATTGACAAGTGACAACCACGCATATTTGATGTATGCACGTACTTAATTACGCTCCTCGCAGAAATTTACTAGGGTATTTGGTTGCATTAATCTACTTGGTATACCACCCGACACACGCTGGTAACACACGAGAGCTAGCTTGCGTCTCCGTGCCTCTCCTTGTCCCTGGTTACCAGATTAACATTGATACTATCAATTTAAGTGCACACGTTTACCATTCGGTTATGGCAGTACACACACGTACGACGCTAGCTAAGATTCTTACCCATTTTCGGCACAGCTCGCGACGGAACGGTGTGGAGCACTGAGGGCCTAGAGGCCTAGAGGCTAGTTATAGATCGAGAGGCTGCTGCCCTGCTGGTCTGTGGTCTGTGGAAGCGTTGAAGAGTCCAAAGCCAAAACGATCACATGCTACACCAACTTTTGGCGCCAGCACAGGTCAATCCTGTGGCGGCGACGTACACCGAATCTTGCACAAAATACACAAGTCGGCGCTCGGCGCTCGGCGCTCGGCAGTCACTTCGCTTTCTACGAGAGGAGCCGTGACCGTGCGACGCATGCGCGGCGCCAAGCACAGTGGCATTACTCACCAAGGACAGGCCATGCAGTCTCCGCGCTCTCTGCGCCTACCAAAAAGACGGGAAAGATCAGGTGAATAGAGCCAAAAGTGATAAGCTATCACTGGATCCAGGTCACTCTAGCTGTGCGTGCGTGCCTCCTGAGCCCCAGCTGTTGCTGTTTTATTATCTTATCGGAGAGCAGCTGGGGGTGTAGCGTCCATGCGTTGCATGCAGACTCCTTCGGTCTACGACTCTACGCGCCATTGGTGCCAAGCACCCAAGACTGCTCCTGCCTGCCTAACCTTTTGTTGCAGAGAGAGTGTCACAGTGAGACCTCGAATTTGTAGTCTTGCCTTTTTTTTTTGGGCAATGTGGGAAAAGGAAAAGGGCCTTGTCGGAGTCGGACAGGACGAACAGCGCTGGTGAGAAAAAGAAGCAGAGAGGGGAAAGATCGTGTCGTGAGTGCAGCGGAGGATAGGACGTTGACAACAGCATCGTGCATGGTTAGTGAGGTGATCAGCACCATGGACCAAGGACCAGCTCGGGGGATGGGAAAAAAGAGGGAGATGAGAGAGAGGCCAAAGGGAATGAACTTGTTGTTTTTAGCGCATTACGGACGTGATTAGGCTACTGAGCATGCGATTTGCTCGCTAAGAGCGGTCTGTTCAGTCAATATAAGTTGTTGAGGTGCACGCATGCATGCAAGGAAATATGACAGTGATTTACACGTAAGCCATAAACATGACCAAGGACGTACGAACCATCGAGGCAAGAGATAAGTTATCCAATTTAAATGTCGTATTTTGAAGGAATTGTTAGGGTCCAAGCCAAACGGATCAAGATCTATTCAACTTGTCCTCCATTGTCAGATGGCAAGAAAGCCAGTTTCTGAGTCTAGTCATGGCTCGGCTCCACATCCCTCAGCCACACAGCGTCTGCACAATATCGAAAAGCCCAAAGAAAATTGATCTCAGTGGCTGAAGCACTTAATAACAGCGTTTGGGTTGAAGATGTTAGAGGGAGTCTTTCAACCCAAACGATACCTGAATTCTTTGCATGTGGGAGAGGTTACATGCAGCATTTGGTGATGGAGAAGTAGTGGTAGCCTAGAGATAGCCTATCACCTCTTCTTCGACCTCACTTATGCCCGCGAGCTGTGGACGTATGCTTTTGATGGTTCAGCATTCCCAAATCTCAAGCCTACAACTTGGCGCAACGTCACCACCGTGTTGGACTGGTTGGAAGAGAGAATTATTGGGTCAATAGCTATCACTCGGAAGGCATGTGCTTCTGCGGTTATCGCTGGTCTCTGGATCCTCTGGTGCGAAAGGAACTCGAGAATTTTCAGAAATGAGCATACCACTTCATCCCGGTGTGAGCAACAGTTAGTATGTACAGCTGTTACATATAGTAATGACTGACACCCCATTTCTATCAAAGCACCCTGACACTGTAGCCTGAACTGCTGGCCACTTTTGCTGGACTCTCAATGCACTGGGATGTCGAGATCGATACGCCTGGCAACATGGCCAGACTCCAGAGTCCAGAAGCCCAGAGCTGGCATCCGCTTACTATATCAATGGCAATTGATAAGATTAATGACAAGTTAATAAGATTCCTTTCCCCCCAGAAATACGGATTACACTCAGACCTGTATTAATATATTTGTGAATAAAGCATGTGGTACCTAAATTTTGTTTGCCGATTGCAGAAGAATAAGTGTCTTCGGATTAATGAACATGTTGGACTTTTTTATCTTCCTCATGGACCGAGCATTTTATAATGGTGTCGTGATTTTTTGAAGATCACGGTAGGTGACTCGAAGTAGTTTGTTGATGATCCATTAACGTGTATGACCTATGTCTATGCAGCGGTGTTCGCCGAAAGTAAATGAATGGAGATTTATCCATAGGACTTTACTAAAATCAATTGTTTGAATTTTTTTTAACTATTAGTCGATTTTAATTCATCTGGGATTCCACCGACGCTACCTTCTTTCTTCTCATCAGCGTAGTCATCGAGGGAGGCGTCAGACCGGCGGTAGGTCGTGTGGGGATAGTAGTGGGGGGAGCGAGGTGTCGACGATGGCACTGTAGTCGCGGCCTCAGTCAAAGGCGGTTGGGCGGCATCGTCGTACGTGCGGATCTACACATGCGACGAGAGTTAGGGTGGGCGGGGAGGTGAGGCAGCGCCGCCGCCGTTGGCCATGGGTAGATGGGTCGGCAGTGGTGGCGAAGGTGGATGAGCACAGAGCAACACCAACAAGACGAAGGAGGAGGGGAAGGAGCAGCTCCGATGAGGGAAGAAGTGAGCGGGGCGGCGGGATCATGGGAGGAGGAGGTGAGAAATCGGAATGAGTTGAACCGAGGAGTGAGGAGGCAGTGCGTATAGAAGGGGAGAGATCTGGATCATTGGATTGAGATCCAATGATAGAAAATCAAATGAGAATTAAATAACTCTCATGCAACTGAGAGGTAGACAATCTCTTATTTATATCCAACGAGTAAGGTGTCCTGCGCACTATCGCCAATAGACTTGTTTTATATTTTTTTATCATATATTTTATTTTATTTACTTTCTAGTTGACATTGAATCTTTTTCCTATGGTAGTTGCCACATACTCGTTTTCTAGTTTTTTTATTTTAAGTTGTATTATGTCTTTATTTTTATATGGGCTTCTTTTCTAGTTCATATTTGATATTGAAATTTTTTCAATTTTAATTTCACTTGATAGGGTCTTTTTTAAAAGCCAATTGTCGTTATGATCTAGCCTCATAATAATCGATCGTGTAGATATTTTATTTTATCTCTAATTAATATATAAATTTATAGTATTTTAGGAGTAACGTGGTATAGTTAAATCTATTTAATGTATAAAGGAGCATCTCTGGTGTCTTACGTGAATCGGCTAGTTGTAACCGGAGAGAAAGCATATCCTTATCGTAGTTGGAGATTCATTCATCTAGAGTTTACAACTCGTCAATACTCCTACATGTTGATCGGTTTTTGTATGTGTGAATTTGCTAATTGAATTAGTTGGAAATTAATTTATGGTAGAGTTAATTTACAACTCATATATGCTGAAGATGAATCCGAGATATTTATATTTGTATGGTAGTGGGATATTTGATCTTTGGGGGAGTGTGGTGGCTAGGGCTGGGGATGAGAGGTGGGTGGGGTTCCATTTTATAGGATAGGGAGGTCTCACACACATAGATCATGAGGAAAGAAGGGAGGGAGACACCCGTGTGTTTCTAAAGCAGCCCAAGTGTGGAGGGTTTTAATCTCTATCACTCTTTATGGTGTGCATGCTCCAGAGTAGGAGGGATGGAGTTGGACCTTTGACCTGGTTGGGCTAAAGGTGGATGGAGAGGAGGCTAGGCCAGGAAGGAGAAGGTCCATGGGCCAGCAGGGGAGACGAGTAAGGTTGACTCAAAATTTTTTGGAATTAAATGATATATTATTTTAGAAAATGATAGAAACTTTTTATTAGAAACTGAAAATGGGGATAATCTATGAAAAAAATTTGGGAGATATTTTCAAAAAAAAAGTTTTTAAAAGTATGAAATATTGGATGTTACAATATTCTAGGAGACAAATAACATGATAAGATTAAGGAAAGAGACAACACAGGTTGTTGGTTTAAATTTTATAATTTGAGTATGACACATCACTTAGATTGCACGGCAATGCTACATCAAATTTCAAAGCATAATTAGAAAATATAAAATGATCATATTTTCTTTTAAAAAATCAATATGAGGCCCAAAGTTTTTTTTATCATGCTTGTTTGATTTGGCTGGATTATTCTAAATTTTTATAAAAACAATTCAAAGTTGTTTGAAAGAAAAACAAAAAAGAACGAGCTCTAGAAAAAAGAGCCACCTTTGTCTCCCATTGGACTCTTGACAAACTACAACATATGAGAGCCCACCATCTATTTTTATCAATCAGATTAAAATAAATATAAAAAATAGGCTCATGAGATAACAACTAAGGGCATGTACAATGCTTCAACTCAGCTATCTGTCTGTCTATAAGTTGTCTATTAGAAGTGACACATCACATTTTTACTGATGTGGACAATAATTAATGAAGAGAGAAGTTGGAGTCGTTGCTTCAGCAAGCGCCGGTGCTAGGCACGGCATGCATCACAGCCGAGCAGTATGCATGTAGCGATACAACATGTGCACAATACATCATGGCATTTTATATTTTAGTTTTTGCTATATCTTTTGATTAGTGTCTCTGATTAACGAACCGATTTCAAAAATGGGCTCTTGATATTTTTTTCGAACAAAACTTGACCACACTTGCCATATAAAAAAAAATTTAAATAAATTTTTAATTTTTTATAATCTATTGTTTGTTTTAAAATTTTAAAATTTTTGTTTTAAATTTATAGCCACTCGATTAGCACGGTTTTTAAACTCTATGCAACTATTTTAAATGACTGTAGACAGTTAGAGACAACCCACTGTATATACTCTCTATAGAGTTGTGTATATGTGACATGACAATGTTTTAGAGACAGCAGCTGTTTTTTACCACTAATAATTGACTAACCAATTTACTTGATTGGGCTATGGAGTTGAAAATGGCCTACTCTGTAGAGCCATGGCCCATAGGTCCACTCCACACAGCTCAATTACTACAGTAAACCGCCATGTCATCAAAACCACTATCTTCCATACCACTTTGGACTTAACTGAAATGAAAACGCAACTTCATGTACCCAAATATCTTGTTTTCAAAGTTTTGGACCTAAGCGAAACTTTGGGACAACTTTATGGACCTGTGGTGCAATTTACTTAATTAGAAAAATATAAAATGATCAGATTTTCTTTTAAAAAAATTAATATGTGGCCCAAAGTTTTTTACCATGCTTGTTTGATTTGGCTGGATTATTCTAAATTTTTATATAAACAATTCCAAAGTTGTTTGAAAGAAAAACAAAAAAGAACAAGCTCTAGAAAAAAGAGCCACCTCTGTCTCCCATTGGACTCTTGACAAACTACAATATATGAGAGCCCACCATCTATTTTTACTGATCAGATTAAAAATAAATATAAAAATAGGCTCATGAGATAACAACTAAAGGCATGTACAATGCTCCAACTCAGCTGTTTGTCTATCTATAAGCTGTCTAGTAGAAGTGACACATTACATTTTTGCTGATGTGGACAATAATTAATAAAGAGAGAAGTTGGAGCCGTTGGCATGCGCCGGCGCTAGGCACGGCATGCATCGCAGCCGGGCAGCATGCATGCAGCGATACAACATGTGCACAGTACATCATGGCATTTTATATTTTATTTTTGCTATTTCTTTTGATCGGTGTCTCTGATTAACGAACCGATTTCAAAAATGGGCTCCTGATATTTTTTTCGAACAAAACTAAACCACACTTGCAATATAAATTTTTAAAATAAAATTTTTATTTTTAAATTTTTTATAATCTATTGTTTGTTTTAAATTTTTAAAATTTTTGTTTTAAATTTATAGCCGCTTGATCAACACAGTTTGTAAACTATATGCAACTATTTTAAATTATTGTAGGCTAGAGACAACCCACTGTCTATAGAATTGTGTATAGGTGACATGACAATGTTTTACAGACAACAGCTGTCTCTAGCATTGTACGTGTCCTAAGTGACTAACCAATTTACTTGATTGGGCCATGGAGTTGAAAATGGCCTACTCTGTAGAGCCACGGCCCATAGGTCCACTCCACACAGCTGAATTACTACAGCAACTACTCGAATTTCCGAACCAACCGGAGTTGAGGATGTTGGCAGATCAAATCGACAAATCGAGACAAGAATTCCTCAAAAAAAGAAAATCGAGACAAGGAACAAGCTGCAGCGAGCTGAGAGCCTGATAGTGGACTGATCGAGATGGAATGGACGACGGTGGAGACGGACGGGGCGAAGCTGAGCGTGCGGCTGTTCAAGCCGGCGGCGGGGGAGGAGGCGGCGGAGGACGTGGCGGTGGTGCTGGTGCATCCCTACACCATCCTGGGTGGCGTGCAGGGCCTGCTGCGCGGCATCGCCGAGGGCCTCGCGCGGCGCGGGCTTCGCGCCGTCACCTTCGACATGCGCGGCGCCGGGCGGTCCACGGGCCGCGCCTCGCTCACCGGCTCCTCCGAGGTCGGAGACGTCGTCGCCGTCTGCCGCTGGGTCGCCGAAAACCTCAACCCGCGCGCTGTCCTCCTCGTCGGCTCCTCGGCCGGTAGGTTAAAATCTGCCCATTCTCCCCCAAGAGGACACCCTTCTCACCCTTCTCTTTCTCGTCCTCTCCATGCGTGTTCAGTTTGCCCCCGATGCGATATTCAGTGCGGCCGCACTTGTAGAGGGCTTTGTTGATCGAATTGGTCAAATATTTAGCCTTTTCTGAAATGGAATTTGATCCAAAACAATTTCTGGACCTTGCAAGCAATTTGAAGTGGGTAGTCTGTTGCATCGGAAGTTACCATTTAAAAGATCAGACTTTTAGCTTCAAGCATGCCATGTCATTGCCTCTCAAGTCCAAACATCCAATATGCGGCTGGGTATTACTCACTGATTTGTGTCGAGGAACCCGAGAATCATAAGAGTTTTCAGTAGCGAGATTTTCATTCTGTTAGGACAGTCAGTCTTGTCAAAAGCTACTACTTACAACCAACTTGGTTGTTCTATCAAACTATGAACACTGTTGCCTCCAGATGTGCTATGCATATGTGTAACCATTCTTATATGGCTTGTGACTTGTGAGAAATGAGGTCTGCTCTACATCTTGCTATTCAATGCTACTCTAATTAGCCTTAACTCAGTACAACTCCCTGAACCATTGACAAGATTGATGCTTAAGGGTCATAATATTTACTTATGTCAATGTTGTGCACAACAGTCGTAACTGAATATGGTCAAAGAACTTGTGGTGTTGGCGTGTTGCACAAACATAATCTTGGATTGAAATGACAACAAAATCATTACACACGGAAGTTTTCTGTTCTCTTACGTTATTCATGGAGCTATGGAATCATGTTTGGTCGTGTATCTCTAATTTCCTGATGCAGGAGCACCGATTGCCGGATCTGCAGTTGATAAGGTTGAACAAGTGGTTGGTTATGTTAGCATTGGGTACCCATTTGGTTTAATGGCCTCGATCCTATTCGGCAGGCATCATGATGCTATTCTCAAATCTGAAAAACCAAAGTTATTCATCATGGGAACTAAAGATGGCTTTACAAGCGTGAAGCAGCTGCAAAACAAGCTCAAATCTGCAGCTGGACGGGTTGATACACACTTGATTGAAGGAGCTGGCCACTTTCAAATGGAAGGTCCTGCTTTTGATGCCAAGATGGTAGACCTTATTGTTAATTTTATTAATTTTGCCCAAATAGCAATATAGCATGTAATTGTGTGGAAATGTGCAAACATTGTAGTGATGATGATGAACAAAACACGCTATTTAAATAGCGCCTTCATGGTGTGTATTTTCTAATGTTGTATGTGTACATCGGGTGTTGTGTTCAAAATTCTAATCCAATCTAATTTCTTTTTGAATACCAGAATAATATGAGTTTAGAAACACTAAGCGGACTGTTCTCTCTTTTTTTTATGACAAAATAATCAAGTTGCTATTTGCACTCATATGATGTCATCGGCTAAAAATTCTGTTACACTCATTGCCTCTCTTGTGATTAAAGGCTCCTTATTCATCTGATGCATCTGGTGAATGATGGTGCTTAAATGGAAAATGAATTATGTAGATAGTACCAGGAGAAATCTTGGTAAATTTCATAACAATTGCATGTTATTGTAGCACGAAATTTCATTAATAGTCACATCTGTTATTGTAGTACTAAATAAGTGCAGGATGTACAATCCTACATAAATTAGGTTTGTTCAACTAAAAGTTCTGAAAACAAGCATGCCCAAATCACAAGTTAGAGGTAAGAATTCAAGGACATCAAATCGGTTAAGGACCTGGCATCAAGAGCAACAGGTACATCTTCTCTGATGCTTCAGAAAGCATCTCAAGAATTAAGATATACAGTAGAGATACGGTCGTGCCATTGCACAAGCCATTAGTACATATCCTAGTCGGGTACTTCATTAATAAATTCATCTTGATCTAAATTTGTAACGAAGCCAGAAAATTGTAAAGAAGATGAATTCGGATTCAACTTAAAGAGGGGGAAATCATAGGCATAGTCTGTGCCAGGGTTCAGTATAGTTTAATATACCACCACTTGCCGCAGCAGCCGGAGTGGGCTTAGCTTTCCCTAATCAATATTCCCTAATCAATATATGGAAATAGAAGCGCCCTTGTACTGTAGAGATTAACAATGTTGAGCTGTTGACTCTTACTGCGTGGTAAATAGAACATGGCTGTATGACCTAGTACCAATGTTGAGCTGTTAAAAACTTAAAATAAATGAAGATTAATACAATGAATAAACGGTTCCGTTCCGAAATCAACAGTTACAGAGCATGGTTTATCTGGAGCCAATTCTGAAATCAACAGTTAAAGAGATGTGGGATGCTGGGAATGGGATCTCTCCACTGAAGCCAGATGGCCCTTGAGTGTCAGACTGTCAGGTGCTGGGTAAACTAGTGCTATTGGAAAAAATACCAACGTAGAACAAAAATCCCATCATGGTAAAAGTAAACCGCGTCCCTAGGGATCCGTCGTACTTTACCTTAATCTAGAAATTGGTAAGAAGCAACTCTCTCTCACTTTTCAACGGTTGGTTAGACTGTAAATAAAGGTATAAACAAACGGCAAATGACTCCTCAACAATATATTAAAAAAAGCCTTAAGGAAGGAACCACATCTCTCTCTCTCTCTCAAACCCCAACCGGTGGTGCTGGTGCTGCTACCCCTGCCCTGCCCTGCCCTGCAGCCATTGGAGCTCAACCATCCAGACTTCCAGAGCTCCAGAGCACTACCTGTTCATTGATAGATAGAGCCATCCTGCTTCGGACACACCAATACACCATATCTCAATCTTTGCCGTAGCCTTCCGATCTGCTGTACTTCTGGCATCGCAAACCAAAGATAACCACCGATCCATTTCATACCCAGCGTTTCTTTCCTCTAGCACCAGCAGAATTCCATCTTTAGCCACCAGACTTGGAGAAATGGGGGTGCATGATGCTATTTGGAGTAGAAACCAACTTTACGGAAGGTCAGCTTCTTGTTTGTCATCCTCCAACCAGTAACATAAGAAATGGTTTAGCTGTTGAATCAGTCCTTGTTTCTGTTTTCTTGTTTCATTCGGAAATTGTTCTGCAAAAGGAGATGCTCTTTTTTCTTAGCTTATCTTGGTTAGACAAGTATTGTTTGATATTTTCTATAGCTTCCGTCTGGATATTGATGTTGCTTGATCTGAATTTATAACATCTCGATTGCCATGGATGATAGATCTCAATATAACTTGTTCATTCTCATCTCCAAACTCCAAGAACTCAACAAGATATTGGATCCTGAATTCATTAGATTCTTGATACTACCACTGCAGATTTCTAGCATAGCTTTTGGCTGGATTTATCAGCAGAAAGTGTTGCTGTAAAATAATCCACTTCCAACAAGCAATCTGATAAATAGAAGCGGCAGCTTCAGTAGAGCTTCCAGTAATTCAATCCACCCTGATACTGCTGTCTGAACTGAATCAATGGGTAGAGGCAGAGGCAGAGGCAGAGGAAGGAAGCTAGCCATCGCCAGGAGCCATGAAGATAAAGGTAGCAGTGGTGAAGAAGTAATGCCTGCAAGAAAGAGGAGGGGAAGGCCCCAGAAGCGTTTCACTGATAAGATCGATCAAATAGATGTTGAAAACTTCGTGGATAACATCCAAAAGCGATTCGCTGATAAGAAAGATCAAGCAGATGTTCAAAACCTTATAGATAATATCAATGGTGATGACCAAGAAAAGAACAACACTGCAGCTAGTGGTAATAAGAGAAGCAGACAGCTGATAGAGAGCTCTAATCTTGTCCAAGAAGAGAACAATTCTGGTATTCGATCAAGCAGTGATGAATCAACAAGGACTAATGGATTCAGGCAGAATGGAAACCGCCGGAAAAGCAAGCCCCGGCGAGCGGCAGAAGCAGGCCTAGAATGCAAGTGAGTCACCCAAAATTTTTAGTGACATTTAGTCTTCAAATTTTGCCACTATCGTCTTTGGTAGTTCCTTAATGCTGCAAAATGTAAACAAACGCGCACTGAATGCTCAAATTCGTGTTTATGTTAATGCAAAATGTATGAACTAATAGTATACCTTCCTTATTCAGCTATTATAGGTTGAATACTATTTTGGTATGCAGTTGAATTTTACTTCACAACAACTGGTGATTCTAGCAGATATTATTCCAATTTTGATTGATCCCCTCATATGGTAGCTTAGTTTGTTGGTACTGGATGATGTTTCTGCCTTGCTGGCCTGCCAAGCTATATAGATGTGAAAATGGATATTGTTTTATTCTGATCTGGTATTTAAACTGAGAGGTATTGTTTCCCTCTCTGTTTTTTTAGATAAGAGAAGTGTTGTCTCTGGATGAGAATTATATCGTATTTTGATCTGAGGATCATGTCCACAGTCTACACATATTTGCAAATCCAAATACGATTTCTGAACTATTTAAGCAGAGTTGGATCCCACCAAACTTTATAATTGGGTTTTTTTGCATCAAGGATTGGGGATTCTGTAGAAAGTAGAAACACATTTGAATTGTGTCACATGTTGTTTGATAGTGTACTTTTTAATAACTTCTGTATTAACTTAGTTGCAAATCTAAGACAAGATATTGACCTTTACACAAAAACTATTATCCAAGGGAAGCAATGTACCATGCTGCTAATTTGTAGGGGTGTATGACTTATGTATACTATATTTATTTATGCCTTTTTTTTTTGGAATTGTGCGCACAATGCGTGATGCGCTTTCGACATACAGGGACACGAGAACACCTGGGCCCTGCACCAAAATCACGTTCTATCATCCAATCGGAGCTAAATCCAATCCTTATCATCTGTTCCTATTAACCACCTAATGTTACACCCAAAAGTCAAAACCTCTGTTAATTGTATTTGAATCAAGCCCAAATTGCCATTAGGAACGTGGTCTATGGTAAATTGATGACAGGCCACCAATGCGCCAACCAGCCATACTAGCCACATGCTGACGCCTGATATATATAGATGCGTTTAGCGTCGTGATGCAGCATCTGGTCATAATAATGATGTGTTTCATGTGTTCGTCGGCACTGATCTAGAACTGAAAGGGCACTTACCATTACCATGGGCTTCAGGGCATGGTACAGAGGAATCAATTCAATGGCGATGTGGCATCGATGGGGGCTTCATTGTAGCGGCAGAGGAGAGGCGCGCGGTGCAGAGAGAGCAGAGGCCCAGGGCATGGATCCCCGGCTCCGGGAAAGGGGCAGCGGCGTCGGCAGTGGCTTTTGGCAAAGCTGCGCCACTTTGCGGCAAGGGCGTGGGGGTGGGGCGGTCAGTGGTGGTGGTGGCCTACGCGGACGCTGCCGTCGCCTGCCGCTGCCGTCCGCGGGCACATGGCCGAGGCCGACGCGAGGAGGGGCGCGAGGCGGCGAGAGCGAGAGGCGAGGGCGGGGCTAGGCTGATTGCTGTCGCGCGGCGTCATCATCCATGGATGGGTGCTGCCTGCTGGCCGGCGCCGCGCCGTCCGTCACCTCGCCTCGCGCCGGGGCTCGATCGATGCAGGGCGCCTAGAATGATGGCGCGCCCGGACGGAAGCGCCGCCGTGCGGTGCGAGCCCAGGGATATGCGGTTAGCGCGATCAGACGGCAACGCGCGGATGCGGGGTGAGGTTGTTTGTCCGTGCCGGGCATGTTTCACGGAGGGAGACTCAGCGTTTGGTGCTCCCTAAAATGCCATTCTGCCCACTATCATATATACATATGGTCCCACGTATAATACATACAAGTGATATACTTAACGAACTACACATGTTAAGAGTGGCAAATTGTCAATTTTTTCCGTTTCACCCGGGGATGCTAAAAATACCGAGTCTTGTTTTGGATCATGAGGTTTCATACCGATCCCCGGCAAATATAAATATGCAATAAAAATATAATGTTTGTGTGTAACTTTGTATTGAAGAAAATCATATTTAGGTTGGAATGTATTTTGTTGATTAAATAAATCAAATATTTATGAAAGATTAGATTAGCTTTTAGAAAAATGGGGAGATCTACTTTTGCTTCTTGGAATAATGGAGAAATTAAGGGAAAATTAAAAGGATGTTAGTTTGACCCCGAAGTAACCTCAAATTCAAAGATCAAACTAGCTTTAAATTATTTATAAGGTCAAACTAACTTTAAACCTCAAATTCAAAGGTCAAACTAAATTCAAACACCTTTTTTTCTTAGTTTCTTCCAACTTTCCCACAAAAGACAAACTAATTTTCTCTAAATGCTTGATTCATTTATTCATTAAAAGACTTTGGAAATGTAATTTTTGGCACAAAGTTTTCCAAACAGAAGTATTTTTTTTATTGGTTATATATATAACACATTTTTGTGGTTTTGCATATATTTTTTTCTTAGCTTTGAATGATTTTCTATTTTTTAATTTTAAAAAATTATTTTCTGGAAATCCGTGGCACCATGTCATAGAAAACCAGAGTGGATACAGGTGAGAAAGGTATCTCGTCCAGTGTAAAATAGGGAGTTTGGTTGTCCGATTTTGAGATCAAGGGGTGAAAATAAACTCGAGCAATTGTTTGCGGTAAGTGGACTTTTCTGTTGAAAGCTCCCACGAGGAGAAGAAGCAGCCCATCTAGCGATCAGGGCCAGACAGCCCACACGCGCAAGCCACCGACGCCGCAACGCACAGCCGTCAGCAGAACGGGCAAGCTGCAAGCAGGCAAGCACCGGCTCCGCCGAGCCCCGAGCCGGAGCCGGAGCCGGAGCCGGAGCCACACCGTCACACGACGCGAACGGCGAACCCAAAGCCTCCTGCCCTCCGCGGCTCCGCCCCAAATCCTACATTTTTCTCCGCCTCGGCAATCCGGCACGCGGCCGCCGGCGCACGCCGCGCTGGTCTCCTCAGGCAAGCCATCCTCTCTAGCCCCCGCTCGTCCCACCTCCCAAACCCGCGCGGTGGCATCTCTCCAGCTCCCGCTCCCGGATCGAGCTCAGTAGCGCGCGCTTCTGCCAGATCTCGATCTCCTGCTAGGGTTCCTCGGCTCACCGGCTTCGGCGCGCGGTTTTCTGCTGCCCGTGCAGGAAGCGGAGGAGCGCGGGGGGAGGGAGCGATGTCGCTCGAGGAGGACACGCCGGTGGTGAAGACGATGAAGGGCGCGGTGACGGGGCTGGTCGCGGGGACCATTTGGGGCACCGTCGTCGCCACCTGGTACGACGTGCCCCGGGTGGAGCGCCACGTCGCTCTCCCGGGCCTCATCCGGACTCTCAAGATGTGCGGCAGCTACGGCGTCACCTTCGCCGCAATCGGAGGGCTTTACATCGGCGTCGAGCAGCTCGTGCAGAGCCAGCGCAAGAAGCGCGACTTCGTCAACGGGGCTATGGGTGGCTTTGTCGCTGGCGCCACCGTCTGTGGCTACAGAGGTAGGATGCTCTTGCCTAACTCTGCAGACGCGAACTTGCATTAGTCCGTAGATTCTTCTGCTAATTTCGAAGTGGGTAGCGATAATATAGGGTTCGTGCTACTTATGTTTGTTTCCTCCATATCGAAATGGAGACATGTGGACATCAACTGATATTGTGCTAATAGTCAAAATCATATAATGAGTTACACTAACTGGGCTCTGATTGATTGTTGGATTTAGCTACGATATAAAGGGGTTTGCTTTGAGGAAAATTGGTTCAATATCATTGAAAAATCACAAGTTTTGATTTAAGTTGCATTATTCACACAAGCATAAAGTTATGATTCTCATGAATTGGGTCTTATTGACTGGTGGATGTAGTTATATTTAAAGGGATTTTCTGTGATTAGAAGCAGAGAAAATAAAAGGGCTCTGGATTGAATAAACCAATACCATTTCCTTGTGCTTCAAAGGTGACCGACATTAAGTTTCAGATCAATTTATTCAAATTTTGGCAGTTTGCTTTAAAATGTGTTTCAACTCTAAGTGTTCTTTTGCTGGCTTGCTAGAAATATCTTTGCTAATTTCTCTGGCTATCATATTTCTGAAAGTTTGAGCAAAACACTTAAAGGAGTAAACACAGATTCTTTGGAGAATAGTCCTACAGGCATTATTTCCATGCATAATAATTGAATTTAGCTAGTCGAGTAAGCTGACTAATTTGGTGGTTGTGATGCTACTGTAAGATGTTAATTACAATCTTAAGCACCTTCAAAATGTCATATTCCTTTTGTGATCAACTTTTTTGGTGGAACATGACTAAAATAAGATTATATTGTTTGAGGAACGCTACTTTGATGTATGGAACATTTTGGATTGGTTCATCCTATTTTTGGGTGATGGCATAGTTTATGTTCCTATAGCGATTGACTTCTGGTGACTACACAATAGGAGTTACTGTGTGGACAGATACGGGTCAAACATAAATTTCCATTATGCTTGCATTGTTTCAACAAGACGGTTTCTATGGCTTAGCTATGGTTTTATTTGACTTTATGCCTAAACATGTTTATGCTAGCAAGGAAGTGTAAGCGAAGGTTCACGTAGAGAAGCATTTAGAGTTAAACAAACGTTCTAGCTTTTGGGTCAAAGGTTTCTATGAAATCAATAAGCCATTGAGCCATCACATTGTACAAACTTATTCGACAAGGCTAAATTAGATTTAATCACTTTTAGCCCTTTAGACCCATCGGACTTGTTCAATTCATAAGATTATTACTATTTCTGTTGGCTTATACTACAACAGTATGACAGTCATATCTGAAGAGTTTGTTACCACTTACCATGAACAATTTTATGAACAAACCCAAGTTCTCAACCTTGATGACAAATTATTAGTGAACAGTGGCTCGTCACTTCATGCAAAATTGGCTGTTTTTTACACATTGCAACTTGAGGAACATAAGTGGAATTAGTCCAGTACTTGAAACTTAAGATCAAACACTTAGTTCCATTGTTTTCTTACATACTGCAGTTTGAGGAACATAAGTGGAATTAGTCCAGAACATCATATCAAACCCTTGGTTCCCTTTGAGATGTTAAATATAGGCCCATGAATGAATTTAATATTTGCTAAGGGAAGAAGGGATATTTATCAAAGAGAAAATTGCACTATTAGTCCCCATACTTGTCCCACCTGTGCACATAAATCCATAACTTTCAAAACCGCTTATTTTCATACCTGAACTTGTGAAACCGTTGCAGTCAGATCCAATCCGCGGGTTTGGGTGGTTTTGAGGGTGGTATGGTGACATGGCGGTTAAAGTCAAAGCTGAGTTGGCTTTTTTTTTTTGCATTTTGCCCCCACATTTTGTTTTCTTCTTCCTCCTAGCTCCAACCCACACCATCTTCCTCCTCAGCTCCTAGATCTGCCACCGGCCGCACCTCGCCTCCTCCCCCCGCTCCTTCTCCGACGCCGCTGCCTCCCATCCCCAAGCTCGCCGCCACACCGCTCAGGTCAGGGCGCCGCCATCTCCTTTATGCTGCGGAGGCGGCGCCCGCCGTTCTCCTCCAATCCGCCGTGCCGCCGCCTCCACCACGGGCCGCACACGAGCGCCGCGCTGCCTCTTCCGTCACGGGTCACGCCGGCTCACGCCCCCGTCTTTAAGCCACGGGCGCCGCGCCGCCTCCTCCAAGGCGGCGGTGGTGTGGGGTCAGGGTTAGGGCGGCGCCGACGGGGGCTCGGGGCGTCGCCGGCGGGGGAGACGGTTGCGGCTGAAAGGGAGGAGACGCCGGTGGGTGGGGGAGAGGACGTCGGCGGTGGGGGAGACGGTTGTGCCAGCAAGGGAGGCGGCGCTAGCGGGTGGGACAAGCGATGCCGGCAGGAACGCAACGCCGGCGAGCTCAGATGTGGGAGGGGTGTGGGAGAGAGAAATGAGAAAGGAGAGAGAAAGAATCTGGTATTAAAAGCAATAAAGAAAAATAAAATTAAAAATACCACGTAGGCTTTGACTTTGATCGCTATATCACCATACCACCCTCAAAACCACCGAAACCCGCGGATTGGATCTGACTGCAACGGTTTCGCATGTTCAGGTATGAAAATAAGCGGTTTCAAAAGTTACGGATTTATGTGCACAGGTGGGACAAGTATGGGGACTAATAGTGCAATTTTCTCTTTATCAAATATGTGATATTGGAATATTGGATCCAGGAAGAATTAGTACGATATGATTTTCTCAAAAACAAGTAGTGTGATATGATTATATGATGTCTTTGTAATGCCCTTAGTATGCTCTGGATTCGTACTTGGATTGCAGTTCACTGTGAATTTATGTAGTAATAAGTATAAGATCTTACTATTGTGCTGTACTGTTCTCACTTTATGTGAGACAGTTGAATTATGCGTCCAAGTGTCAACACTATCTTTATCATGGCATTTAAATCCAATTGCTATGACTTGAGATGTGCTCTATCATATATAATCCTTGATGATTTGTAATATGCTACTCTAGGTTTCCACACTTTTGTTTCGAGTTATATTCATCCTTATGCTTTGTTATAAGGGTAGCAAGACTGATGTCTGTGTTAATCTGAAAACGCCCAATTGCCAGCAAGGAGCATTCAGACTGCCATTGCTGCTGGTTCCTGCCTGGCATTCACATCTGCAGTACTGGACATTGGTGGCAATACTACCAGAGTGGACAATGGCAAAGAATACTATCCATACACAACTGAGAAGAAGTCGGCTCATTAACTGAAGCTGTGTACTTGTAGTACAAATCTTGCAAACCATCAGTTCGGTGAATTTGGAAGCTGATGTGTGCTTTTGTCTATTTTGGTGACGCATTTTGTTCCTTTGCAAATCCCTGGTACTTTTGTTTTTGAGGGGGACAGATGAAGCAGACTAAGAATAAATCTTTGATTTGCTTTCTCAGTGATCATCGATCACAATAAACGCCTGCTACATACCGTACTGCATCAAATTGTTTGTTAACCGGTTAATCCTACGCTACCTTGTACGATCTGGAATGCTGAAGTCCTCGTATTCCTCTTGGGCCTTGTACATTTCAGCTTAGTTTACCGTAGCGTAGCGTTTTAGCAAAATTTATATTTTTTACATAGCCTATTTGGTGTAATAATTTGTAATGATTTTTCTCAGGTTAGCCTATTTGGTGTAATAATTTGTAACGATTTTTCTCAGGTTTTTAGTAGTTCTCATAAGGAAAAAGTGTCAGTTTGGTCCCTCAATTTTCACTTTTTCGCCAAATTCGTCTCTAAAGTCCAAAACCAGTTTTGGTACGTCCCTGATCGTTCAAAACTGTGCTGATTTGGTCCCTTGACCAGTCAGACCTGGATTGGAGGACGGTTTTAGCTGATGTGGCGCTCATGTGGTAGATTCTGCTTACATGGCAATCTGCATAACACTCCACGTGGCTTTTTTTTCACGAGTAACAAAACAGTAAGCAAAATAATTTTTTAGAAATTTATACGTTGCTTAATTGAAAAGGTTGTTTATACAAAAAAGATGCGTCTTGAAATTATCTACAATTTTCGTAAAACTTTTTTTAAATTATTTTTTATAATATTTAAACCACTTTTTAAATACTCTCAAATTTTATTAAAACGCTATGCTACGTTAAGTTGAAATGTACTATGCTATGTTAAGTTGGGGGATTGCTTCCCTGGGAAAATTTTCCTATGCAGCTAAATGAGCCCTTAGCGAATGAGCCTTGTCCCCTGCGCCAGCTCCTTGCCGGCCACGTGGGCCATGCGCGAGCTGGGCGTCTTGACACAGAGATGGAAATGGCCCAGTACTGTTTGGGGAGGATTTTCTAGATTTAATCATTTAGGGGGTGTTTGATTGTTCATAGTTTCATACTAATTTAAACCTGTATGAGATAATGCAAGTTGAATGAGATGGTTATATACGGTATGATTTGAGTGAGATGTTTGGTTGGTTGAACGGGATCATACATGATTTTATTTGGTTCTCGTATGGAATGACGTATGATGGTTCAACTATTTAAGTTTCATCAAATAACACTTTATGTCTTGAAAAAACTCAATTTTACGCAAGATTTTATTTTGGATGATGCAAAATAGATTTAATTTTAAGTTCAACATTCAAACCGAATTTTAAATTTAACATTCAAATTAGATTCAATATTCAAATTGGATTTTAAATTTAAACTACATTTAACACGGAGCCGTGGAGTCGTCTTTCTTCTGGATCTTTTGGATTCCGCTTGCGAGCTATTTTCCTCTTGTAAAAATTTGGTATGTACGATCCGTTCTATAAGTCTTAACCAATTTAATGCACTAGTTTCACATTTTGTAATTAAATAAAGAATGATGTTTTATATGAAATGATTCGGCTATGCAATGTGAGACACTAGTATAACAATCTAGGAACTAATGCAACTAATGCAGTTTCATAGACCTGAGAGTATCAGCAAAGTTGTGCCGAGTGTGTCAAATTCGTTTGCCACCGGCCCGATTGCCTTCAACCAATCCACCGCTGCTCCGATCTCTCTCTATGTTGAGAGAACACCCATCCTCGAACCCTAATCAAGGAGGACGGAGCGGCGGTGGCGAGGTTATAGAGCCGGAGGGACAACACGTCTACACCGCGGCTAGGTCACGAAGGGCGTGAGGTAGAAGAGGAGGCAGAGCGCTTGCGGAGATGGAGCTAGCATCCACAGCGGGATACCGTGATGCTTGCCTACAGAGTACAGATGCGTTTCAACTCCATGGATGAATGCTACATCAGTACATCTAAATTATCACTAACAAAAACCAGTCCATGGTACAATATGATGCATTTAATCAATAACCTACCTAGCTAACACCTCCAAAATGCAAGCTTAATTAGCACCCTAAACATGCACAACACTACTCCCACATAGTTCAAGATCATCATCACACGGCACACAAGATGAAGGCAACCTGCAACAACGCTCAGAACGACGAGTCCGCCGCCGCATCCCGCCGCCGCCGCCTGGCGCGCCCACGGCGGTCGCCCGTTGGGAGGAACAGCTCGGCCTCGGGCCCCACGTCGCACTCCGGCGGCGGCACGGGGTACCGGAGCCGGTCGTAGCAGTAGCCGTACGTCATGTGCTTTACCCTGAACCTCTGCATCGCCGACCGCTGCCTGTCGGACATGGCCGCCACGCCGCCGTGGGCACGGGCGCTGTCCGGCGCGCACGCGGGCTTCCGGTCCAGGGCGTCGTCGGCGCAGCCGTGCATCGTGAGGTCGGCGAACTCCGCGGCGAAAGGCGCGTACTTGTAGTCCACCTTGTAGCGGCCTCCGGCGGTGGCCCAGCTGGAGCCGTCCCAGATGGTGGCGTACAGTGACATCGGCTTCGAGGGGAACTCGGCGCCCATGGAGTTGCTCCTCACGACCTCCCTGATTGGAGACCCATCGACGTAGAATCTGCGCAGCGAGAGCGATAAGATGACGATGAGATTCAGTAATCATTTATGATGGTTATGACTAATGAGATCATGGGAAATTTTCAAACATGAACTCCAAGAAAAGTTGCCTGAACAGTACTAACATTGTCTTTCAAACAGCTAGATGGTGAACTGCATGTCCCCCCAAGCTGTACATTTCGAAAACTCAAGATACTTGGTGGGTACGAACTCATCTAGGCCGTGCGCTCGGAAGCAGGTGTCATCACAAATTTTAAATTCAACAGACCAGCAAAAACAGCATTCGACATTGTGGTGTCTACATGTATTTTTATTCATCCATATATTTTTAAGAAAGGAAAAGAAAATATACTTGTGGGTGCAAACTTGTGTAAGCCGCGCGGTTGAAGCCACGTGTCATCACAAATTTGAAATTCAACAGACCAGCAAAAACAGCATTTGAACTTGTGGCGTCTACTTGTATTCTTATTTATCCACACTTTTTTAAGAAAGGAAAAGAGAAGTTGGCATTTCAGATCATGAACCTGAACATGAGAAAGAACATGATGAAAGTGGTGGCTCAGTGGTAGTGGTGAGTGGTGACATCTTTTTCAGTTCCTCTTCAAGGTACATGACACCAAAAGATTTGCTTGTGAAATGAAAGGCAGAGCAAGAATATTGGTGTAAGCATCAGGTGGGAGTGAATGATCATGCAGAAAGGCAAAAGGTGTGATGCTAAGTGTGGACTGTCAAAACTAATTAAGTTTTCGTAAAAGGGAATGCGATGAGGAAAGAAAGTAAAGTCAGGTGAAGAATAAAAACTATATGTTGAGTATATATATATGATACCAATCAGTTTGATGACCTGAATCATTGTTTTGATGCTAATAATTGTTCAAAGCCTATGGCATTGGACCAGTTAGAGATGCTCAAAATGGAATCTGCTTGTGCAGAATAAATTCTGAAACCCCTTTTACTTTCCAGTGCATTGCTGTTACTAAGCTGCCCTTTGTGAACATGTCATTTAATTCAATCTGGGTCCCCAGTACTTGCATTATTAAAGTGGCAATGACCCAGGGGAACACATAAGCTGTAAAGAATGAAAAAAATTACTCCCTCTCAATCATGAAGGAAGGAGGGATAAAGGCAAGGGGCAAAGAAAAAGTACTTGAAGTTAATAATGGTAATTATTGATTGGTTTCAGTACACTTCAAGAGTAAAAGGACAGCCAGATCAAACATAGCATATGTAATAATGCTATATATTGATGGGTATATATGGCTTCTAAGGGCCCACATAGCCACAAGCTCATCTTCTCTGGCTTTGGTTATGGACTTATGGTAGGACACGGTACAAAAAAAATTGGGTAGAACATATTTAAGCCATAGACATGTAGTAACATTTTTATCCAAGTAATAGGAGGTGTTCGAGTCATCGAGATAAAATCAGGAAGAGCACTAGCTGTGTTATATAGTACTTATCATTACAATTACATATAATTCTTTTGTCAATCCCACTACTACTAATCTATCCAACCAAACACCATTCTTGAAATTGGTCTCACCGATACTTGTCTATCCATGTGGTCATGAATGAAGTGCCAGTAATCTCTATTCAAAATGTAATGGCACGCGTCTCGCTGTAATTTAGTCTATTTCTAATTTTTTTTCTTTCACAACCTTTCCATTGTTCAAACTCTTGGTTTTTCGTCACACCACATAGTCACAAAAGCAACTAATGAATTATCGTGTGGGCAAAAGTAATTGGATTCATGACTAAAAAATGGCATATCAAGAAAAATGTGTTTGGGAGAGGCTTCTCTACTAAATCAAATTAATCATGTATAAGTGATTAAACAAGAGAAAGAGGCTTCTTACACGATCCTGTCATGGCTCCAGAGGATGGAATACAGATGGAAATCCTCCGTGGGATCAAACCACAGTCCATACCTCTCCTCCCTGCCAACCGATGTGCTGCCATTGCCATATACGTTTGTCTGCACTCTCCAATCCCTCCCCTTGATGTTCCCGAGGAACTCAAAGTCCAGCTCGTCGTGCGTCTTCTCATACACGTCGCCATTCGACATCTAACATCCAGCAGCATCAACATTGTGATGACACTTTCGGAGACAATTTTCAGAGTATATTGTGGAAGCAATGCACATTTTAATCCTATAGAAATAGGGTCAGAATATGTTAAATTCATTTGTTTTGTTTTGCAGTAGCGTGATTTTGAGATACTATAAAAATAAGCAAGAAACATCATAGAATGCATCATTTTTCTAGGGAAGCAAATGCACATTTTGATAAAAATCTATCAGTTCCTCAGTATTTATTTTTAAAATGCACAGTAAAAGGTACCTTTTTTACCAAAAAGATTACAGATTCCTCTTTTTTAATCTTGTTTTTTGGTATAACAAATCACAATGAAATAAGCACCTTCTTCTGGATGGTATAAGATGCAAGAAGACAAGAGCGATGAATCATGTGGGAAAAAAAAAACTTAATCTTACATAGAAGGCGACGACGACTCCGGCGGCGTAATCGGCCGGCAGCTTGATGCTCGCACTGAAGAATCCATGGAGGTACGCATGTTGCGACGCAAAACCAGCACCTGAAGAGAAGAACCAAGGCAACAAACCCAATCCAGAGCGCAGACAGTGAGACAGGTTGCCAAAACCACAGAGAGAGAGAGAGAGAGAGAGAGAGAGAGAGAGAGAGCAGCAGCAGCAGCAGCAGCAGCACCTGTCCTCTCATCGAGGGAGATGCGGATACGCTTGCCGTCCCCGTGGAGCACGAGGTTGGAGTCGCCGAACAGCTGCGTGTACCCGTCCCCGAAGGAGACGACGGCCGGCTTGGAGGGCCTGGCCACCATGGCGAGCACGGACTCGCCATTGACGGCGCTCGAGGGCGCGGCGAGGAGGAAGAAGACCAGGAGGAGGAGGAGGAGGAACCAAGTAGGAGGGGCCATGGCTTCTCCCCCACGCTGCTCCGCGCTACTTCTTGCCTCCCAATGATCTGTTTTGCCCTGTGCTTCTCGGGGTGCGTGCTGCTGGTTTTAATATGGGCTGGAAAGGGGGTTATCTTTCTGCATTTGGGAGGGGTGAATGGAGGAAGAGGAATGCCATTGCTGAGCTCTGCTCTGCTCTTCTATCGGGAGCTGGAGCTGCACTGCACTGCCCTGCTCCCTCCTGCACTCTCTCTCTCTCTCCAGCCCTACATGCACTCTCCCACACACACACACTCGGCAGGAATGCAAGATACGACTAGGCCTCGTTGTTTCGGTTCAAATTAAATTAAATAAAAATTTGATATTTTTTATATAAGCCAAATGATGTAATATTTTATAAGATTTTAAATAGTTCTTTTTAGAGTTTGTAAAATAATTTTTTATATTTTTTTGAATTTTTTAAAACTTTTTTTAGATGTTACAAATTTACTATAGTAAAACTCAACTCAACTTTAATCTAAAACAAAAAAAGGCAAGAGGAGGGTTTATTTTCATATAAAAAGAGAGGTTTTACTGTATATAATGTTGGGTTGTTCATTGTTTAGTGGTGACAGGGTGGCAGTGACGCTCGGTTTTTTTAGTTTATAAAATAATTTGTTAGAATTTTTTGAACTCTTCAAATCTTTTGTTGAGCGCTTATAGCCTTTTCATATTATATGCTTGTAAGCTAGTTTTAGCTGAAAGACAATACCAATATCTACCGGAGAAAAATCGAGATTATTTGTGTTCTCGCTAATTCCTAATAGGTTGTAAACTGTACAGACCATATATATCACGGGCTGACATTGTACCTGTCCTTTTTGTCTCCGCTAGCTTTGTTTTGGCTGGTCATCAGTCTGCAGGAGAATCTTTAGGTTTTATCCTTCTCAAAGATTGGATGGGCGAAGTCATGTGCTATGTTAATTTCCTAATCACAAAGATCCTAATCTAAAAGTGGTAATTCCATAATTAGTTCGGTCTTGCCGAGAGAAGTTGTGGTGCATGCTTTGAAAGTAGCATTTGAAGCAAGCGTATGAATTACTACCTATCAAAAAATTGTCTTCTCGCATAATTACCTGCGCCCCCTGGGAGCCCAAGAGCTCAACATCTAGCAGGATCTGATTAGCCCATCAACTATAGCGATCTTCTCGGCACCAGATTAAGATCAAAGTCCTCGTACTTTCTATACGAGGCTATAGGTAGGTCGGGTTTTCTCGACGGTGGTGGGGAACCGACCAACGGGGAGCTGCTCTCCCATGCATGTCATCTTAACAGGACAACGACAACATCGAAACATCCTTTAGGTGTTGTTCGTTTCGGCGTTGCGTTCGGTTGTGTGTTGCGTTCCCGGCTGCGCGCGACAACGGTGTTTGAACGCGCGCCTACGCGGGAACGCCGAACGCAACGCAACGCAGAGCTCAAAAGAACGAGCTCTAATTAAAGTTCCATTGTTCAAGTTACCCGACGGTATCACGATAGATATGCATCAATATTTTGATCCTACGTGTCCACTTTATGGTGTCAACGGACTCTATCAGATGGTATGTTTGATGTTGTTTCTATTGTTTGATAAGAGCATCGTCATCAGGATCTCTATATTTCATTAATCTATATATCTCTTCTCTAAATCACTATCCGTCCCCTATATTTATATCATCTTCAACACGGTTTCTATCATCGAAAAGCTATAGAGACCCTCTAGAGACTCTGCTGAAACGTTATAATGACCGAGGTTGTCCGCAATAGTGTTTTAGTGAATCTTTCAGAAAACCTGTTGGCAATGCTCTGAAGAGAATAACCTTGAGATTTTAATTACCGCGGTTTACACGGGCCGGTCCTGCACCCCAGCAACGTGTAACTATAATATAGATGTGTTATTTATTGGGCAGGGCCCAGGAGAGCGCGCGACGTTGTGCATAGAGTAGTAGGCAGCATACCAGGGGCGGATTTAGGCCCAGGGCACCCTGGGCCGGTGCCCTGGGCTTGGCCTGGTAATAGGGAATACCCCCATATAGGAATTGGGCTCAAAATAGGAAAGCCCAGCGCACTTTAGGTCATTCCCAGCCAGCCCAGGCGGCAGGCGCCCACTCGCGTGCGCGTCCCTCTCCCTCGTCTCGTGCTGCGCCGCCGGCCCTCGGTCTCACGCCCTCACCCTCCCGCCGCCGCCCCCAGGTGGCTAGGTCCCCGCGCCGCGCCCTCGCCCTCTGCTCCGTCCGCCAGCCGCCTCGCCCTCGCGGCTCGCGCCGTCGTGCGCCGCCTCCCGCGCGGCGGCGCCGCCTCCTCTTGCCGGCCTCGGTGAGAAATGCTAGAGAGTAGAGATTAGAGAAATGATCTGTATTCTGTGATTTACTGATTTAGCTAGAGAAATGATATGTGATTTACTGGTTTAGCTAGAGTCTAGAGAAATGATCTGTGATTTAGCTAGAGAATTGTGATAATTTATTCATCTATGATCTGTGATTAAATGATCTGTGATCTGTGAATTTGTGATTAGAATTGAGCCATTGAGAAATGCTAAATTAACCGAATCTGTCTTAAAAAAGGTACTATATTATTTAGAAGTAGCAAACTTATTTTGAAGTATGTCACTTTTTAATGCATCTAATTAAGATGTGTAATTGAACAACTTTCATCCTACATTTATTATAAACACCATTTATCCTTTGCTCTAGCAACTATATCTAGTGGAATTGTGCCCGGGGCTTGTTCAAATCCTGGATCCGCCACTGCAGCATACCCCCATTCCTCGGTCACCCCTGCGAAAGTGCAAATTGCTCCCATGCGGTGGCCGGACGGCCAGCGGTAATGAGCCAACCACCATCCCGGCCAGACGGAGATCGAGGACGAAGAGGACAGCGGTTTTGGTTGCTGGATCAGCTCGTAGCAGCGCCGTTATGTTTGCATGCGCGCATGGGCGTGTGTACGTATAGTCGACTCTCATGGAGACGTCATGTGGTACGTACGTGCTACCGTGCATGGATATATATAGCTAGCATTCATATGCATGGAATGCAGTGTTGCATGGGAGCTGGAGCTTTCATCACCATCCTGATGGCTTCATCGAAGGACTCGGAACATATGTTGTACCATGTAGGATCGTGTGGCCATGGTACGTACCGAAGTGATCAAGGACACAATCCATGCTAGCTTGCTCGATCTCAAGCGCGGCTGGGCACACGTTTCTCTAAAAACAGATTGTTTACGAAGGATGGAATAACAACAATAAAAATAATTAAAGAAACTAGCTAGACTAACAATGAGGACAAATCGAGGAGAGGGGAAACGAGGAGGCAACGGTCGTAGGCAGATTCACACAAGGTGGCCAAAGTGTTTGTAGGAGGATGGAGGTGGAGACGTAGCAGACGGTGAGGAAGGAAGAAGGGTAGCGAGGTGGAAGGACAAAGGAGAGGGAGGCAGGCGGAGGCCGCGAGATGCTCTGTTCTAACTGTATATACCAAAGGACCGTTTGGCACAACCCGGTTTTGAATTATTAATTAGAACAAAAGGATCGGTCGTATAGACTCGATCCACGTACTTCTCTGGTTGCGAAGAGAAAAGCATGGGACATTTTATTGACTTGTCATGGGATAAAGATTTTTATAATAAAAAAGAGCTCTAGCTTTTGATGGGACCACACACCCTTGAAATCAAGGTTCCTCCTCTCGCGTGCACTTGTCCATTGTAGTAGTAGGAAATTCACGATCCCACAAGCTTGGTTGAAAATGCTCAAGTTAATAACTCATCTAATGTATAGTTTAGTGAGAATAGTGAAATTGTTGTCACGGAGGTTCATTGAGTTCCAAACACCCTCCCTCCCTCCCCCACCATCACATGCCAAGGATCACACATGCCATTATTAAGTCGGCTTATAACACAAATATCATTATAAAGTGGGGAATACCTTGCATTTCATTATAGAGTGTATTTTGTTGCAAAGCACGTCAACACAACCCTCAACACTGAAATGACCAAAATGCCCATCTCTTCTTCTATCGTCCCTTTTCCTTCTTCCTCTTTCCCAGACGACCTCTTCTTTGTGAGAGTATGTGGCAATGCTTGGGAGTCGTGACACCGACTAGTTTGAGGGCAGCATGGGCAACCCGAGCAAGGCAATGCTAGTCAACCTGAGGGGGCGTGTCGGTGTGGCACACAACAACATCGGGGAAAGGGGCCGTCAGAGTTGGGAGAGGCAACAGTGTGGACAACAATGTTGGAGAGGAGGCCACCGAAGTGGGGGGAGGGAGGGGGGAGAAAGAGGGAGGTGTGGGAGGAACAAGGAGAAATGAGAATCATAAGAGATGGAGCATGTTGTCTTCTCACAGTCATAGTGACATGTTGTAACAAAATGTACTTTATATTCCAATAAACAAACGTACTTTATATTGGTATCTAGGCTATTTTTCATTATAACAATAACATTGGTGCTATTAACAAAGAAAAGAGGATGAAAAAGGAAAAATGGATGGACTAAAATGACCGGATGCAACCTGCTCCATTGTCCATGTGGACCATTCCATGATAAGGTGGCAAGCACGATGGATGTGTCCGGTGGCTAGCTAGGCAGACCTTTGTTGGTCACTTTTCTCTTGAAACAGGATAGTAGTGTCAGCTAGGGTCTGGGGAGCAAATACAAGGTGCAAAATTAAACGATTGGATACTTGTGTAGGGTCAGGAAACAGCCGGAGATCACCGGTGTCTCCCACGAAGGGAAAAAAGCCGACATGGCAGCCATGTCAGAGAATACAAGCGGCTAGCTGGCTGTTTGATGTCCATTTAGCCTTTTTTTTTTTTGAAGAATCCATGCAGCCAACGAGCCAAGCCCATATGGGCATCCCAGCAAGCTAGGTAGCTCCAAGCCTCCAACGGCCATTGTACTCCAGTCCATTTATTTGAGCAACTCGAAGTATGCACATTCGACAAAACCCATCCATAGCAAGGAGACGCAGCCATATGCACGTTGCAAACCCAATTTGAGCACATCATTTCATGACCACACACACACACATGTATAGACGATATGGTAGTGGGGTAGCGAAGGTGGGGGAGAGGAGGAGGCGGCGACGCAGGGGAGAGGGAGAGGGGATAGGATTGGGGAGACAGGGGTAAGGGAGATGGGGCAAAGAGAGGAGGGGAGATATCTAAACCGTTGAATTTAGATCCAACAGCCTAGAAAATCGACTGAGAGTTAAATAATTCTTGGTTAACAGACATCTAGTCTCGCTCTCTGGCCTACTCTCTCACCTACCCGATCTCCTCCCTCCTTGGAGCACCACATCTCATTGGTAGGCTCACCATCGCCACCATCCTCTTCTCCTTCTTCCTCTCCCGGTCAGCGCTAGAGAGCCATCTTTGTCCACGATATCGTGACCGAGCGACATCCATGACGGATGACATGACCCCACATGGCCACCAAAAAGCTTATCGAACAACTGACGTGAACATCACCCATGAAAATGTCCATGATCCACTGTTGCCTTCAACGCCACTGGCTGCACCTCATCGCTCACGATCGTGTTGCGCAACAGTGTGGGATAGCAGGCAACAAGAGTAGTGGCGCTTAGCGTAGCATAGGCTTGTGGACAACAAGTGCCACATGTTGGTTGTGGTGATAAAGGGATTAGTGATACCATCAATGTGCTGGTGAAAATTGGCCCATGTGCAGTTGATGCCGATGAGGCACACGGTGGGGGAAGTCACTATAAATGATGATGACAGGGGGAAGAAGCAGAAGAAGCCGGTGCCGAGCTACGTCGAGCTACGAGGCCACCGGACACACACCCCTGGAGCACACCCGCTCCAACCGCTTCGTCCAACACACAGCCCAAACCGGGCCTCTTGCCCACGGACTCAGCCTCTCGCAGAGCGGTCCCCCCGGGGCGGACTCCGCCAAGACGGGCCCAGAAGGAGGGGAAGAAGAAGGAAGGAAGAGGGAAAGCTGGCACCGAGCTCCACCACTGTGCGCGAAGGTGGTGAAGAAGGAGGGAAGCGAGCGGCGCCCCGACGGAGCACAACCACCCAAAGTGCCAACGGGCTCGGAAGAGGCCGGCAGGGCCACCGGGTCCCTAACAAGGGGGGAGGGACAAGGTAGCAAAGCCAGGACCAAGCACGAAGGAGGTAGATGGCGTGGGCACCTCGCCGTCTACCACAAACCGTCGCCCCCACACCCCTGCGCCGACAGCCGCCGCACCGCCGCCGAGGATGGGAGAGGACCCACCGCCCGCGGACGACCAGGGGGGACGACTCCGCCTCCTCTGCACCTGCGCCACGCTAGAGAGGAGGAGCATCGAGCGCCATTGCCGAGGAGGGGAGGGGAGGAGGCGCTGCCCCGGCCATATCTGGCGAAAACAACACCGGGCGCCGCCGGATCTGGAGGAGGACGGAGAGGAGGGAGGAGGAGCTTGGGAAGGGGGCGGCGGCGCCGGGGACAGCCACCACCGGCAACGGCGCTGGCAGCGGACGCTTGGCGCACCCATGGCGCAGGCGGTGAAGGGGGCGGCGGCCGGCGCTGAGAGGAGACCGGAGACGGCGGCCGACGCGGCGCAGCCCAAGCTCTCCTCCTCACCTCCGGCCTCGCCGCGGAAGCCGCCCTCGTCGCGCATTTCACTAGGCACCTAGCTCCTGCGCGCGCGCCCGCGGATGCCCAGATCTCCCTCGTTCCGACCCCACGGCGCGCGGGAGGGCACGTCTATGAGGGAGGGCACGACCATATCTGGGAAGGCGCACGCACCGGCCAACCGCCGCTAGCCCCGACGCAGCCCGCCATCCGTCGCCGACCATCTACACAAAAGGGAGGAGAAGAGGGAGGTCCCGGCCTCGTTTCTCCCGCTGGGGAGTTGACACCGGCGAGGGAGAGAGTGCCGTGTGGCCCGCCGGAGGCGGCAGGCTGGCCGATGGCGGGCGCTGCCGTCGCCGGGGGCAGCTAGGGTTTGGAGGGGTTCGCCTGGAGGGGGCCCGTGAGGGAGACCCGTCTTGGAGAATACAAGTGCCACATGTTGGTTGTGGTGATAAAGGGATTAGTGATACCATCAATGTGCTAGTGAAGATTGACCCATGTGCAGTTGATGCCGATGAGGCACACGGTGAGGGAAGTCACTATAAATGATGACGACACCAACAATTAGTATTGCAAATAGGATATTGGTTAATATATATAGTTAAAGAAAAAAGAGCACTTATAGAGCTATACATCCAAATTAGTGATCAATTTAACAATATTGGATTTTTTATGAAGCAAAGAAACTATTCAAATTAGTTCTGAAATTACCTATCGGAATGCGTAAAAACCGAGCTCGAGCTGCTCATGATCCAGGTACCGTTAACCTCCGGTCCCCACCGGACACTGGTATCGCCGACAAACGGGCCCTATCCAAAGAAAAGTCAAGCCAGGTGGGCCCGGATTATGCATATGGGTCAGAACGACAGAACCAGCAGTGTGCCCTTCTCGCTTGGCGAAGGCAGTGGGGCCCACACGGCAGAGGCAGCCAGGCAGGAGTCCACCGTCCTTTCCACCACACCCTCGACCTGTCCCCATCCTCTATGGGCCCACGTGTCATACACGGTTGCCGCGGTTTCAAACTTTCCGAGACTCTTGAATCTCCGCCTCCTTGTCTCGTCTTCTCCACCCCTGCGAGCGCCAGCCAGCGGCCACGCCATTAACTGCTGCTCTGCTCGCCTCACCATTCCACCCCGTGGCGCCGGAAAGCGGAAACCCTAGCCCTGGCTGCGACAACGCCCTCCCCTTCGCCGCCCCCGGATGCCCCTCCGGAGGAGGAGACGCCGTGGTCGCGCGCGCTGCGCAAGCTGCTGCCCCATGGCGCACCGCTCCCCGACGAGGACCACCTCGACTACTCCTTCTCCGTCGACCTGCAACCCAACCCTGCCGCTCCTGTCCGGGGGCCGTCCCCGCTTTCCTCCTTGCCGGCGTTCCCCTTTGCGCTCCACCGCCGTCGCATTTCCCGACTCCTCCGCCACGCCCCGCTTCCCCCGCGCGCGCCCTCGCCGCCCTCCTCCACCGACACCCCCACCCAGCCCTCGTCGCCACCACGGGATCCTACTCCGGCTTCGCCTCCTCCTCTACTCCCGCCACGGCCGCCAGCTTCGGACTTGCCGGCGAACGGCAACCCGGGCGGCAAGCGGCGGGCGTGCGCGAGGTGTAGCAAGGGGGGAATCGGGATGGGGATCCTTGGGGAGAGGGAGGAATGCCTGGCCTGCGGGGCGAGGTATTGCGCCGGCTGCGTGCTGCGGGCAATGGGTTCCATGCCAGAGGGCCGCAAGTGCGTAGGATGTATCGGGCGCCCCGTGACGGACGCGCGGCGCCGGGCAAGGCTTGGCAAGGGGTCGCGGCTGCTGGCGCGCCTGCTCGCGCCGGCTGAGGTGCGACAGGTCATGCTCGCCGAGCGCGCGTGCGCCGCAAACCAGGTGCTGCCGGATGATATCGTTGTCAATGGCCGCGGTCTCTCGCAGGGTGAGCTGGATCTGTTGCTGGGCTGCCACATGCCACCGGAGCGGCTCGCTCCGGGGAGCTACTGGTATGACAAGGACTCAGGGCTATGGGGGAAGGTAAAATTTTGGAACGTCATATGTCCTTGTTCCTGTTATGCTCATTTTTTGCTGGTGTAATGCGATACTGTTTGTGTGTGTTGGGAAATTCGGAAGCTGAAGTTGCAACTCAATTTCTTCTAGCTTCTGGTGCATCGTTTCAATTAAAAATGTCACTCCACTAATTAGGGTGTAGCGCTAATTGGGATAATGAATATAACAATGGAGTGCCTGTTTTTGTTTAATCCTAGGAAGCCATTACTTAGATTAATTATTTTCATTATTGGTTATTCTTTTGGAGGTTTGCTAGCTGGCCTTCTCCTTAGCTTACATTTGGCAATGCCAATAAATGAACGAGAAATCGATTGGAGCACCATAGAGATCATGATTCACTATGAGATATCTATGAACACAGCAGGTTCACAGTAATTTTCTACAAAAAAGAAAATGAGAGAGACATCTTGTTTAGCGATCCTTGATGAAAAAACTCACCTACAAGCTTTTCCAAAGAACTAGCAGAAGCCAATGCAACAATAAAAATTAGTGAGAGAAAATATGAACGTAAGAAATGCTTCACATACATTTTATTTGATGAACCATTACTTTGTCATGCAATTGCCATTTATTGGTATTAGAATCAGCTGTTTCTATATGTAATTCCTGTTGTCAGGAAGATGAGAAGCCAGATAGGATTGTTACTTCAAAGTTGAGTGTTGGAGGTAAGCTTCGAGTAGATGCTAGCAATGGCACTACACAGGTGTTCATAAATGGACGGGATATCACAAAACCAGAGCTCAGGATGCTTAAGGTAAAATATTTAGTTGAGAAAAGCCCTATTCTATAACATATTAAATACCATATATGATTTATTGAGAATTTATGCTTGTACACTGTATTAACTGTTTCATTTTATCCTTCTCCTAACATATTCTGCACACATTGAGTGAAACATGTGTTGATTTATCAGATACATGTGGTTACATGATGGCATAACCTCACTTAATTTTTTTATATCCTCCTTAATCACATCATACAACAACCTAGCTCATACACTATTATTCTGGGTAATTTTTTTAGATGTCCTCCCTTTAACGGGGAATTATGTTAATATTGCCTCTGATGTGCTGCCGGACTTTATGTTTTTGTGAATGATTAGACCTCAGAACTGCATGAACATTGATCGTGTGCAACATTTAAACAAGTTACATTGCTTGACATCAACTATTCCACTCATGAAGTAATAAGAAGCTATTTTCATCTTGAGGGTGAGTCCATCCTAAGGTGTCGGCCTGATGCCCACTCATGTAAGAATGTAGCATTAATCTGTGCAATAGTTGCACTGATCGGTTCATAGTACTTAATGGGAAATGATGCCTTTTACTGTCAGAGTTTATAAATTAATGAGCAGTGCATAGTGACATTAGTTATACTGACCTTAGCTGACTAGATTTCATATGTTGCAATTCGGTGATCCTTCCATGCACAACTTGAAAGTTTTCCCCGTGAGATAATTGACAGGATATGCATTGCTTTATCTAGAAGTTGGTAGTCACAAACAAAGATGAAATGGTTGAGCTGCTCAAATTTATGGATCTAAATGAATTGCACTGTCTCAGTTCCACCATGGAATGAGTGGTTCTAACTACATAAAACTTATGGTGGTCTTGTGTGCTGCCTGTGGAAGCTAAAATCTCTCAACTCCCTTTTGGATTAGCTTCCATTTTAGTTGACGATGTGTAAACTCATTTTTTATTGTTGTTTTGTCTGAACTGAAAATTTTAAGGTTTGATATCCTTTTAGTATGCAAGTTTAATTGAGTGAATTGTTTTCCTGCTTTTGAATCTGAGAAGAAACATAATTTTTCTAGGGGATCATTCATCACCTCTTCAAGTTCTTGATCAGAGTTTTTATTGGCTTTTCATTCAGTTGGCCAATGTACAGTGCCCTCGAAATACCCATTTCTGGTTGTATGATGATGGATCTTATGAGGAGGAAGGGCAAAACCTAATAAAAGGAAATATTTGGCAAAAGGTAATTTTTGGCTAATAATGTTAAGCTTGGAAGTTGGAAGGTTATGTGAAAATCAACTCACTATATTACTTCTATGCTTTGGTTGGCCAGGCATCTACTCGTCTTATCGCTACCCTTTTTTCTCTGCCAATTCCTCCTGGATATTCTCGTGGTTTGAAAGAAGATACTCCCGTGACCTCAAGTAGGTTCGTCCCAGATTATTTGGAGCAGAAATGGGTTCAAAAACTTTTATTGGTTGGACTAGAAGGCTCCGGATCAAGCACAATCTTTAAGCAGGTTTACTTGCACATACTTACTGTATCATGAACATTTATGGTTAAATTATGGTATACCATATGTTCATATTTACCAGCAGTTTCTCTTTATTTATTTTTCAAACAACATTATAATGGGATGTTAATAATTTCTGCTATATGTGATACATAAATGTGATCACTTAAGAATTTAAGCACACATGGTGAAATAGATTATCTTCATTCAACACGCAAGTGTGTTGTTGAGGATAGTTATTAACGCTTGCTGGACAGGGTTTAGATATTCAGGAAGAATTCGAAAATAACTGGGTTTTATCACCTAGAAAGTAAATCTTAATTGGTGTGATGATTTTGAAAAAATAACTCAATAAATGGCAAGGTTATCTTACATGGAAATATGGAACATGAAAGGTTCATATTTTTTTGTGGTAAGAGAAATGTACCAAATAATACCACATATTTTTGACTTTTTATTACTAATGGTGACCATTGTACTCTGACTGCACATATAATTTCTTAACCAGGCAAAATTTTTGTATGGAAGCAAGTTCTCTCCAGAAGAAATACTTCATTTGAAGCTCATGATACAAAGCAATGTTTACAAATATCTAAGCACACTACTTGAATGGCGAGAATGCTTTGAGAATGAGGCTTTGGAGGAAGAGAGGGAGCTTGGCATGGGTGATCACAAGGCTGGTGGTAAAATTTATCAGTTTTTTGTACGCTCATCTGGTTACTTGAGCATTTGTTGATAATTCTGGTTAGTAGTATGTAACACCCCGACCTTCACTAGACCTAGGATGCTACCAAAATCTAGCCTCTACTAAAAAATTCTTCGGCATCTTGTTTAACAGTCAGACATCCAAACACAATTTTCACAATTGAAGCAAAACGAATCACAATATAGCAAACACCCCTCTATGGGTTGCACCTCAACACTAACCAACATAAATCTATCCAGTCCAGATCGGAACCCAACAGCTCCAGCCTCCAAGTCATCTACCATCAACAAGTTTCACATACAAGTTTGGACTGATCATTAAAATAACATCAGGTTCAAGAATCAAGTCTAATTAGTTCTTAAGTGTCCCAAGTTCAAGTGTCGTGCACAAAAGTGAGTTACTCCCCTTCCCATGAATGTTGCTCCAGAATCCACCTAAAAAATAAAGAAGCAAGTGTGACCAGCCGTGGGTTATATAGCCTAGCTGGTTGCCCATTGGGGAGGCGATCGCCCGTGTCAGGGTGATGTGTGCGCCTCCTCCTCAACGGTCGGCAATGGCCCACGACAGCTAGTGACACTACTGCTGCACGCTGACTATCAGGACACATGGCGCCCCTAGCATGGGCGACGAGTGTCTAGATCTGTAAAAAAACAGGCCGACCATGTATGTTTAATAATAATAAAAAAATACTAAGGGGGAGGGGCTCCTGTTCATCTCTCTCCCGACTTTCTTGATCTGTGTTTATAAACAAATCTTACATGATGTTCTCTCATATTTCCAAGACATTTATACTATGCGTAGCATGGTCTTTTTTTTTACTTTTTTTCTTGATTTTGCAACTTTCTTAATATGTGTGCCAATTTAAAATATGCCTTATATAAAAAAAATAGAGGGAGTACTTTCATTACATTGTATAAATAAGGATCCACTGTATTTTCTTTTGGGTGTATTGATTTCACTCAACAAACCTATTTCCCAGTGTCATTATGAATGTCTGTTGCACAAAGTTTATTAAGAGTTTTTGTCTTCCTGCATGCTACATATTATTATTTGAATTTCTGCAAACATTACTGAAAGCATTATTCAATAGGGGAATCCAAGGTTGCACAAACCAAGTCATCTTTGTATTCGCTAAATGAAAGACTTATGCACTTCGCTGACTGGCTGCTTGAGATAGTCGCTCTCAGTGACCTGGATGCCTTTTTTCCTGCTGCAACTCGTGAATATGCACCTATTGTTGAAGAGGTTTGGAAAGATTCTGCTATTCAAGCAACATATAAAAGGAAAAATGAGTTGCATTTTCTTCCAGATGTTGCCAGTTATTTTCTGGATAGGGTAAGGTCGACATTATAACTTTGAGCTTGTCATAAGTATCCTTGTTACTGTTTTTGTTTATTGTGAATTTGCAGTTCAGCTTCATGATTTGCCTAGTGGTGAATAAGGTACTGGGTTATCATGTTTTAACTTCTAACATAGGCTGCCTCTAAGACTCACATATATCCTCTTTCAATGAGAACCAACACATGTGGTTCTAGGCACCATATATCCTTCAGTGGGTGCTAGACTGCTAGTACTCTGATATTGCCAAAAGTTGCATTTTTGCCTGACATGGCTTGATTAATGTGTTACTTTCTAGGAAACAAATCCAAGGTACTTCTTACGCCATAGTTTGTATATCACCAAACTATCCCTGCTCTTCATGGAAATTTTCTACCACCTGATTAATTGATATTTTTTCTACCTGCATTCCTCGATACCTCAGAAATTTGAAGCTTCTCTCTTGAACTATTCTTCACTTATTTCTGCTTTCTAATTCGACCATTTATATATTTGTTGATGTCTCCCAAAAAGCAAAGAATTGAACTCTTGAATTTTCTAATCTTTGTTATTCTGACCATGAAATGAATTGAGCTTATCTGGAAGTAGTGTAGTTTCAGAAGCATGCCTACAATTATTTTTTAGATTTTTTATGTTAATCTTTAACCAACCTAAATATTTTGACATTTTGTACGCCTGTACCAAATTGTGTTCTTGCACTAGTTTTGCCCGTCATTTTAAGGTGTACTGAGGCTGACTTTTGATCCACTGATCCCCCTGGTTACCACTGGTTCAACACGCCTGACTGGACACCTGATAAATGTACGCTGCTTGCTTACTTCAATTGATTGTTAGAAATAGACAAATTTGACTATTGTAGAATCTGCAGTAGTGCAGTAGTTTCTATGTTGCTAGCCCTTGTTTTTTATTTTTCTTTGTGCTTCTTATGGTGATTTGTATTGGTTAAACCAGTGTTTAGGCAAGCCATGTAACTGAAAAAACACTTTGCTCTTGTTACAAAATGGATGGACAATTTCATTTTGGATGTGATTGTCCACATCCGCGTCTCTTTAATCACAAGACAATATAGCTTATCTTGTTTACTTAAGTCGGTTTTCCCAAGGTATTCATGTAATCATGTTCAAGCGCCCTGATCAGATGTTTGCATTTGTTTGCAGGTCATTGAAATTTCCAGCAACGATTATGAACCTACCGAGACAGACATCTTATACGCAGAGGGTATCAACCAATGGAACGACCTCTCCTCACTTGAATTCTCACTTGTTGACCGGGGTCCACTCTCTGACTCCTGTGTAGACAAACCCGATGATCCAGCCATGCGAACAAAGTAAGCTGATATTTCCACGCTGCTGGTGAAGCTGTTTCAGACTATCTGATTGGTCAATCACTGAACCAGGTCTCTAAGCATTGATGCGAGATATGGCTGAAACCATCCTATCCTTTATTTCGTAGGTATCAATTGATCCGTATAAACTCCAAAGGACTGAGTGGAGGCTTCAAGTGGCTCGAAATGCTGGAGGACATTCGGGCCGTCATCTTCTGCATCTCACTGGCAGACTATGATCAGATGTGGGTGCAAAACTCAGGACAGCTCTGCAACAAGATGATTGCCAGCAGGGACCTATTCGAGGACTTGATCAGCCACCCTTCCTTCGAGGATACACCCTGCGTGCTTCTCCTGAATAAGTACGACGTCTTCGAGGAGAAAATCAACAGGGTACCGTTAACCGTTTGTGACTGGTTTGCGGACTTCAGCCCAGTGAAGCCGCACCACACGAACCAGTCGCTTGCCAGCCACGCGTACTACTACATCGCGGTGAAGTTCAAGGACCTGTATTCTTCCATCAGTGACCGGAAGCTCTTCGTGTTCCAGACCAAGGCCCTGGAGCGGAGAACCATCGATTATGCGTTCAGGTACATCAGGGAGGTCCTGAGATGGGATGACGTGAAGAATAGCGATGTCTTTGGCAGCCTTGAAGACTCGTTTTGCAGTGTGGACATGAGCTCTTCGTCGTAGATTTCCTAGGAATGAAAATTGCCAGCGACCATTGGTGTTAATTCTTTCGCTCCAAATCTGTATCATATGGTTTGAAAAATCAATAAGAGTTCCTTCTCTCTCAATTATTTCTATGCATGTATCGATGAACAACGAACTTATTTTATCAACACCTTTGCTCTAGTAGGTTGTTAAGAGTGGTTTTCTAATTACACTAATTCCTCCTGATGAAATATTCTTGATTTTATTATCTAATAAATTGTTTTATTATGGTTTTGTAGCATCACATCGCTTTGGGCAACAATGAACAAAATTAGTATGGTTCTCCAAGTAGATTTTGCCACCGTGGCGATTCATGTGGAGTAGTATCAACAAGTAGATTGATTGCATATCATTTTATTTTATATAACCAATTTTACATGTGAATCCCACTTGTCATACGCTTATCTTCTATTTCCCCTCCCTTTTGATGCGCTCTCCTTCCTCCCGAATCACAGGCGCCCTCCCTCCCCCAGCCAGTGCGCCCTCCTCTTTCCTCCCCATCACGACATCACCGACTCTCCTCCCCCCTCTCTAGTCAGGCTCATCTAAGGTAGCCACTCTCCCCACCCTACGACCACGCCATGGATCTCTCGCCGCTGTCACGTTAGGATCCCCCACTGCAAGTCTTATAGGTTGGCGTTGCCACCTTTGTTGAGAGCAGTCACACGCGTGGCTGGCGGCCTCGCTGACGAGATCTAGATGTGGGTCAACAGCAATATTGCCGTGTGCTGCCATTGTCGTCCGCTTGACGTCCTCGCACTCATTCCTCTCTGACCACTGTGCTAATCTAAACCTGATGATGCTCAACGCTGCTTGCCTCTTCCTCCACCCCGGTCGTGATCCCATGCCACTCCTTTACTGATATCTGGTTATTCGCACCATTTGAAGTACTTCTGGGGGCTGATACCCGATTTTCGACATTAGGGATCAAGTATCTGTGCTCTCATAGTTGAGGCGATGAAGTAGGTCTTTTTTTTCTTTTTATTTTGAATAATAGAATTTTCTTGAGATAATTGACCAAAAGGTTAGAACCATAGAAAAAAACTAATTACAACACCACCTATAGACCAACTCCTAGTAGAAGCATTATTAAAATTACTTTGCATTCCTCTCACCCGGATTCAATATTTGTAGCATACATGATATAGTGTTTGCACTAGTGATGTCATATTAGAAATTTTATGCACTTTCTGGAAGGCATTTTTTTTTCTTGCCAGAGATAATAAATGAACATCCCAATCCAACTCTTCCACTATTCTTCTCTGATATGCATCTATCGACCGCATCTACAAATGGACAAAAAACAATCAAAGTTGTCATGAAGAGAGTCTTACTCTGTATAGCAACCCGACACAAAACTTGTACCACAGGCTAGATAAAATCTCAATAGAAGAGGCTTATTATCATAACAAACTGATTTGTCATCAACACCGAGAGGGAGAATGGGACGAAAAACAAATCCTAATAGTGAAAACTAGATTAGCTAAAAATCTAAAGCTTCAAAACGAGAAGAGCCTCCCACCAGCCTCTAAAGTCTAAACTCTCGGCGAGGTCGTCGTATTTAAGAAGATGAGGGCGTTGGGAGCTTTGGCCGGTGGACACCCTAGTCATCGCCAAGGCTCTTTTATTTTCCCTATCTTCGAAACCGACAACACAGGGCGCCAGATTTAGGAGGGTGAGAGTGATAGGAGCTTTGGTCAGTGGACACGGGACACCCTACTCACCACCGAGTCTCTTTTATTTTTCCCTATCACCGACCAACAACAAAAAAGTTTGGGTTTAGGAGTTTTTAATCATAAGATGTAGATACACATTGATGATTTGCCAACGGGATGTCTAAATGCAACCTTAGATATGTAATATTAATTCAGGATTGCTATTGATCAATGGACGGATATTACCTTTTGATTTCAGCTATTCCTAATCACCGTCCGATATTCATCATAGGTTGCTAATGGAACACCTTCTCCCCCTGCTTGCTTTGCTCGCCACGTAGGCACATCCTCACTTGGTATGAAAAGGAAGCCCATGCATGGGCTCAGTAACATACCCAGCAAAACTACGTACGATTAATGCAAGTACATGGAACTTGCTTGCTAGCTAGAAATCCTGAAATCTGGACGTTACATATTAGAAGAACAGATTTGTGAATTTTCTTTGTTTTGGTCACTTGGAGAACAACTCATTTGTTTTTTTTATTAGTAGATTTCATATAGATTTCTCTATTTTTAAAAAGATAAAAAAATACCAAATTTACACATTTCATTAATTTCTTTTGCATTTTGTAAAACGTATTTCAAGTGGGTCACAAATTTGCTACAGTAAACTCAACTCAACATTAATCTGAAACAAACAAGGTCTAGGTTGGAGCACGTAGCCCACACTGTTGCCAACACGTGGAATGGGCAGCACGATGAGCATTACCAACATTACCTCGTTACATTTGTTTGTGCTTCCCCACTGCACAATCAGATTCAGTAAACTACAAGGCCTTGTGTGTATGGTGTTAATCGTCCTACCTCGCTTATTGAAATTGATACACTGATGCATGCTACATATATGTACATGTGGAGCCCTGCATCAGAGAGAGTGTGTCATGTTTTCGGTGAGCACTTGTGTTGTCTTGAGCACTACGTGTGAACACGTGGCGGCTTTCAGAAATGACTGAAACTTAGGTTTGTTCTTTTCAGCGGATCATTGTGTTGGCGTTAGGGCTGGATTTGATCCGATCCTGAGCGAGCTTACTCTACCAAAGCTTGGGATCGGATCGAGCTTGGATCAAATAGGTTTGAGTTTTAGGTAGGGATCGAGATCGAGATCGACAAAAGCTCGGTTGAGCTCGAGATCAGATCGTTTTCATCTCATGGGGCACATAATACCTTGATTTATATGGTTTTGCAAGGAGAAATAGATGCAACAAAGACACATCACAAATAAACGTAGTTATAGCATTCCATCCAGCAAATGCAATCTGATTAGCAACATACTCATCATCGCACTTCTAGGCTTCTAGCCCTTTTCTGTAATTTGCAAACCAGGTCGAGGAGCTAGCCAACTATGGAGGGAGGACATCATCACGTCAGGAACGGAGGTTTCGAAGAGGAGAGGAGCCAGGAGCAGGAGGCAAGCGAACAGCAAGATCTGGCGGAGGCGAACTGGAGGAGGAGTGGCCGAGTGGGGGCTTGCCTTGGACTTGGAGACAGCGACTAATAGCAATATCCGGCGACAATGGGGTACTCGACGGCAGTGAACTGGAGGAGGAGTGGCCGAGTGGGGGCTTGCCTTGGACTTGGAGACGGCGACGAACAGCAAGATCCGGCGATGATGGGCTCATGGGCCGATGGGGTACTCGACGGCGGCGAAGAGCCGTTGCCCGCGAGGGGTTGAATGGATGAATCGCCGTCGCCGTAAGTCGGCGCAGCCGCGCAGGGAGTAGATCGACCGTCATCTTCGCCTTAGGGGTAGTAGGGCATGGAGGTGGCTGGGCGGCTTCGCAAAATATTCTAGGGTTTGGGACTTGAGAGGAGGAGGGAGGAAGGACTGAAGGAGGCAGGCAGTGTGTGCGTGGCGTCAATGCGTGACAGCGTGAGGCGGTGAAGATTTATTTTTTTTATATTTATTTTTATTTGTTTATACAAAATTATATGGCGCATTGAAATTTAGACAAAAATAGGCTCCGGTCGCACTTTGAATTAGTGACCGGGCCCCGATCGCACTTTCAGGGCACAACAGCTCGCTCAGAACAGGATGCAGCCACCTATCGATCCTTCAATTGTCGACAGCACTGTCAAATTTATTTATTTTTATATAGCCTATTTGGTGTAATAATTTGTAATGATTTTTCTCAGTTTTTAGTAGTCATCTTAAAGATCCTAAAACTATTTTTAAATTATTTTTTATAATATTTAAATATCTATTTAAAGGTTTTTAAATTTTGCTAAAACCTACGCTATGCTACGATAAGCTGAAATGTGTAGGGCCTTTATCAACACCTTTGCTCTAGTAGGTTGTTAGAGTGGTTTTCTAATTACGCTAATTCCTCTTGTTGAAATTTTCTTGATTTTATTATCTAATAAATTGTTTTATTATGGTTTTTAATGGTTTTGTAGCATCACATCGCTTTGGGAAACAATGAACAAAATTAGTGTGTCATGTTTTCGGTGAGCACTTGTGTTGTCTTGAGCACTACGTGTGAACACGTGGCGGCTTTCGAAAGTGACTGAAATTTAGGTTTGTTCTTTTCAGTGGATCGTTGTGTTGGCGTTAGGGCTAGATTTGATCCGATCCTGAGCAAGCTTACCCTGCCAAAGCTCGGGATCGGTTGGGCTCGGGATCGGATCGAGCTTGGATCGAATAGGTTTGAGTTTTAGGTAGGGATCGAGATCGAGATCAACAAAAGCTCGGTTGAGCTCGAGATCGAATCGTTTTCAGCTCATGGGGCACATAATACCTTGATTTATATGGTTTTGCAAGGAGAAATAGATGCAACAAAGACACATCACACATAAACGTAGTTATAGCATTCCATCCAGCAAATGCAATCTGATCAGCAACATACTCATCATCTCACTTCTAGGCTTCTAGCCCTTTCTGTAATTTGCAAACCAGGCCGAGGAGCTAGCCAACTATGGAGGGAGGACATCATCACGTCAGGAACGGAGGTTTTGAAGAGGAGAGGAGCCAGGAGTAGGAGGCAAGCGAACAACTAGATCTGGCAGAGGCGAACTGGAGGAGGAGTGGCCGAGTGGGGTCTTGCCTTGGACTTGGAGACGGCGGCTAATAGCAATATCCAGTGACGATGGGGTACTCGACGGCGGCGAACTGGAGGAGGAGTGGCCGAGTGGGGGCTTGCCTTGGACTTGGAGACAGCGACGAACAGCAAGATCTGGCGACGATGGGGTACTTGACAACGGCGAAGAGCCATTGCCGATGAGGGGTTGAATGGATGAATCGCCATCGCCATGGGTCGGCGCAGCCACGCAGGGAGTAGATCGGCCGTGGTCTTTGCCGTAGGGGTAGGGCATGGAGGTGGCTAGGCGGCGGCACAAAATATTCTAGGGTTTGGGACTTGAGAGGAGGAGGAGGGAGGAAGGACTGAAGGAGGCAGGCAGTGTGTGCGTGGCGTCGGTGCGTGAGACGGTGGTGAGGGTCTGGGCTGGGGCTGAGACGAGAGGTCAAAGGAGTGGGGCGGATTTCATAGTTGCGTGGTAGGCCGTGGGCCGTGGGTAAGAGAGTTGGGATGATGAAGAATTGCCCGGTGAAGTTGCATTCGAGCTTGCATCGAGCTATTCGACATGCTCGAGATCGGCTCGAAACACAACCGATCTTTGCCTTAGGCTTGAGATCGGCTCGTTTTAGGCTCGAGCTCGATCCGATTTTGAATAGCTCGTCGATTCCGAGCTTTTGATCTGGTCCTAGTTGACGTATTATTGGCGTATTATGTAGCAAATTTGAGAGCCCGTTAAAAGAGGCCTAACGATTTTTAAAAAATAAAAAATAGTTTTAAATCTTTGAAAGGACTACTAAAAGCCATAAAAAAAATCGTTACAAATTATCACAACATATATGCTATATAGAAATAACAAAATTTGCTACAGTAATACGCAACGGTACGTCACGTTGAAAAGAAACAAGGCCTTAAGCCGACTGACTATTAGTCCGATTTTAATTTTCTTCACCCACTACGCACATATGGTTTTTTAATTATTTTTAAAGATATGTATAAATATAGTAATTAGGTCTAGAAAAATGTTCGTGGTTTGCTACTCGGCTCGGGCTCGATGAGCTCGGCTTGGCTCAGAGATAAAAATGGGTCTGAGTCGAGGCTACATGTGCTGCTGGGAAATCAAACGAGCGGCTCTGCTCAAAATCCGAACGGCTCGGCGAGCCAATTTAGCTCGTCCAAACAGTGCCTAGCCCAGCGTATCAGATATTCAGATGAAATAGCGTCTAGCGCCACCCCACAGGCCACATCGCCACAGTTGATGGCCCACAGGGCAGTAGGGCAGTACTGCACGTCCAAACTAGGGCACCGCACCACACAACCGCACCCGTACGATGATTGGCAATGTGTGGATTGTGCTTCTTTGAACGATTTGCTCGTGAATGTTTTAATTATGCTTTGAAATTATGAAATGGGTGAACGGACATGGTTGAATTACCGGTGACCGTTGATGTTGAAAATTTGTACTGTGTGATAATACCTTGTTTGGTCATAAAATTCTGAGATGAGACAAGTAGCCGTCAAGCACGGCGAGCCGCTAGCCGAGCCAGCCAACATTTCAGCTCACGAGAGTAACCGAGCCAAGCCTAACTCAATGCGATTCTAGCTGAGCTAAGCCTAGTCTAGTCCTGACTCGGATCCGCTAGCCGAGCCAACATTCCAGCTCACGAGAGTAACCGAGCCAAGCGCCCAAGCCTAACTCAGCTCGCTTCTAGCCGAGCTAAGCCTAGTCTAGTCCTGACTCGGATCGTTTTCACCACTAATAGTAATTTGTCTAAGGGGGTATGAAACATTACACATACGGACGTCGGACAAACCATGTTAACTGCGCAATAGTTAACCTACAATTAAATTCGTCATTAGCCGTTGTCTGACTGCGGCCCTCACTCTTGTGTTGAATGAATAAAAAGAGCATATACATTACACATCATCTCCGTAACCCCCTCTGAAATTTGTTCATCACAGATGTCCAGAGGAATCGATGCAAATGTCATGCTAAATGCCTCAGTGAAACAAAAAAAAAAAGTTCTAAAAGGAATATAAGTTGCATAGGAATAGAACAACCTACTATCAGCGAATTTATCAAAAACATGGGACCAAAGTGGCATGACAAGTACCCTGGCATGTAGAAACTCAATCAAGAGCAAAAATCATTAACAAGTCAAAAGCCTCCGCGCCAACGTGGTAGCAAATTTGTGCTCTGTTGACTCAGTATTGCTGTTGGAAGCTTAGTCGTTTATCTCAACAGTAATTCATCAGTTCTATCACTGTAACAACTCTTCTGGTCATTATTATTTCACCCATCCTAAGAACCCGATCAAAAATAAATAAAAAACAAACTGCCACCATGTGGACGTGACAATCCTATGGGGACAAAAATTCAAATCACCCTAGCAGCCTAAATTATCGGAAAAAACAACTATCCCAGATGTTGTTTCTCTACAATTTCTGCTTGGATTTCTGCTTCTTCAACTCCAAAGACGTCCCTAATCCTACTGGAGTTTGACTGCCTGACTTGACAGATTGTCCGACGGTGGCATCCTTCGCTTCCGTTGCAGTGCCGTTAGGGGTGGATCCATTTGACCGCAGCTCTTCAGATTTAGTTGTTTTAGTTTTAGCACTAGCAGAAGCAGCCGACGCGGAAGCAGCTGAGTTTATAATGTTGAGAATTTGAGATAGTTCAGACCCTCTGTTTGCAGCAGGTCCACTGCGCACATTAACACCTCTGGCAGCAGCTTTTTTCCGAGCTTCAGCAGTTGCTCGAGCAGCTCGCTCATCAACTCCTCTTACTCTTGGAATACCTTCTCCAAGAGCTGCAGCATTAAGAGCTACATTAACGTTTGCCGACCCGGCACCAGATTGGATAGCAGCTGCCTTCATAGCTTGTACAAACCCAGGATTTGCCTGTCAAATCAAAAGGTAAGAACCAAGTACAAACTACAAAGAGAGATTACATTGTACTGAACGGTATTTATATTTGCTTCAACAGTGCCTTTTTGGTATAAGTGCACAAGGGCTAAAATCCATATACAAAATAGGGGAAACAGCAGTGTGAACAAGAAGTGGATCAAACAGTATAATGTAAGACATACAGCAAGGGGAGGTGTACTACGGATCACGGCTTGTAAGAAGCAGAGTTAAAACAAGATAATGCAAACTCAATTCTAAATAAGATAAATCACACTCACAATCCTACCTACCTATCCATCGACTAAGTTTGTTCTCTTCAGCTTATTAACTTAACTACTTGTCTTTGAATCAAAAGGTCAAAACCACATTTCAGAGCTCTCAGAAACAAGTCAAACAAAGAAAACCAGATTTTCAGCTATCTCAAAAAGCTCTCGAAGTTCAGCTTATAAGCAAATAAGATATCCTGAACATGGTTCCAAAATTGGCAACCAGCCCAAGATCAAACAGTAAATGGATAATAATCTTACCTCATGATTAGAGATTCTAAACAAATTTGAAAGAAAACTCACATTTGAGTCAACCCCTTGAGAGGTATGAGCTAATTATAAAATTATCAACCTCATCTCTCAGGTGTATGGTTGTTCTGGCATAATAACGAAACTTGCAAGTCACCAGATTCAACAAATAGGCTTACCTTCAAAAAATCAATAGCGGCTGCAGATGGGTTAGTTCCTTGACCCTTTTGCTTCTGGGCAATAACCTGTAAAAAATGTCAATATACAACAGAAAACAATATGGCATGCAACGAAAGGTATGCAAAGAAGCACTGAAGATAATTTTTCCACAGTTATTATATTAGGAAAAAAAGGAAATGTAAATAACTATTGAGTTCACAAAACTTATATGTACATAAGTATTGTGTTCAATGCTAAAGTATTTACGCTAATCAATGATAACACTTGATATGTACCTGCTGTTCTCGCATCTTAAAAGTATTCAACCAATTTTCTGAATCTTTTGTTCGTGAATCATCATCCCCTAATTGTTTCACCAGTATACCATAACTCTTATTTTCATGCTGTAATCAAAAGCCAATGCATCAGTTCAATGTTTTTATGTCTTTTGCCAATCATTTTTCCATCAGAACTGACCTGAATCGAAAGCTTGTATGCACCCATACAACTGAATGCAATAGCAAGAGCATGATAGCATACAGCTGTTTGAATATGATCTGGGCCTAGGAGGCGCTCATTCTTCTTAAGTGCTTCTTGAAGATACCTAAGAGCAGTATTCATATTGCTGGCATCCTGGTACATCATTGCAACATTTATCAATGTTGCTGCAACATCTGGATGATCAGGACCTGATGCCAAACTTAGCAAAAGCAGTGTGCGCGACATGTGCCGCAGTGCAAGTTCAGTTTGATTGAGCCCATGATAGAACAAAGCCATGTTACCATAGCTGAAAAGGAAAGTACACAAAGTTAAAATGTTGTAAAACAAACAGATTGTCAATATCAAAGGAAAAGGGTAATGTCGTATTATTTATCTAATGCTACAGACATCAATTAAGACATGTCCAAAGACATATTTGAACACTAACAAGCCATGTCCAAATACGAGTAACAACAGTCCACTTCTAAAGCCACTAGGTTGTCCATAGTTACATTTTCTACAAGAACTTATTGCCTTATCAGTTACATTAAACATTTCATATAAATGGGATTCAGTTAATTATACAAACTTCCACAGATACTTTACACATTTCATACAAATGTGATTCAGAATTATATGAAAGTTTCTGCAAAAATAACAAGATGTTCAGTTTAAATTTTAAAATGAATACAATAGTTAAATTTTATGGTTTCTTAAATCGTAAGGACGTCATGAAAATTCCATAGGACAAACAAAATTAAACAACGTACATACCTATGGGCTGTATCAGGGTGATCTAGGCCAAGGCATCGCTCATTTATGATAAGTTCTCTATGTTGCTGCACAATTGCTCCTGCTATATCACCGGCATGGTACAGAACCATGGCAAGGTACCTTTAGCACAAGTTAAAAAAAGGTATAAAAGACAAGAGTTTCAATAAAAATGAAGTGTGCACAGAATAAAAATAACTTATGAAAGATATCAAACATCTTAACATATTTGCAAATGAAAATGTGATAGAACATTATATTCAACTCATGTATCTTCACGGGCACATAGCATATAGCATGGTCTACACAATTCAGAAAATGCAGTGAACATACACATTAGAAGGCTCAGGGCAACATCACATGTACCTTCCTTATGAAAGCATATACTAGTTAAGTAATCCTGTATCAAGATGTTCATGCGTTACCTGCAACAGTTTGCAGCGTCCTTGTGCATGGGGCCAGTGATCTGCAATCCCAATGGTCAGAGGAAAGTGTCAGAGGTTGCGAAGATTCCATGCTGGCATAGTTGTATTGCCTACCTGTTGAAGTAGCGAAAAAGCTTCAGAGAATAGTGCATAGGCTTCATTGAGTGTTCCCTGACATGAATGAATCAAAAATCATAAAATTCACTCATATGTGAAGATGGTTGAACAGAATATTAGGAAAGTCTAAAGATAACGTTATTAGATAAGTGAGTTTAAAAAATCAGACAAGTTGGCAACATGATTGTATCGTAAATATATACCTCAGCCATCCGGATCTTCCCTGCTTCCATAAGATTCTTTGCATCTGTACAAACAGGAACGGAGTGCTTCACAACTGGTTGGAGATTCAAGATATCTGAAGGTTGGAATGCAGTTGTAGCATCCAGATCATATTTGCGGCCCGCAATTGTTATTCCTACCTGTTACATACAGAACATGTGAGAATACCTATTTCAGTGCATGCACAAAGCCATGACATGACAAAAATAATTTTGAAAGGGCTTCTCGACCAAGGAGAGCATGTATTCCAGATGCAGAAAAACAATTAAAAAAGGCTCAAGAACATCCTATATCCCAAACCATTAACTCAGCAAATATAAAACATGTCATCTGATGATGAATTTAAGATCATGTATGGCTGATCAAAGATAACCTTTTGGCAAAGATTGCGGAGAACAGCAACTCTTCTAGCCCCAAGCCTCGCATCATGTAGCACTTCAAACTATATAACATATGATCATTAGTGTATGTGTTCAACTAGGAAGGCAAAGGCAAAGAACTGAAAGGAGCAGCTGTCAGTACCTGATATTTATGTTTCGCAAACTCCACAATTGTGGCCCAAACTCCATCAGACGTTAGATGAGAATATGTTGATAAATTTGTTCTTGAAAAAGCTGCATGACTTGGTTTCTGACCCTTAGTAGATTTGTGATTTTGGGAGTTTTCATGACCCTAAAAAAATGTGTAGAAGATAATAATGCATTATTTACAGTTATGATACCACTTCAAACACCAAACAGTAATCACATGTCCACATACAAAAACTCAACATTTACAGTGGTATAGCATACCTTCTGGGGTTTCGACTGTGTACTGCCAACACTACCTTTTGCAGAAGAAACCACTTTGCCAATAAAACAATTTAAGAAATGAGCAATAGCTGGTCCAATATCATGATCTGGGCTTTGCCTTAGCATTTCCTAAAACATGAGGAACAGACAATGGTCAGTAAACAGGTACCCTTACACTAATAACTGGGTTAAATACACTATTAACTGGGTTAAACATGGCAAGAGAAGCTATGGATTTTGAAAGTTCTCTATTATAAAATGTAATGTGCAAAGATATCTAGTGATATAATAATGCAAACTGCAAGCCTAACCACAAAGGTGTATCACAACATGTCTTGCATTAATATTAATATTGTAATTAGCAGTGCTGGCAGTTGGTCCACGATTGAGGATATGTTTATTCCTAGCATGACAGGAAGAAAGCAGTAACATATGCAACGTTTAAACATCATAATATTTAGTCAAATCAGCAAGATTTAAACATTCCAACTTTGAATCAAATCAGCAAGGATGAAATATTGATCCTTGATCCATGAGAAAAATGTCAGTGCAACTAGAGCTTCCAATGCCACAAAAATAAATAGCTGCAGTTAGTATAAACAAGATAGATACATCACCTTTACAACATGCTTTGCAGACCTAACAATTATCTCAGAAGAAAACAAGTCCCATAAATGTGGTAAATGCTTGATCATACCTGCAACCTGGTAAGTAGTAAATTTGGTAAATGTTATGAAAAATAAATACTGCACAATGCTTTCGCTTTCAGCTGGATCAGTTCAAAGACTCACATTGCCAAGATACCTAACATTTATCCCATTGCTATGCAGCAAATCGGTTAATGTTTGACCATCCATAGGAGAGATATCAAGGGAGCAAAGATCCTGAACAAACTTTGGGATCACTGTTTCTAGAAGATATGAACCAGCCTTTTTAACTAAGGCCTTGTCTGCTGCAATCTCCTAATAATAGTGAAAAGTGTAATATTATTAAATCAGGATAGCAATGTTAAAAGAAAGTAGTTCAAAAACTAACCTCTGGACTACCAGAAAGCTTATATTCTGTAAACACATTTGGATTGAAAAGGATTTCAGAAGCAGAGTTGTTATGTTCAGCGGGCCTAGGACCAGAGTTTTCATAAGATGTGTTGGGTCCTACCACAGGAGTAACCTGAAAACAAATTATGATCATGTAACTGTAACTGCAAAGCAGAAGATATAAATGACCAAAAAAAAATGGAAGCTTCCAATTTCGTTATATGGCAGCAAAATAGCTTCCTAAACAATTTTTGCCTCCAAAAAATACATGTTTTTGAACAAAAATAGCAAATATTCCCTACAGAATTAGAACAGCAGTGAGAGCACTTCAGAACAAACCGTAGCATCTGAAGTACTTGCCGATTGATCATTACATTTCCTTGGAGCATCCGAATTATTCTGCATAGGTGATTGCTTTGTGGACTGAGCCTGCCCAATATAAAGATATTACGGTAATTTACCGCTGAAACAAGAATCAAACTATGTGATCAGCTCACCTCAACAAATGAGGCTACAAGTTCAGGTCTCAAAACACAGAAGCGGTGCTGCAGTCCAATGAAATTAGAATCTCGAGGAGTCACTCTCATGAGATCCAAAATATAATGCCTACGAAGTACAAAAAAGATAAACAACCGTGTAAAATAAACTGGTCTGACAATATAAGTGCACTTTATTGCAACAAGCCACGGCGAAAAAAAAGTAAACAATGTTGGAGTTTTGCAAAGTGACAAGCATGCAACATTGAAGTCAGAGTCAACACAGAATCAACTATTAGGTTGTTTACAAGCTTAACGTTAGAGCATGTTCAGAGTGGCTAGCTGAATGTTTAATTGAACTTCCAGATGTTCTTGAATCTGTTTCTCGATGTCAGTACGTTTAGTTTATGTTGTTTTTTAAAAGCATTTATAAGTGGCAAGTGGTTACATAATAATAAAAAAATTGGATTGGATTAAAAAAATCTAAATTGTTTTTATTTTCAATTAAGCCACTTAGAACATGCTCTTACTCAAACAAAGCTATAAAGGCACAGAAACACAGTAAAAGAGAGAGCAATTGCAGAGCAGTCACCAAATGGTAAATAAACCACAAGGTTTTAACTTGGAAATAAGAACCACCTGTCGTCACTACCAACAATTCCCTTGCATTCAACTGTAGCAGCTAATTTTACAGGATTGCCAGAACCATCCAAAACCACATGCTCCTTCACATGGAGTCGCTTTGCAGCCTCAACTACCTAAAAAAGAAAACATTAGTTTGGATTTTGTACTCGGTGATGAAATGAGACTATCACAAAAGAAATAAATCATCAACATAATTCTGTGCTGTATGACAAGGGCAGAAAGGAAAATCACTGGAACCAAGGAAGAATGAACTGATGTAAGTATAATTCTGAGCCTCTCTAGTACTAGCTAATTTGTCTTTGCAATGATCTTCGACATCACTTAAATTGCTAACAGATTACTACCTAACTTGACTATGTAATGATCTTCAACATTACATAAATTTGCCATACATCATTATTCATCAGTATTACAGGTGAATTAACAACAAAATAGATACCGTAGACTTGGAGCAGAAAAATAATATTCCAGTTAGCAACTCTTGGCATGTATTTGACATCACTACTGTAATTCTAATAAATCAACAAACCCTCTGTATAAATCATTAAAAATATGTGTTAAAAAAGCATAAACAGTACATCTTAACAACCAACCTAATAGCACTAGCAAGTTCTTGTTTAGACAGATGTACAGTGATCATGTGACTGGACAAACATAAGAGAATTGAGTTCAAAAATAAGAAATTTCAGAGTTCATACAGCAGATAAATTTGTTCAATATTGTGAAAAAAGCTCAGCAGAGCTGAATAAAAGTGCTTACTGACCTTTGAATGGAATGATTCATTCCAAGATATCTTCTTCCCGTTATCAACAGAACCATATAGAAGAGAATCAGACTTGTCTCCTTGAAGAATACCAGGTATGATACTCTACAATTCCAATATAATATCGTAAGGCACATCAAAATTTGGAAAAACAGCGGCATACCATCATTGAAACCAATTCAAAGAAAAAGTTGGGTGAAATGAGAATACATGTGAAATAGCAAAATACATAATGTAATTATCACTCTTAAGTATTACCAGCATCAGTCTATATACTAAATCACATAGCATACTCAACAAATGTATTGCAAGTAGAGAGCTTGTAAGAGGTCATTGCACTTGAGAGGTTTTGGAGGAAAAAAGTGAACACAATGGGATAGCAGAAAAGGCCTGAAAATAAGCAGGAAAAGTTACCTAGAATCGCTACAAATCAACTAAATGTTCTCAGGCATACCTGAGCTACAACCCTGTGACCTCTGAAATCAATTATAGCCATTGCAAGATTGTAAAGCCCAGGAATGTCAGCTTCTTGGTAAGCCTTAGTTCCTTTTAAGTCATTGTTAGCAGAAGCATAGGTCGCCTGTTCGCTATCTGCTATTTGTGCCTCTGCAGATGCATCAGAGTTAGTGTCCAGAACACCACCAGTTTCTTCAGTATTCAAATTCTCTGCTACACCAGAATCTGCATGGCTCTTATCTGTCTTAGACCCCAAAGCTGGAGAGGAGACATTCACATTTTTGCAGGACCCATTCTCACATTCTGGCTTATCCTTTGAAATGTGTTCATAGTCGGAGTCAACAGCAAAGCTAAAGAAAATACTGTTGTGGACATACCTAAAATATTAAAAAGCAGAGTTAAGCATTGCTAATGGACATCAAAACTGAAGAACCTTGTGTGTTGTTCATTTCAAGCAGGACATACTAATTAGGGTGGGAAATCTATATGTGAGTGATATGAAACTATACAGTGCAGAACCTTAACCAAGTTAAACCAGACCTCACATGGTCCATTCATATGGCATTTTGGACGTGCTTGATTTGAGTGAACCTAGGATCACAAGTGATCAGACAATTTCGCATGTTTAAAAAATATACTGAATTTATCCATTACCTCACAGCTAAAGTGGTTACAATATATACTCCCATGGTTAAATATAACGACGTTTTCACAGGTTGACAGTAAAACCCTAAAATACATACACTCTTTTCAACCAACAACACTTTCAATCCCTCTTTCCTTTTACTCTTTGATATCCTTGAGTTTCTATTTTTTTCCCCCTGGATACAACCCAATGTAAAAGACAAAGCAAAGGAAGAAGCCTTATTGAAATCGACTTATCCAAATCCAACAAGAATAAGACAAAGATATACCATTGAAAACAATATGCTGCATAGAACTGATTTCAAATTCAAAAATCAAATTTTGAATATTGTCTAATTAAAGAAACTAATGGCTAGAAAGATTGAAACATTGTTTCTTCCCTGTCTTGATTGAAAAAGGTAATAACTGGAAAATGGATAGGTTCAAGAGATTGAAGCACTAACTCGACAAGGTTCTCAACATCATCAAATTTTAAACAAACTCCCAAGAGATTTCCATTTAAAAATTCAGAAAAAAAAAAAGAATAGCAACATACACATACAAATACACCCCTATTGCTTGAATACCACATAAAAGCCTTAATATCAAGTATGACTTCGAAGTAGAATCAGCAATAGAAGTTCCAACGAGATAAACTTGCTCAAAAATAGTTATGGTTCACTTACATATGAAAACATTCTGGATCAGTTGGATTAATTGGAGGAATACATCTGTTAATGACACCAACTGCTCCTTTTACCGCAGCGTCAACAAAATCACATGTAACTTTATATAGTGCTCTGCCACGTAATATCCTACGATAGCCAAAAATAATGCGTCATTTTACTAAAAAAGTAGGGAATTCATAAAGTAATGATGATAGGTAAGAACCTTTCTTGAGAGTTGCTATGAGGAAACTCTCGGCAGGACTGTAATTCCTCATTCCAGTCTCTCTGCATGCCAATCAATTCAGTACCATATGATAATACAACAGAATCTTCAGCTCTGGCTGCGTCCCTTTTATGCTCTGTTACAAATAGAAGTGAGGGGCACATTAAGGTTTACCATAACAGACTAAACAATAAACAGATCAATATCGAGATTTATTGAGACATAAAAATAATACAAGGGTGAGAAGTTCTGAGGCCAAACTCATCTTCTCACTTTTTGGAGGTGATGGACACAAAATGTATTGCAAAAATTACCTGGAACAGGATATGCTCCCAACCATGAAGTCACTGGAAGCAAAGCTTGAACATTCTCAAAAGGATGGGCAGACGCTTTGCGATCCAAAACTTCGCGGAAACCTTCAAAAGATTGATCCGATTGTTACAACAGAAATGTATATTGGAACAACAGTACAATACAGATACACTTGACCGTATTGAGAAAGACCTTTCTTAAACTTGGCGCTAATTGTTTGTAGCAAACCAACTAAAGTACTGGCCTCCTGAGCATGTTTTGAAGGTCTTGGATCCAAAATACTTCCATTGCTAGCATTCACATAAAAAAATTTGGAACTTCCTGTGATACAGTACTTGTTTCCTTCTAGGGTCACAACATCGATATATACGAGATCTCCGTGTAACCTGACGAAACCATACAAAAATTGTTAATTCCATAATTCAAACAGTGGACAAAAAACTTATAGATAATGCTAGCATTGTTATAGGCCCTAACCCTATAGTGCTTATAAAAGTATTTAGATAAACCAGAATTGCAACAGCAACGCTTAATGAATAACAGCAATTTGGAGCATCCATAGCATAGCCCTAGCACGATAAATACATGCAAAGCAATTTTATCCATGATAGAAATAAAAACTAACCAAAAACTTGTAGGGTTAACCAGTGTTGCAGTCCTCAGGATTCAGGAAAATATTAAGGCTAGACAGTGGGGGTGACAAAATTTTTCATTCAATAAAGGAAAATTTAAGGGGTGGTCAGGTGGATGTGGTACACTGATACATAAGAATGTAACTACCTTAGGCAACTACTCCCTCCAGTGTCAAAAACTAGTCGTTTTAGCCTTTTATACAAAGTGCCAAAAAACTTGTCGTTTTAGCCTTTCATCTAGAGTAGTAATTAGATGAGACCTTTGGGAAGCCAAAAAGAGAGGCATGCAGGTGCATCTATTGGTTCATGGGAAAAGTTTCTATAAATTCATTGCTACCAATTAATGAATCAACTAGCCTTTTATAGGGGCCTTGGTATTCTAAATTGTGTCTAAAACGACTAGTTTTTTGACACCGGAGGGAGTATACAGTCTAACTAGACAACCATATGAAAATCAATGTGGGTATTTATTGTGCGAGCTGGTTTTTGGAACAATGTTTATTCCAAAGGTATTAAAAAATAACGAGACAAATATGGAAGATGTTATCAAAAGAGATACCTCCTATAACTTGGCGGAGGGTTTAACGAAGAAAAAACAATACTGTCCACGCATTTAATCTCTGCTGGTGCAGATGCCAACAAATTAGTGAGAGCACCAGCAGTATCCTCCATAAAATTTAATCCATCAAGCTCCTGATTAGTAGTTTTTCCAGCATCTGCTTGGCAAGGAAAAAATGCAAAAGGATATAAATCAGCAGATCATAGTAGCACTCACTACTCAGCAAAACAAGGGGTATTCCACACATGAATAATGTAATCAGCAAACCTACACATCAGGTGAAAAAAATCAACATAAAATACCTGCATTTTTCCCCTGTGCAGACTCTTGTTGCAGAGCTAGCGATGTAGACAGTGAGACATGAAGACTAGAAAGAGAGAGCAATTCCCGGACACGGCGGAGATGTGACCTAATAGACCTCTCATCATATATTGCTGAAAATAAGTTTTTCAACTACATCACATCAAATTCTCAAAGGAACACTGAAAAAAGAATTGAGTAAAATGTATACATTACATACCAGCAACCATCTCCAATGAACAGCCACCGGCAGTTATATCTGCAACTTCAGAAATTTCGTTGTAGTCCTCTAACTGATGAGTAGAACCATCTTTACTATGCATAATCAAATCGTAGCATGTGTAGAAGCAAGTTTCAGGAGCATCCAAGAGGAATTGTTTTACATCAATGACAGAATCTCCTGGGCTTAGCTGTAAGTAGTAACACAACATGAAGTACAGAACCAAATAAAAACCAAGAGATAAATACAACATGACTTTTTACACTCACCTGCAGTTCTAGCTTTTCACCTGATTGTGTCCTAACAGAAACAGGGTAGAGATGAAGCTCTCCTGTTTGAGATAAGAAGTTTATTAAAGAAGTTGAATCTCCAGATGGGAAGAAAGACTATTAAGAAAGCAAGCATATGAGTGCATATAAGTCCTCTTAATCCATCAAATGAAGACATGCAACCCAGTGCAGTTGTAAGCAAGAAAAACACATGCTGATGACAAACTAAAGAGAACACATGCACAAAATGTTACTGGCCAAGTAGCCAACTACGACTGCAGAGATATGAGCACATCCATTTCATTTCAAGGAAATTGTTGTTTCACCTATATAATTCTTTCATGTCAGTGTTCAACCAGGCATATCCGTATGTGTTGTGTTACACAAATACCAGAGACAAGTATCTGATAATTCTCAATTGGTGTCCAGCATGATTAATGTTTTTTTAAACATCCAAGCATCATCAATGTTTTTTTCAGAATCAATCAAGCATCAATACAGTGTTTTTTTAGAATCATCCAGACATCATTAATGTTTTTTGATTTATTTAGCATCACTAAAGTAAGTGACCAGCAAGACAGCAATAGCATACCCTAAATTAGTTCACCAACAGAATTGTTTGTGGTAGTAATATACTTGCAAAATCAACAATTACAATGCAACCAGTGATTTGCAGAAAGGGCTGAGCTTTTATTGATTTGATGTACCACATGGCACGTTTACTAATAACTAGCGTTATAAAACTATGAAACAAATAAAGTATCGCTATGAACATAAAAAAGTGGTTTTCCTCACCTTCAACTGGCTTCTTTCCAGCCTGCTCGGCCACAGCCGCATCCCCATCCTCCTTCTCGAGGTCTGCCTTAGCACCCTCCGGGGCAGTAGGCTCACACACTTCCCCGTTCTCAGGCTTGTCATCCTCAGCTGCATCAGTCACCGGGACCTCCGGCTCCGCCGACACGGCCTGGCTCATAGCATGAGGCTTCGCCTTGTTCTTCCCACCTCTCGACTTCCCCGCCATATTTCTACCTACGCCAAAAGAGGAAAAACAAAAACAACAGCCAACCTAATCAGCCAAACCCGCGCCGCAATCCACGACACAGCAAACACACTACAATTACCCACCGCTAAACCCAGACCAAACCAAGCACCAAACTCGCAAACTCTCTGAAGCGGAATCAAAACCCTAAACCCTCGCCGAATCGGCCCCCGAGCTCAGCGAGGCGGCGCCAATGGACCGGACTTTTAGACTCGTACCGGGAGGAGATCGAGGGGGGCCGGGTTGGGCGAGCGGTAGGGACCTGCCGCCGCCGCCGCCGCCGCCACGGAAGCTTCGCGGCTCCCGGGAGAAGAGGAGGGGAGAGAGGTAAGAGGCGGCGCGAGGCGGAGGCGAGACGGGAGGAATGATTGGCCTTGGAGGCGGGGGCTGTTTGGGTAAAGCGGGGGAGACCACGGCCTCCGCCGGCCGCTCCTTTTATACGGGTGAGCGGCGCCCCCCATCCCCAGTGCCCTCGCTCTGCCGCTGACCTCTGGGCCTGGGCGCTCTGCCGCTTTCCATTCTTTGATTATTCTAGCTTGCTGATGCGCACGCACACGGCCACGGCGGTGATATTTCTATCCATATATGGTGGGCAGGGGCAGATCCGGCAGTCTGCTTGGAGGCATTTAGGGTTTTGGGAGGGCTTAAGCGGCTTAATTGACCCGGTAAACGCTGACTAATGATCAACCAGTGTCTTGTGTCATCTGATGATACAAAAAGCTTCGAAGTTGCTAAAAATTTATAATGAAAAACTATGACCCTTTGAAAGGTCTTTATGAGTCCAAAAAATTATTAAAAAATCGTTTTCAAAACTCAAAAGAAGTCATTTAAAACCACACAAAAAATAACTATGAAATATTATATAATTTGACTTGTAAAAATAATAATTTTAATTTTAATTTAGGCCCAATTCTTTTCAGCTTAACGACTTATCTGTGTTTAAAAAAGATATATGTTTTAAGTTTTTGAGCCCGTTTTTTTATTGTTTTGAAGGTGGGTTCTAACGCTTTGAAAAGCAAGTCAAACAAAATGGATTCGAATCTCAAAACTACCTCAAGAAACACTTGAAATTCAGTCATTTCCGTCGTTCAGCTGTTCAGCCGCTAAGATCAGCTGAAAATTAATCAGGGCCTTAATTTAATTTAAAATAAAAAGAACGAGACTTAGTGCATGCCCAGCCTACTCTCGTTTGTTATTGTTTGTGATCTCGTTGCTCGCGGGGCTGCGTCATCAATGTTATACTATAAAGCCCTAACAGGGCGCCTCCTGCTGCGTCCACGTCGCCCCCTCGCCCGCGCGCCAGCCCTCCCGTGGCCACGTCGCCCCGCAGTCTGTGGTCGTCCGATCACTTCGGCCAGCGAGATCCGACCGTTCATACGAAACTAATCTTTAAAAACAAAAAAAGGTTAGCCTCATGGCACTTCGTCGAGTTGGCTACGCAGCGCTGGCTTCGCTCCGCCAGGCGTGGTTCGATTCCTGCGCGCGCCGGCCGGCTCCGAATTTTTTCCCTCGCGCGCAGCGTTGGCGCACCGCGAATTTTTACCCCGCGCGCAGAGCATTGGCCACCGCGATTTTTTCCCGCGCACGCAGCGTTGGCACACCAACGGTGCGCTGCCTTCGCTAGTTAAGATTCAAGACGGTATTTTTTAGATCACGTCGCTTGATAAAGCTCAGGTAAGTTAAATAGTCACACGAAGCTAGAGTACGTATGTCCAGGCCTGTTCATTAAAAAAATGTTGTGTCCATATTGGTGCATGACTGCCGTGCCACATTTGTCTACACGAACTACCACTAGCTATCTCGATTTTATTAATAGGTTGATTGGTGCCAAGGGCCACTCTCCTCAATGTTAATCTATTTCGATAAATTACTACTACTTATAAATCCTTTTGATTTTTTGTCACAGTCTCTTCAAAATTATTTGCTTAGATTACACATTTTTACTTTTTTTTTAAGAGGTACAACACGAATGCACACTCAGGCCTTGTACATTTCAGCTTAGTGCATCGTAGCGTAGTGTTTCAGCAAAATTTATCTTTTTTATATAGCCTATTTGGTGTAGTAATTTGTAATGATTTTTCTCAGGTTTTTAGTAGTTCTCGTAAAGATACTAAACTATTTTTAAATTTTTTTTATAATATTTAAACCACTTTTTAAATACTCTCAAATTTTGTTGAAATGCTACGCTACGCTACGTTAAGTTGAAATGTACGAGGCCTCACTCACACCAATACACACTACTACACTCATACGTTTTAACTTTTTGGGCGCCACTATTTTAAAGGCAACATATTCAGTGCAAAAGAGTATTCAGTGCACAAATGCAAACATCAACCCTCAGCCCTTGGATCTTCGAACATATTCAGTGCAAAAGAGTATTCAGTGCACAAATGCAAACATCAACCCTCGGCCGATCGACGGCCGAGGGTTGATGTTTGCATTTGTGCACTGAATACTCTTTTGCACTGAATATGTTGTCTATTTTAAACAGTTAACCAGATCAGTTTCTTTTCGAAATAGGTCAGATGATTTTGGGCCCTACAAAACGAAGCTTGCCCATTTCCCTTTATTTTTCGGGCCTTCAATCGTTACCGGGAGCCGGCCCAGCAGGGAGTGCAAGTGGGCCAGAGGCTCTCGTCTCATGAGCCTAATTAGGTGACCGATTAGCATTCCCGGCCACTATTGGACTGGATTTCCTTTGCGCACTCATCCAGATTCCATACTGGGACTGGGAGAATCTTTTTTGGATTTTTTCATGTGCGCCATTATAAAGATCCAATTCTTCAGTTTTGCCATTACAAAGCGATGAATATTATTATAGATGCCATTCTTTTTGCAACCTAATTTCACCCATGCCATTCTCGCAACTTTTTCAAATTTTCCAGTATATATGAGAACCAAATACGATACGAAATACCATTTGACGGTGGGACCCGCATGTCATAGGCTCAACATCTTCTTCCTCTTTCTTCTTCCTCCTCTCCCCATCTCCACCAACTCTGACATGCAGCACGCCGTTGTGCAGCACGCCACCGCAGTCACTCGCTGCCTCCATCGCGCAGCTCGCTGTGCTGCCTCCGCCGCCGCCGTGCCGCTTGCCAAGCCGCCACGCCGCTCGCCGCTGCCGCCGTGCTCACAACTCGCCGCCGCCCGCCGGGCCACTCGCCGCCCTCGACGTCGCTCGCCGTGCATATCCGTCGTGCGCGCCGCTCGCCGCCGCAGTCCCCGATGTCGCTCGCCGCCCCCTGCTTGCCTCGCCGGCCATGGAGAAAAAAGAGGAGAGAAGGGGAGAGGTAGAGGAAACAGGAGGAGGAAGAAGATGACGAGAGGATGACATGCGGGCCCCGCCTGTCAGAAACGTATTTTAATCGTATTTGATTTTGTGTACGTAGTAAATCCTCTGAAATGTCCGAAAATGACATGTGTGAAATTAGATTGCAAGAATAATGGCATCAATAACAATATCGACTTTGTATTGACAAAACTAAATAATCGGATCTTTATAATGATATAAATGGAAAAAAAATCCATCTTTTCTTATCGAGACCAGTTCCGTGCGCACCCGGCTTGCTGTTCCGGCCCCGGCTCTCCCTCCTCTTGGATCCGTTCCTTCACGCATCGTCTCGTCCCTCTCCGTCGCTTCGCTCGCTGTGGGAAGAAACAGTGCGTGAGCCTCCCCCTCCCGCTCCCGCGCGGGCTCTCCGGTCGGATTCCCTCCGCATTTTGTCGTGGCCGCGATTTTGATTTCGTTTCGCTCTCCCGCAGCCGCGCCGCGCCGCGCGTGGGCATGGACCTCCCCGTGGTGGATCTCGCGCCGTTCCTCCGGACCGCCGGCGGCCCGGGGCCCGCCGGCGATGAGGCGGTGCGCGCGCTCTGCGAGGCGGTGAGCGCCAGCCTCCGGGACACCGGGGCGCTGGTGGTGAAGGACCCCCGGTGCTCCGCCGCCGACAACGACCGCTTCCTCGACGTCGTCGAGCGCTACTTCGCCCGATCCGTGGACTCCAAGCGCCTCCAGGAGCGCCCCCACCTACACTACCAGGTAGTACTAGGCGAGAGGTAGTGGCAAGTGGCAACTCTTCTCCTCCCCTGCTTCCGGGCGGAATTTTGGTGTGCGATTCGGTCATTTCGGCGGGATCGGAGTTCGGCTGCTAGGATCAGTAATAGTTATTTCCTTGCATCAAGTTCACTATGATCTACTGCATTGTAGAATCGTCATGACAATTCAAAATCTTGCGCCCAACAATTGTGCTTGATGTTCCGTGCCCAAAATTTCCCTCACTGTGACCATGTATTTTTGGTTCTGTTTCAAATGGTAAGGTTGGTGTGACACCTGAAGGTGTAGAAGTACCTCGCAGTCTTGTCGACAAGGAGATGCAAGACAGGATAAAGAGTATGCCTGAGGAGTTTCAGCCAGCAACCCCTAAGGGACCGGACCCAAAATGGCGGTACATGTGGAGAGTGGGTCCTCGTCCTGCGAATACACGTTTTAAGGTTGTAATTTCCACATGATCCTTTCAGTTCGGTATATGTCTTGAAGATGATGTGTTTCATGGTAATTAAGCTATGTTTGTGTACTGAGATGAAAGTAACCTTGTTTAGGAGCTGAACTCAGAACCTGTTATCCCTGATGGACTACCTGAGTGGAAAGAGACGATGGATTCCTGGGGTTGTAAAATGATTTCTGCAATAGAGGTACACATCTCATGCATATCACTGTTTCTGAATCGTTTATTTTTGCAAAAAAAATATATGTATGTCGTTGTTGTATGATGTTGATACACAGATTGGTTTGTCTTATTGTTATGTAGGTTGTCGCTGAGATGGCTGCAATTGGATTTGGCTTGCCAAAGGATGCATTTACCTCTTTGATGAAGGAGGTAGTGTTGGACTTTATCTGAACTCATTTGTTCTGTTGTAGTTTGTAAAGTGATTTGAAATGCAAGTTCTTATGAACAATGTCAGATCCCAGCATCGTGTTGGCCTAGTAAATATACATTACTGGGTGCAGTACAAACTCTTTTTGGTTTCTTAATCCTTTAATGTTGCAGTTCAATATTTGGAGTCTAATAGGTGTATTATTCAGGCTAAAGTTCTGCAATTATCTCATTTGCAGTGCTTAATCTTTTTTTGTGTTGCAATAGGGACCGCACCTCTTAGCACCAACTGGAAGCAACCTGCAGCGTCATGGTTCTGAGGGCACCGTTTTTGCTGGGTTCCATTATGATCTTAATTTCTTGACCATACATGGTCGAAGTAGATTCCCAGGTCTGAACATTTGGTTAAGGAATGGTAAAAAGATGGAGGTGAAGGTCCCTGTTGGCTGCCTTCTCATTCAGTCAGGGAAACAGGTTAGCTTTGCCACTATCACTGAATACATGTCTAATTGATTTGTACTCATGGTGCAGTCACTTCAGTGAACATATGCGCTGATTCATGGAGGTCAACTATTTTGGTTTGATGATATCATCATTAGTGTTCTGTTCTGACTTTTGATTTCTATATGTCGTGAGATTGAGAAATCAAGCTATCCGTCCTATTTTAGTAATTGTGAAGTATCAAACACTTAAAGTGATCTTAAGAAAAAAATATATACTTATGTGGATGTGGTGTATCAGTAAATACAGGGACCTATTTATAGGGATATTGGTGTATCGGTGAAACACACACAAGAAAGGCAGACCTCGTCAGTAATTACGCGTGTTTCTTTCTTTACAGCTAGAATGGCTTACCGGTGGCGAGTGTTTAGCTGGAATGCATGAGGTAGTGGTAACCAAGAGGACATTAGAAGCTATAGCATTAGCGAAAGAGCAAAACAGAAGCCTGTGGAGGGTTTCATCGACGGTATGTTCAGTCAATTCCTTTTTTATGATTGCTAACTTCATGATAAATCTTCAGTAGTTAAATCATAGAGCTTTGACTAACCCGATTGTTTTCTTGTCGAAATAGTTATTCGCCCACATTGCTTCTGATGTGACGCTTAAGCCATTGGGCCACTTTGCTGAAACACCCAGTGCTCGTATTTACCCGCCAATCTGTGCGGGGGACTATGTCGAACAGGAGCTCTCGGTGATTAATCTGAAAGGAGAGAATGGATTCTAGACATTATGCAGACTTTATGAATAATCAGAACGCGAAATGCGATAGTCCAAGCTCATACTTTTATGTTGATCCCCAGATGCTCTTTTTATGTCCATGTAAAACTATGTTCATTATCTTGTTTAGAGAATGATTACTCTATCATGTACCAAACTTGCATCACTTGTGAAAAATTAAATAATATTGTAACTCCAAAGGAAGTGTGGGAATGGTATCGGCCTTGCCACAATGCAGCATGCAACGTTTAAACTAGAGCTGGAAGGAAGCCTGAAAACTGAATACCATCTTCGTCAGCTAAGATAGTACTCGGCTCTACGCAATAAGATATTACACTACGGGGTGCTTAATTTTTCTCAGCACAAAGCCACTCATCGAAATCTACATATGTACAGAGCTCTGGCATTCACATCAGAAGAAGATTAGCGTAAGCCCAAGTGGGTGGGGTGCTCAACTGCGCGCCATCCAACTGCGGAAGCAAGGGCTCAGCCACTCCCCGTCAGACCCAGTTGTTGGGCAGCGCGAAGTCATGGAACCTGAATGATGCATCCCCAGCAGTGTCCCTCCCCTGCATGATCCCCGGCTCACCTTGAACCAGCTGCACCGGCTCCTCCACGCATGCGAACGAGCTCTGCTGCGTCAGCTCGGCGAACGCCGGGAACGGCTGCGGCGGCGGCGGGCAGGGCTCGCGGGGGCGGGCCGGCACGTCGGACTTGCCGTCCCACATGAGCACGTGGAGCAGGATCGGGCGCAGGGCGTGGCGGTGCAGGGACAGCTTCTGGCTGAGCGACACGGTGTCGAAGCAGCGGATGGCGCCGGACGTCGACACCATCCACGGCAGCACCTTGTGGCCGGACACCCTGGAGACGACCAGCAGCTTGGACGCGCCCTTCGCCTCCCGGTAGAGGTCGCGGAGCCCCGACCGCGTCGACGGCGCCGGGTAGTCGCCGTCGTTCTCCATAACGGATGAGATGTAGATGAAACCCTGCCCAAAGTGACGCGGTTCAGGTGCATGATCAAGCAAGCACATAGGAAGTAAGGGGTGGCACCTCTTCGGTGCGGCTAATGGCGAAGCCGAGCTTGGTGTCGCCCTCCTCGAGGGTGATCTCCACGGGCACCTCCCCCGCGGCGGCGGTGTACCAGACGCGCACCGCCTTCACCACGCCGATGTCCACGCCGTGGTAGTCCTCGAACCCGTAGAGGCTGGCGTTGGCGAGGTTCGGGAGGTCGGCCAGTGACCCCGAGTTGACCGTGGCGGAGGCTGTCTCGCCGGAGATCTGCATCGAGAAGATCGAGTCATCAGTACGACATATGCATGCAGCCATTCGCTGCACAGAAACATCAAACATTTGTGTGGGGCTAGCTTGACGAGACCTTGGTGAGTAGGGCCTCGGTCTGGACGTTGAGGAAGGCGATGGGCACCCCGGAGGCCTGCGAGGAGAGGATCCAGGCGTTGGCGCGGGCCAGGGTGTCCTCGACGGAGTTGTAGCGAGAGGCGGTGCGGTCGAGCGCCGTGGGCAGGATGAGCATGGAGAGGAAGCTGCTGGAGTTGGGGATCGGGAGCACCTCCCTCATCTTCTTCTCCCACGGGTAGGACACGTAGCCGTCCTGCAGCTGCGCCTTGCTCAGCGCGCACACCACCCTCGAGCTCCTCGATCCTGCATGCAGCATGGTCAGTGTCCCAAGGCCATAGTCGGTAGAAAACAGAGCAATTCTCTTGCTCGATTCCAGTTTTTTTTTCGCATGATTTGTCTGCAAATTTCTGGTTTCAGAAATGCATATCTTGATTCGTGCACATTCCCGCTCCCATTGTTTTTTCAAAAAAAGTCCTCATTCTCCAGAACATTGCAATTTGGCCTTTCTTCTTTCTTCTCCACTCCCATCTTCGACAGCGCTAACGCCTAGCGAGCGAACACCCCACCATTTGGACAAACTGGCCACGTCTGATCACGGCGAGCTGAGCTGAGCCGTCCCTGAGCGACTGCCGCGTCGCCGCGAATGCAAACCCTTTGTCGCAGACTCGCAGCACCGATGGCGAGCCCGTACGGGGGCCGCGGCGTTCAGCCACCTAGCGCCATGGCTCAACTGACGGGGGACCAGGTTGGAAATGATTTGAAAATACAGGAACCTTTTTTTTGCAAAAGAAAAAGAAAAGAAAGAGGAGCGGAGATAGCACATGAATTTTAGGCAGGATGAATGGATTTGTTAATTCTCAGACGCATTTTTTTTTAACTACCAGTCACTTTAAAATTGTACTCTAATAATTGCATTGCTTACCAAAGAATTCCAGGACATATCCTTGGGACGTACTCCTACTACGCAAAGTCAACTAAGGGGAATCTCCGAATTGCAACCAGAAATTTCGAGGCAGATTCTCAAGCAAGAGGGACACATTCAATTTTAAATCTGCAAGTGGTGCAATGTACGAACAATTTTAAATATGCTGATTCCATTCAATGCGCCGTACCTGTTACTTGAGGCTGGAGGTATCTTGACCTAGACTAACAACAAACTGGTGTCCCTTTGTTCAAAAATATTTTTATTGTCGTAAGCAAAACATTGAATATATACTTCCAAGGCCATGGAGTATATATTACAATATCTTATGATTGGACTTGTTATAGATGGCGATGCAACCGGTGAGGTGGAAGAGGGAGGAGTGGAAAGCACCATATTTACCCTTAGTGATTTGTCTAGTTGGTGGCTTGTAGCGAGAAGGTAACCTTGGATTAGCCTGATGAGTGGCTCGGATCCAAGTATCATAAACATATTGCAGGGGACCAAGACCGTAAAAAGCTAAAATTACATATGGAAGTTCTTGTGACCTAGAACCAGCTCTCTCATAGTCATATCTCGTTAATAATCTTCCACAAAATATGGACAGCTACGAAATGTTGCAATTTACGCGTAATTTGGACTAACGGACGGACATATTCCCAATTGCGCCGGCCAAGTTCATCTATAAACCTCCCAACAAAAGCAATCCTCAACACAGCAAGAACAACGAAGTTTAGTGATCGATCAGCAACCCCGGAAGAGCTGGAATCCTCTAGGCTCTAATCCATCCCATCACACCTAGGATATTCTGATCATATCCCTAGACAGATATGGTCGGAGAGCACGTAATATACCATCTCTGACTACGTAGCCAGAGCAGATCGAACTAGCATATGCGCCTCGGCACAGCAGCATGCGATCAAAATCAGCCCGTGATTGATCGAACAAGCCAAGATTGCTCTCTTGCGATCGAGAGTGAAAACGATAAAGAAGGGGTCATCCATCGGGAATGAGACACCCACTTGTGCACAAAAGTCGCATGCAGCGGCCACAAGCGCGCTATCCTTTCTCCTAAAGTCCAACCCGGCATGTAACGAAAACTCAGTTGCGGACTTTTACTTTTCTTCCCAGGCCTACACTGGAAACGCAATCAAGCCGAAGTACGGAGTAAAAGCGCATCGAAAAAATCTTGCTTTGTAAAATCTAGAAGAAATTTTATCTGCGATTTTGCGTCGTCTGGTGCCTTGTTGGTCAGATGGTGTGGTGTGAATTGTGAATTTGTGATCGTGGCTGTATTGGTGTACCTCGGATGGCGATGCACTCGCTCTCCATGCGGTCGACGAGGCCGACGGCGTAGTTGGGGTCGCGGATCGAGCGGAGGACGTACTGGCGGCTGCGCCCGACCATCCCCATCGCGCCGCCGCCGCCGCCCACGGCGGCTTCCTGCGGGACGATGCAGGCGTGCATCCTGGCCGTGGTCGTCGCCGTGACAGCAGCCGCAACTCCCCGTCGGCGACGACCAGCTGCTGGCGCTGCTGCTGCGCGTGGGCGTGGGCGTGGGCGTGCGCGGGGCGCCGCACGCGCACCTCGACCGACGTCTCCCCGCGCTTGTACGCGGCGTGCAGGAGCTTGTGCACCGCGGCCCGGCCGCCCTTGAACGGCGCGGCGTGCGCGGCGGGGCCGCCGCGGCCGCCGACCCCGATGAGCAGCTCCTCGACGACGTCGCCCGTCTGCACCGTCTCGCTGCTCCCCGGCCCCCACTCCTCCGCCCTCGAACCCCCCGCCACGCACTCTATCGCCACCACCACCCCCAAACCCTGCCTCCTCCCGTACTCCATGGGCATCCCTCTCCCTCCCTCTCGGCACCTCCCCGCAGGAGCAACCGAATCGGCGGGGAGATCTAGCTCCGTTGACTCCGGCGGATACCACCACCCTATCCCCACGCAGATTCCTGCGGCTTCACAGCGAGCCCCCGCGCGCGAGGGGGAGGAGGTGCGGGAAACTGGGAATCACGCAGACGCCGAGACGCGCACGCTTTTGTGGGGAACAGATGGAAGCGATAGATAAAGCCCCAGCTCTCGGTGTCCCGTTCGCCCGTGGGCCCGTGGACGCCGACCGCGGTGGCGGCGTGGAGCACGCATCGGGCCGTACAGCCGCACGGTCGTCGGCGCATCGCCACCGTCCACTGTTTCTTCTTTAATAAACGCGCGAGTTGTTCGCGTCAGCGGCTGCGGATGGGGGCCGGAGCGCACAGGGCGGGTTCGGACTTAGGCGTGGACTTTGGAGTTCGTCGAGCCGCGACGGCGACGGCGGCGTGCGCGCGCGTAGGGTGCCTCGGATAATCGGCGAGACCACCGCGGCCGTGGGATCCGAGCGGTGGCGGCGTCGCCGTACCGGTAGCGTTAGCGTTGGCCACCGGAGTCCGCGGTGTGTAGAAAGAGACTCCGCATTTCGCAGGCCGCTCCAGAGTCCAGACCTTGGCCTTGTTTGGTTCATAGCTCTGAGTAACCATACCAAAAAAATTGGCATGACCATCTCGTGGCATGACCAAATCTTGCCAATTTAACAGTGTTTGGATTGTAGCCAATAAAGTTTGGCCAATAAAAAATTTTAAAAATCAAAAAAATAGAAAAGTATTTAAAATTGGTTGATCAGGATTTTAGATGAATTATGAAAATTTTTCTCTGCAATTTAGACTCTAGATGAAATAGATAAAAAAAATTAAATAGAAAAAAAGCAAATGCATATGAGCCATGAGGGTGTTACATCCAGCTAGTCGGTTGATGTGGTATGGTGGCTGACACGAGGCCCTCGCTGTCGGTGCTTTGGCGCAGCGCGTTGGCATGGCGCGAGCGCAGATGATATGACCAAATCTTACCAATTTAACTAGTGTTTGGATTGTAGCCAATAAAGTTTGGCCAATAAAAAATTTAAAAATAAAAAAAATAGAAAAGTATTTAAAATGGATTGAATAGAATTTTAGATGAATTATGAAAAATTTTCTCTGCAATTTAGACTCTAGATGAAATAGATAAAAAGAGAGAAATTTAAATAGAAAAAAAAAGCAAATGCATATGAGCCATGAGGGTGTTACAGCGAGCTAGTCGGTTGATGCGGTACGGTGGCTGACACGGGGCCCTCGCTGTTGATGCTTTGGTGCAGCGCGTTGGCATGGCGCGGGCGGCAGATTTCCGCTCCCACGCCCTCGGCCGCTAGCGCACGTAAAAACTAAGGCGCGCTGATGGTTTGGCAAGGCGCGCCAATTGCCGGATATGAACCAAACAAGCGCCAAATCTCGTTGGATGCCAATTTTTTGGCATGGTAAGCTAGGGTCACAAAACCAAACAGCCCCCTTGTCTCGCCGTCTCGAGCCACTCCCGGAGCATTTCTTCCAGGCGTACGCCGTACTGCTTCATCTGCCAATTGATCTTGAGCTCTGGCTCATTCCATCGAAGCTCGGTCGAAGATTGAGCTAGCCAACCAGCGAACGTATAAGTTCCATGATACTCCTTGTTTTGGACATTGATATGATCATCGAAATGCAACTTTGATCATCAGTTACTAATAAAAATTATTTATAAAATCCATGAAAATATGATATCATGAAAGTATTTTTCAAGACGAATTAATATGTGTGTTTTTATGCACACTATCCAAATAATTTAAACAATTTTTATAGATAAAGTTTTAAAATTTTGACTTAGAACAAAACTAAAATGACAAGTATTATGGAGCCGAAATGATTATATAAAACAAAAATATGTAGATGACCAGTAGAAAAGAAGGTCTGATCAGTGACTGGACCGATCTAAATTAGAACACTGTTGTTGATGGATTAAGGTCAAAACCAAAGAAGAATAGACATGTGGGTTTGCCTCTACAACATACAAGCTCAAGGTTAAACGTTGTCATTGAGATCAGGAGAATTCATTGGAGTTGTCATGCTCGGGGGAGCGCCATCATCAAACCCTATGCTTGACGATGTTATTGTGGTTTGGTCGCCTATCTATCCAAATTCATGCTCGATTTTGTCACCTACTTATACATTATTTAGCTTGGGGCACATAAAAGAAGGGGGTGGAGGCACGGTTAATTTGGATGTGGGAGGAAACACATGCCAACACCACCTATTCTCGCCGAAGAAAGGAATGTGGTTGTTGGCCGTCTGGGGAAAGAAGAAGGACAAATACGATCAGCTATAAACGAGAGGGAGAACCAGGATCGGGATGGTGGGGGGAGAGGGGAAGTGGCAGCAACTTATTATGGTGAGGGCTAAAGTGTGGGATTGTGAGATGGCGAGTTAGGGTAAGATAGCATGGATTCGGATTACTATGTTGGAGGCTTGGCTACAGCTCACACAACCTCGCGAGCTAGCATGAGCCACGAGCCAACTACAAGCAAGCTAACCCTAACTTGGTGGGGGCTCATCAAAGTGCACGAGCTATGAAAGAGGCTTAGTTCAAGCTCGTTGCCAACAAAAAAACCTAAGCAAAACGAGGCAAAAAGAAACGAGTAACAAACGACTATCGCCCTAGTTCTAGCCAAGGTTTACATTATGGACAATAATGGTCAATTAGACCATCACGACAATAATATACCTTTTTTTAAAAAAAAAAACAACCACGTTATTACTGTACGACAAGCCATGTTGATCCGTCTTTCAAAACCTGCTAGGATTTAAAAATCTTTTCACAAATTAAAAATCAATATTGGTATTATCATTATTAGTCAATTCAAAAAATATGAAACGAAAAGAAACAATCCTTTTATATATACGCTACTATGCTTATTATTTTAACGCATATTAAGTTGAAGTTTATACGTTCATGGTAGTATACTTGTCCTCCTATATACCAAAATTCTGGTTCCGCCCCTGCATCTTGACGGCGTGTTCTTCGCCGAACCACAGCGAATCACACCCCTATCAGATTTCTACTCTGCTAGCCGACCAGCCCGAGTTCGATCTGATTCGAGCGTTAGGAACGACAAGGAGCAACACACCGAGATTACCCAGGTTCGGACCCCCTGATGGGTAATAGTCCTACTCCTGCCGAGGCTTAGCTTTTTTCGTGTTGTGATTGTGTGGAAAATGGTTACAGAATGCTTCTCCTTTTTCTTCCTTTCTCTCTCCTCTCCTTTTATACATGCCGTGAGTCGGCGGAGAGAGCCAAGGGGATGGTGGTACAATACACTGATAAGACTAGAGAGACAAGACCGGAGAGACGAAAAAGCGTGCTGTTGATGTGCCGAGCGGCGCCGCCCATGCGCTTCGCAAGTGGCCTATGACTCGTGTGAACACGCCTGTGAAAGAACTGGCGGGGCCCAGCGCCCAGCGCCTGACGCGGGCGGCCAGCTTGATGACGGCAAGCTCTCTCTCTGCCGGTCAATTCTGCGGAGCCACAATGACAGTTGATCAGACCTGCAGAGGTCACTATGGTGGTAATCATCTCCTCTTCGGTTCATCCGCGCGTAATGTCGCATTTAATGCACCTGTCCTTCGCAGCGGAGGAGAGGCTTCGCCCAGAAGGCTCCCCTCTGGACGCTTCCTGCCGCGCGGGCCCCACCTGCCAGTGAGGGGGCCTCTCGCTTGGCGCGCTGAGGAGCTCGTCCACGCGCTGGGGCCTAGTCGCCCGCCTGTCACGTGGGGCCCTCGCTTGGCGCGCTGAGAAGCTCGCCCACGCGCTGGGGCCTGGTCGCCCGCCTGTCGCGTGGGGCCCTCGCTTGGTCTCTTTTATGACAATTAATACCCTGGTACTTAATGTACCGACAGTAGCCCCCGGGTCCACCATGTTACGCGAACCGTCACGCCGATATTTCGCCATTTCTCGCGCGATGGGAGACGAATCGTGGGGCCCACCACATGAAGCGGCCGTCCTCCTGATTCTCCACTTGCGCACGATTTTCCTTGGGGAAATGCGCCGCTTTTCGCGGGAAGCCGAGGCGCGCGGGGCATAATGGCGCCGCGCGCGTGCGAGCGAGAACGGAATCCAAACCGTCGCTCTCGCTCCCTTCACCTATAAATGCTTCACTTCTTGGCGCCGCGGTGAATCCTTTTGCGCGCCGAAAAACCTCAAACCGCCATCTGCCTTTCTTGCCGCTGCTGTAGAGCTTTCTCTCCGGCGCCGCCACACTCAGCCTTCTCGCCACCGCACCTCCGCCATCTTGCCATGGCTCCAAAGCGCAGCAAGGGTCGCCGTGGAGATGCCGCTCCGGCCGCCACCTTGACGCCGGTCACGCCGCCATCTGAGCCAGCTTTGGCCGCCTCCGTTGTAGATGAGGAGACGGTCGCGCGGCTCCAGCGGCACGTGCCGCCGTCCGCCGCCCAGTTCCGCGCCGGCACCATGGCGCCAAGCCCCGCAACGGGGAGATCATCACCTTCACCTGGGCTGTTCTGGCGGGGCTTGTCCCGCCGTACTCGGAGTTTTTCTTGGGGGTGCTTGCCTTCTACGCAGGCGGTACACCTTCTCCCTAATTCCATCGTGATGCTGGCCATCTTTGCTCACCTCTGCGGAATGTTTGTGGGGGTGATGCCGAATCTCCCGCTCTGGCGCCGGCTCTTCACACTGCATGCGAGCTCGCGCTCGAGCGGGGCCGTGGGGAGCTGCTACTTCTCGCTCCGTGACTCCACCGCCTTCATCCCGCTCGTCCTCAAGTCCAACTGAAAGGACTGGGCGCGGCAATGGTTGTACGTGGAGGACTCCAGCGGCAGCGACGAACTCAACTTCCCCGAGGGCTTCGCGGGGTCCCTCGCCTATTGGGGGTCTCCTCCCGACGACGCGGCGGAAACGGAGGCGATGCTGGCGCGGATTGCTGACCTCCGCCACAATGGACTCACCGGAACCCATGTGGTGGCAGATTTCTTGCGGCGCCGCCTCTGCCCGCTTCGCATGAGGGTGCGCCCCGCCTGGCAGTATTATGGTGACGACGACGGGACCCGTATCGTCCCCGGAGGTGAGTGCTCCTGCTTTCTTTTGGATCTTCTGATCTTGTGGGACATCTTTTCTTTTCTTCTTGATTCTTTGCTAATTCGCAGCTTTTTTTTCTTCTTTCGCTGCCCAGCCACGGGGAACATGTCAGAGGAGGTGCTCCGCCAATGGCTGGCGGGGCTCCTGGCGCGCCAACTGGCGACACCCCTCTGTCTGCAAGCGTCCGCCCCCTCTGCGACTGGGACCCACGGGAGCGCAACCCGTACTTGCGTGCGCTGCCCCCTATGGAAGTCTCTGGTCCTGCGGTTCAGGTGGTCCAGCTACCCCTACAAATCCACGACCAACCCTTGGCGACCGCAGAAGCTCCTGCGGCCGCCGCTCTCTCCGTGGCCGTCGCGCTTCCGGCCCCGATCGACGCCGACCGTGTTCTTGGGAAGCGCCGCCTCCTCCTTTTCGAAGATGACGACGACGAGGGGGAGATGAGCCCGAAAAGGCCTCGCCCCGCGAGCCCTGGGCTGCCTCCGCCTCCTTTGGTCCCCTCCGGCGGGGGCCCTGCTGCTGACGCCGCAGCCCTACCACCTAGCGAGAGCGCGGCGACTCCTCTGGAGCCGATGCCGCCTGCGCCGGCCTCTCCAGCGTCGGCGTTTCCTGCGCCGGTGCCTGTCGCGCCGGCACCTCCTGTGCCGGCGCCCGTCTTGACAGCGTCGCCCACGGTGACTCTGCCGCCGCCTCCCTCATTAAGAGGGGAAACAGCCGCGCCAGTCCCGCAGCGGGTGGCCCAAGACTGCCTCCCTCTGCCTTCGCCTTTGGAGGACGCCGCTTCAGGTAACTTTCTGCATGCATGTACTTTCACGTTAGGGTTAGCACGCCGCTTATTTTTTGGCATACCTGAACCCTTCTCTTGTTTTTCTTTATGGGACAGGCCGGACTCTGGGGCCTCAAGCTTCGGTCCGTGCGATCCGCCTGCCCCCGGCTTGCTCCCGATCCCTCCGACGGAGATGGTGCCTTCTGCTCCGGAGAACACGTCGACGTCGGGGCTGGAGCAGGCCGCCGCCGCGGCCGACACCGACGCCATCTCTGCCATTGCTGCTGACATCGGGCGCTCCTTCGAGGCGCTCCGCGCCTTCGCTCACACCTGGGCGGTACGAGAAGGCGCTCTGGTTTCGGCCACTCAAGCCGTCGGCGAGCTTCGGCGAGTTCTTGACCGGGAGCTGGCCACGAAGGAGGCGGCGACTCGCGAGGCTGCGGCGGCGCAAGCCGCCGCCGTCCCTGCCGCCCAGGAAACTTCGAACCTCCGCGCGGCGCATTCTGAACACCCCCGGGCCCTCACCGCCATGCTGCGGACCATTTACCACGGGCTGGCGGAGGTCCTGGACTCGCTGGGGCCTGGGGGTTACCCTGTACCCCCCGCTGGAGGAGACCGCCGCGCAGTACGCCGGTGCAGTGGGGCGCACCGCCGAGGCACTTAGCGACTTGCCGGTGATGATGCGGACGCGGGCGATCGAGGATGGTCGCCACGGCCCCTTCGAAGCAGCGCGGTTCGTCTTGGGCAACTGCCTCGCCCAAAACGCCGCGTTCGACCTCAACGCCGCCACCAGGAACCTCCACGCCAGCTGGACCGGGACGAATAGTCTCGCGTCAAAGTCACCGCCAACCGAGTGTCCATGAGGGGCGGCGCCGCACCAGCGGAGGACGACGATGTTGGGGACTGATTGGCTCCTTTTGCCGCTCGTCTTGTACATAAGACCTGTTAATGCGACCTTTTGCCTTTCCTGCCACAAGTCTTGTTTAAACTTTATGCAATCTTTTACTTGCGGAAAGAAGAACTTAGGCAACCGATCGCCAAAAGCTTTAGACAGAACGTTCTGCTGAAAGCGAGCGCTTTTTTCTTAGGCACCTGGTTACTTCAACCCTTATGGCCTCTCCGCAAACCGACTTAAATGTTGCGTGGCGAGAACTTAGCTTCCGGAAGTGGTCTATACACTGGTGCCGTCGTTGGCGCAGAGGGCGCAGACCGAGCAGACACACCAGGCTAGAGCACGCCTTCCATCTGCCTTGCCTCGCCGAGCGCAAGTCTAAGCGTTTGCCTTTGCAACTAAGGGACCATTAGCGTTAAGTACTTTCTCGCTACAAGTTTTCAACAGAATGTTTTCTAACAGACTTTTTAAGGCGAAAGACAGATGCTCACAGAGAGACAGAACTTATCTTTATATTGTACATGGCTTTGTACATCGTAGCCCCCGAGGCGAACGGTGAAGGGGGAGGACCTCGCCGCTCGGCTACAAGGGAAGGCCAAAAAGCTTCTGAAACAGCTACCTACGGGTAGAACTTCCTTAGCTGCTCGACGTTCCAGGTGTTCGCCAATTCGCGACCATCCTCGAAGGCGAGCCTGACTGAGCCTGGACGAGATACTGAGACCACCTTAAAGGGGCCCTCCCACGGGGGAGACAGCTTGTTGCGACCTGCCTGCGCTTGAATTCTGCGCAGGACGAGATCGCCCATTGCCAGTGTTCTCTCGCACACTCTTCTTGCTTGAGAACGGCGCGGGGATTGCTGATATCTGGCGGCCCGGATCGCCGCTTTGTCTCTGATCTCCTCCAGGAGATTTACCTCATCCTGACGCCGGTCAGGGTCACCATCCTCGTTGTATGCCGCCACCCTTGGGGATCCGAAGGCGAGCTCCGACGGGAGCACTGCTTCAGAGCCATATACCAGGAAGAAAGGGGTCTCGCTAGTACTTCTGTTGGGAGTCGTCCGCAGCGCCCAAAGTACAGTGGGGACTTCTTCCGCCCAGCGCTTCCCGCGTTTTTCCAGGCGGTCGAAAGCCCTTGTCTTGAGTCCTCTGAGCACTTCTGCGTTCGCCTGCTCCACTTGCCCATTGATTTTCGGGTGCGCGACGGAGGAGAATCACAACTTAGTACCCAGCTCTTCACACCAATTTTGAAAGTCCGCACTCTTGAATTGAGCGCCATTGTTGGTGATGATTCTGTTGGCGACGCCAAACCGAACGAAAATACTTCTCATGAATTTTATGGCCGCAGCGGAGGTGATCGCCGGGACCGGCGAGGCTTCAACCCACTTGGTGAACTTGTCGACGGCGACGAACAGATGCGTGTAGCCTTCGGTTGCCCGCGGGAACGGGCCTAGGATGTCCAACCCCCAGACCGCGAACGGTCAGGAGAGCGGAATGGTTTGCAGTGCCTGGACTAGTCGGTGGATCTGCTTAGCATGAAACTGGCACGCTTCGCATCTCCTCACCAGCTCGAAGGCATCCTGGAGGGCAGTAGGCCAATAGAAGCCGTGGCGGAAGACCTTTCCGACCAACGCCCGGCTCCCTGAATGGCTCCCGCACATGCCTCCATGGATCTCAGAGAGAATTTCGCTCCCCGCTTCCCGAGTGACGCACTTTAGTAGAACTCCATTAGCGCCCTGGCAATACAGGTCCCCACCTACCAGGGCATAGCGTCATCGTCGGGGATCACTCTGTCCCGCAGGTAGGCTAGGATAGGATCCATCCACTGACCTTCCCTGACGAGTGCGACGACGTTAGCTTGGTCGCCGATGTACTCTGCCTGGCCTGGCATTTCCGCCTCAACCGCCGTAGCAGTTCTTCCACATCCTCCCTCGAGCTGGGGAGCCGTTGCGGGAATATCGACGTCTCCACCAGATGCGGGAGCTACGTCGAGAACCATGTCGTCCCCACCAAGATCGGGGGCTGCGACGGACGGCCGCGTGAGTCTTTCTTCGAAGACCCCAGCCGGAATAGGTGCCCTTGACGAGGCAATCTGAGATAACTCATCCGCGATGTAGTTGTCACGGCGAGGGATGTGTGCGAAGCCCAACCCCTCGAAATGTCGTTCCAACCGGCGCACCTTCGCTAGATAGGACGCCATGGTGGGGTCCGAACAGTTGAATTCCTTCCTCGCCTGGTTAATGACCAGGAGAGAGTGGCCTTTGACTTACAGCCGCCGAATGCCCAGGGTTGAGGCCACCCTGAGCCCGGCAAGGAGTCCTTCGTACTCCGGGGCATTGTTGGTTGCGCGGAACTCCAGCACCACCAGGTGCCGAACAATGTCGCCGGTGGGAGACACCAGGATGACGCCGGCCCCAGCCCCCTCCAGCCGGAACGAGCCGTCGAAGAAAAGGGTCCACGGCGAGGGTGCTGAGGTGTCTTCAACTTCTGTGGCCGCGGGAGTCCATTCACTGACGAATTCTGCTAGAGCCTGCCCTTTGACCGCCGTCCGGGGGGCGAACTTGAGGTCGAACTCGGCCAACTCCATTGCCCACTTGGCGATGCGGCCCGTCGCTTCACGATTGAAGGGGATTTCTCGCAAGGGGTACTTGGTCAAGACAGTGATTTCTCGCCCCTGGAAATAGTGACGCAGCCTTCTGGATGCCGTTAACATGGCATACAGCATCTTTTGGTGCTGCGAGTACCTGATCTCGGCGTCATGGAGAACCTTGCTGATGTAGTAGATAGGGCGCTGAACACCTTCTCTTTCCGCCACCAGCACCGCACTGACCACTTCCGGGTTCGCCGCAACGTAGAGGATCAGCGGTTCGCTCGGATCTGGGATGACCAGCACGGGCGGCGATGTGAGGTACTTCTTCAACCCGTCGAACGCCTCTTGCGCCTCTGCGGTCCACTCAAAATGATTGGCCTTCTTCAGGAGCTTGAACAGGGGAAGACTCTTATCCCCCAGGCGAGCTATAAAGCGGCCTAGGGAAGTCAAGCAGCCCACCAAGCACTGCATCTGCCGAAGTCGCGTCGGTGGCTTCATGTTCTCGATCGCTGCGATCTTGTCAGGGTTCGCCTCAATCCCCATCTGGGAGACAAGGAAACCCAACAACTTGCCCGACGGAACGGCAAACACGCACTTCTCTGGGTTGAGCTTAATGCAGTACTTCCTCAGGTTGGCAAAGGTTTCCTCCAAGTCACCGATCAGCACCTCCGTTGTCTTAATCTTGCGTGTGGCCATCTTCTCCTTAACCTTGGGGTCTCGGGCGCCCCTTCTGAAAGCCGTGACGACGGCGTCGATGGAGATGTCAGGAATGGTGTTGCGGATCTGACTGAAGCGCCGGATGTAGTCGCGCAGCGACTCCCCCTTTTTCTGCTCCACATTGTGGAGATCGTCTTCGACTCCGGGCTGCTCGGAAGTGCCCTGGAAGTTGGTGATGAAGAACTCCGAGATCTCTTTCCACGACCCTACCGACTCTGGAGGCAGGTTCATGAGCCACGAGTGGGCTCCGCCGGTGAGGACTGCTGGAAAATAGTTCGCCAGAACTTTCCCCGATCCTCCGGCCGGCTGCATCACCGTGGTGTAGATCTGTACAAACTCATCGGGGTTGGTGGAGCCGTCGTACTTCTCGATGGGTGCTGGCCGAAACTTCTCCGGCCACTGAACGCGGCGCAGCTCCTTCGAAAAGGCGCGGCAACCGACGTCCAAAGCCTCCTGCTCCTGCGCGCGCCCCTCGGCCCGCCGCCCCCGACGCCCAGACGGCGCCGAGGAAGCGCCGCCTTCTCCGGCGGAGGCAGCGTCGCGGGAGCACCCCTCCTGGCCTCCGTGAGCGGCCGCGAGCGGCCGCGATAGCGCGGTCGCGCTCTCGGTTGCGCCGCTGGCGGAGCTTGTCGCGCAGGTCTTCTCCGTGTTGCCTGTGGCGGTCCTCCAAGTGGGCTCGGAGGTCCAGCCCACCGCCGCGTCTGTCTTGCCAAACCGCTGAAGGAGTCACCTGGCTTCTGCCATCCTGGCCCAGCTCCCTCCCGCCAGGAGTTCCGCGAGAGGGGCGCGGGGAAACAAAAGAACTGGATGACGCGGAAACGCCGGTTCCCGCGCCCCTCGAAGCTTGCATTACTGCCGCGGCGGCGTCAACGTAGCGGGCCAAACTGGCCAGCCACGGCGCCGCCGGGGAGTCCGGAGTTACCGAAACTGGTGGGTTGTCCAGTAGGGCCCTGGCCGCATAGAGGTTTTGCGCCGGAGAGCACTCCTCCATGGCCAGGCGTCGCGTAGCCGGACTGGGACGGCTGCCCTCTGCCAAGGCTCCGGCCCTTGGCTGGGTGCTGCCGCCCGGCTGGTCCACCGCCATCGCCGCAGCCGACGCCGCGGCTGCGACTCTGGCGACTGTGTCCCTATCCACCGCCGTCTGCTGATCCGTCATGGCTGCCTGAAGAAAGGTCAAAGAACTCGGACTGATGCTAGCGCCCCCTACCTGGCGCGCTACTGACGGCGTGTTCTTCGCCGAATCACAGCGAATCACACCCCTATCAGATTTCTACTTTGCTAGCCGACCTGCCCGAGTTCGATCCGATTCGAGCGTTAGGAACGTCAAGGAGCGACACGTCGAGATTACCCAGGTTCGGACCCCCTGATGGGTAATAGTCCTACTCCTGCCGAGCCTTAGCTCTTTTCGTGTTGTGGTTACAGAATGCTTCTCCTTTTTCTTCCTTTCTCTCTCCTCTCCTTTTATACATGCCGTGAGTCGGCGAAGAGAGCCAAGGGGATGGTGGTACAGTACACTGATAAGACTAGAGAGACAAGATTGGAGAGATGAAAGAGCGTGCTGCTGATGTGCCGAGCGGCGCCGCCCATGCGATTCGCAAGTGGCCTCTGACTCGTGTGAACACGCCTGTGAAAGAACTGGCGGGGCCCAGCGCCCACCGCCTGACGCGGGCGGCCAGCCTGATGACGGCAAGCTCTCTCTCTGCCGGTCAATTCTGCGGAGCCACAGTGACAGTTGATCAGACCTGCAGAGGTCACTATGGCGGTAATCATCTCCTCCTCGGTCCATCCGCGCGTAATGTCGCATTTAATGCACCTGTCCTTCGCAGCGGGGGAGAAGCTTCGCCCAGAAGGCTCCCCTCTAGACGCTTCCTGCCGCGCGGGCCCCACCTGCCAGTGAGGGGCCTCTCGCTTGGCGCGCTGAGGAGCTCGCCCACGCGCTGGGGCCTGGTCGCCCGTCTGTCGCGTGGGGCCTTCGCTTGGCGCGCTGAGGAGCTCGCCCACGCATTGGGGCCTGGTCGCCCGCCTGTCGCGTGGGGCCCTCGCTTGGTCTCTTTTAGGACAATTAATACCCTGGTACTTAATGTACCGACACATCTATGGTAGGAGGGTTTTTTTCCGCCCAAATCTTTCTATTACTTATCATTGATTTGCCGAGGCAAAGAGACAAGTTGATGCACTTCTGTGAAAAGCTCGGCCTGCAAAGTATGTGGATTTAGCATCCCCTGGTGGAAACAATGAGATTGTAGATCCCCAAATGCAAAACCATATCATATTGCCCTGTGTTGAAATTGACCTTATGTGTTCGTGGAATCACTAGAAGATAGAACAGGATGTCAGATGTTTGTTTCAAAGATGTTCCATCAATAGCGAATTCTCTGGAGTTACACTTTTAACCCATGTTGCTCCTCTCGACAGAAATTCAGAAGCCTGAGCTTTGTTAACTGCGGTCATTGTTTTTTTCTTTTTTCTCTTACATGTTTATTTCTATTCTCTTGCATTGTTGTTTTCAAAATGTTGGATAATTGTTTTAGAATGAACGATCACGCTTTCCAGTTAAGAGGAGATGGGTGCCTGACCTCTAGGCAATCTTAATTGCTGCTATCTTTTTTGTTAGTTCTTTCTTTGTTTTGTTTTAAAGCCTACTATAGGCAAAAATATGGTTTGTCCTAAACTTCTTACATTCGTGGTATTTTTCCATCCTCCAAATGATTCAGGTGCTGTATAACGTGAAAATTGTCAAAATGCCACTCTCAACGAGTGGCTTAATTGAGGGTTATAAGCTGCAATTGAGTGAAGCACATCTAGCTATTACAAGAAAAATTTACGGGACTACCACAACTATTGCAAAGTAAGTGCATGTGCATCCACTGGAAGTTTAGGAACTTTAGTTCGTTCACACCATCTTTCTGGGCTGTGTATGTAAACTGATCACCCAACCTAGGTGGTCATGTGAATATGGTGAAAGCTGGAATTGTTTACCCACCAAAAGTGAGTATAATAGGCCTGGTTTATGCTGCAAGGTACCCTCTAATCGCCATTTATGTACTTCACAATGCTTTGTTCAGAATTATGCCATTGGTTAAGGGTGACATAACATGTACTGGTTGTCATGATCAATATAGCTGAACCAGAGTTATTTTTTACTTGAAAATCTCTTGGCTATTGTCTGCTTTGGCATAATATGAAAAACGATTTTTGATAGATAAGGACTTAGGATCACCATGTTCCCGTTGGTCAAGTCATAACTGTTAATACTTAATACAATATCTTAGCAGTAGTCTTAGCCCTTAGTCTCCATCGTTGTAAGCTCGGGATCGGTGCCTCCAAGCCCGGTCTCGGCACCTCTTGTACTGTTTTCCACCACATAATCAACAAGGCTGGAGTAGAGCTATTACCCGGCAGTGGGGGCTCGAACCAGGGTAAATCGCTTGTGTCTTCGTGGTTTGTATTCCTTTCTTCTTTCTTCTCCCCCCTTTCTTTCTCCTTGTTCATTGTACGACGAACCTGTACCCTGATCGTCAAATCGCACCAGGCTTAGTCCGGGAGGACCGCGCGGCTTGAGCCCCCGCAGGCTCGGCCGCCACCCGGGTTGCTGAGAAGGGTTGTCGTTGGGCCTCATTCCAACTACAAATTCGTCTGTCGGTCCGTGGACCCGCTGCTCTTCCGGAGCGCAATTCCCAGACGCCGACAGCTGGCGCCCACCGTGGGGCCTATGAGCAGCCCTCAGCACTCCGTTCCCTCGGACATGCCTGAGGTTCCGAGCAGCGACGAGGTCTTGGACCTCGAGTTCGACGAGTGCGATGATCTGGACGACCTGGTCCCGTCGTACGATGGCTAGCGGGAGGAGTACCTCTCCGAAGCTGGGGCTGACGAGATGGAGGTTGATACCTCTCTCGCCCCAGGGGTAGATTTTCGCCTCGAGGAGTCGCTCCCAGAGCTGGCCCCCTCCGTCACCCATGTCAGCGAGACTCCCATGGAGTTCGAGCTGCTTTGTGACTCCGCTACCTCCGCTGGCAACACCGGGGCATTCCCCCGGGCTCGCGCACGACCCGCTGCGTCTTCGCAGCCGCGGCCGACGAAGGCGTCGAGAATGAGGAGGCTCAGGAGTAGTTGCGCCGCCGCACTGCAGCCTCTAAATTCTTCAACGATGCCGTCCGTCGCGTCCAGGACGGAATCTGGCAAGAGGACAGCCGCCAGCGCACCCCGTCGGGTTGCCAGCCGGTCGACTCCCTTGTCGAAACCAGGCGCAACCCGCTCTTGCGCAGCCAGCAAAAGGCACGCGCCATCGCCACGGTCATCCGCGACCTGGCGAGAGACCCCGCGGTTTCACCATGGTGGACCTGGCTCCGGGTATCACTGAGGGCCTCGATGTCATCACCTGCGGTATCGCCATGCATCAGGATGAAAAAGGCGGTGGTCGCCCAGACATCTGGCGCGGGAACGAGTCCGATCGCCGCGGCCCTCAAAACCGCTCTAGCCGCAGCCGTTCGTGCCAGGCCCAGACGGCCTCCTCCGCCGTTGGTTCATCACGTGCCCCGGGCTGAGTAGTTTCCCGCCTAGGCCCGCTTCGGGACGACCCTCCCCCGAAGGCCGCGCCGGGATGTCCCGCCTTCTCTCGCGCTCTCCGCGAAGCGCCTTGGCCGCCAAGGTTCAAGCCCGGGCCCATTGAGAAGTTCGACGGGAGCAAGAATCCCGAAGAGTTCCTGTCCATCTACACCACCGCCGTCCGAGCTATGGGAGGAGACGAGGCCGTCATGGTCAACTACTTTCCCACCGGGCTTGAGGGTATGGCCCGGACCTGGCTGTTCAATCAGCGGCCCGGTTCTATGCGTAGCTGGTCCCAGCTACAGGATGCCCTCCGCACGAGCTTCCAGGGGTGTTACGCTCGCTCCGGGCGCCCCCAGGACCTTAAGCTCGTGGTGCAGCGAGACGACGAAAGTCTTCAGGATTTTGTGTGTCGGTTCGTCAGAGCCCGCAACACAATCCCCTGCATCTCAGACGAGGCCATCATCGAGACCTTCAAGGATGGCGTCAGGGACTGGCGCTACACCGAGGACCTCGAGCTCCAACCGGTCAATACCGCGAGTGAGCTCTTCCGCACCGCTGCCCTCTACGTCAATGCCTCCGAGGCGGTTGAGCGCAAGAGGGGCCGTGCGAAGAAAAAGGCCAAGGTAGGCGACGGCCCGGGCAAGGCAGGGGCGGGTAAGAAGAAGAAGAGGTGGCCGGAGCAGCCAGCCAAGTTCATCGCCGCCGTCGAGCCTGACCAGCCCGAGTGCCCGCCGCCACAGCACCCCCTGCCAATGCGCCCGCCGCCACAGCGTCCGCCGCAGCAGCGCCCGTCGCAGCAGCGCCAGCAGCGACCTCCTCCAGCCGGAGGAAGGCCGCGTGGCGGCCAAGGGCCTCCCCAGGGCCAGCCTCCCCGTCCCTAGCAGCAATAGAACAGAGGTGAGGACCCGTTCCATGACCCCAGTCTCTTCTGCCGCCTACACCAGTGCCCCGGCCACGATCTGCGCAACTGCCGCACGTGGGCCCGCCAATTGGAGGACTTCTACGCTGGCCGCGGTCCCATGCCCGAGCTACCTGAGGGTGCAGCCGCGGTGCCTACGCCCCAGGGCGGCCAGGACCAGGGTTTCCCTGAGGCCAGCGGCCACGTCGCCGTCATCTTTGGCGGCACGTCAGCCTACACCTCTCGACGCGAGCTCAAGGCTGCGTCCCGTGAGGTCCTCCACATCTCCCGCGGCGAGGCCGCTGCGGAATCCCTGCCTTGGTCCAACCAGGCCATCACCTTTTCGGTGACGAACTGCCCGGCCAGGCTCTCTAAACCCCGGCGCCTCCCGCTGGTGCTCTGCGCCACCATTGGCAACACCAGAGTTGACCGCGTCCTTGTGGACAGCGGGAGCTCGCTGGACATCATCACGGCGCGTCTTGGGTCTCATGCAGGTCCTGCGCTCCAAGGTTAAGGACATCATCGACCCCTTCAATGGGATCGTCCCGGGATCGTCGCTTCGCCCCGTCGGGCAGGTCATGCTGCCTGTCACGTTCGGCTCCTCCGCCAACTTTCGGACGGAGTACATCACTTTCGAGGTGGTGGAAACGGAGCTCCCTTACAACGCCATCTTGGACCGCCCAGCGCTCTCCAAGTTCATGGCGGTCTCCCATCACGCCTACCATTGCCTGAAGATGCCGGCGCCAAAGGGAGTCATCACCGTCCTGGGGAATCACAAGACTGCCCTCGACTGCGACGAGAACGCGCTGGCCATGGTAGGACAGCTCCCTACCCGTGGTCCCAGCGGCAAGGAGCGCTCCACAGCGCGTCCTAAGGTAGCCCTGCAGCGGCAGGAGCCCACCTGCCCGTGCCGTGCTGGCCGTGGCCAACGCCGGCGCCGAGCTCCCCTCGTCCGACATCAGCGACATGGCTGATACTCCGCCAGACGACGCCAGAGGTTTCCTTGGTGGCGAGCGCGCCGCCAATGGTTGTGCAGCTAAAGGCTCATCGGCGGGGCCCGTGGCTTGCATAGGCCTCTTCTTCGCCGGCCATGTCCGCTACAAACAGTCGGCACCACTAACGGTCACAACGTGCCCCGACCTGAAATCAAGCATAAGGGTACAGCTCGCGCGTACCTTCATGAAAGTCCCGGTCCGGATCTTCCCAACCGCCCATGTCGCTAACGCACCGCTCGCGACGCCCCAGCGGGCTGATCCGGTGCCGAACAGAGCCAACAACGATGTCATAACCCGTCAAGCCTTTCTTGACGAGCCCCTTGATCTCCTGCTCCGTGACCTGATCCTCCGGCAAGGCCTCGCGGCGCTGGAAGATTGGAGTGTCCGGCGCGGCCGAAGAATATTCCAGGTTCGAGGCCCCGCGGTTCAGGTAGAACCACCGCCGGGCCCGGCCGTTGACCTTCGTCCTCACCTCGTACTCCGGGTACGATTGGCTCCCCCGGGCTCGGCGCGCGGTCAAGTAGAAGACCCCGCCATTGCCCGCGCGGTGGCCGACGGGTTTCAACTCAAAATAGTGCTGAAGGAGGCTCACCGTTGGCCGTACTCCGCAGTGCGCCTCGCACAGGAACGCGAAGATAGACAGATGGACATAGGACTACGGAGACAGGTTCTCCGGCCGCAACTCCGTGAATGCGAAAAAGTCTGCCAAGAACTGTGATTCCGGCGCGCGGAACCCGTAAATGGCCGAACCCTCGAAACAAACCAGTTCGGCAGGCAGCGAGCGGGTGTGACGCTACGCGACGCCCCCAACGGGCAGCGCTAGGCTGGCCCAGTCCAGTCAGTGTTATATTGGGGATAAAGGGAAAGTGCTTTCTCCCTAAAGAAGTTTTCTCCCCGTATCGGCGTTCCAAGACAACACGTGTCCAGTACTAACCTGACCAGTTTCTCCCTGCAGGCTCGAGACCAGACAGAGCCCCGGAATGAGACAAGAGCATCGCCACTAAAGCAAAGACCGGCGCGGGGCCCGTCGCATCAGCCTTGGGCGACCCACCGCGCCTATAAAAGGAAGGATTCCCAGGCAATCCATGCAGTTTTTGAAGCCACCCAAGCAACATCTGCACCCGAAGCTTCCTTAGCAGTAGTCTTAGCCCTTAGTCTCCATCGTTGTAAGCTTGTGATCAGTGCCTCCAAGCCCGGTCTCGGCACCTCTTGTACTGTTTTCCACCACATAATCAACAAGGCTGGAGTAGAGCTATTACCCGGCAGTGGGGGCTCGAACCAGGGTAAATCGCTTGTGTCTTCGTGGTTTGTATTCCTTTCTTCTTTCTTCTCCCCCCTTTCTTTCTCCTTCTTCACTGTACGATGAAACTGATCCCGGATCGTCAAGTCGCACCAGGCTTAGTCCGGGAGGACCACGCGGCCTGAGCCCCCGCAGGCTCGGCGGCCACCCGGGTTGCTGAGAAGGGTTGTCGTTCGGCCTCATTCCAACTACAAATTCGTCTGCCGGTCCGTGAACCCGCTGCTCTTCAGGAGCGCGATTCCCAAACGCCGACAGTAGTCTCTCCTCGTATTGAGCTAGTGTGGCTACTAGGGTGTTGGGGTATCTAGGACGACGTCGAGTTGGTTGCAGTTTAAAGCGGTTGTTCTGTTGCTTAACTTTTTTGAGAGGATATATATGTGTGTTCCCTTATTTTTATATGAAATAGTAGAGTTTCTGCTACTTAGTTAAAAAAATCTAGAAGCGTGGCACTGTTGTCCAACCAAAACTTCATGGTTCATCACCAACTCTAGACATGTTCACTCAGATTTGGCTGATTTGCTATAATGTTGAATTTAGCTTTCGAATCGAGTCTAGCCAGAATAGCGATGAAAAAAAAGACACTTGTCATTTTTAAAAGGCCATGAAAAATAAAATGTTCTACTTTTTGAAATGAAGATAAGCTATATACGGGCCTTGTACTTTTCGGTTGAAACTAATCTGGAAAATTTGTGGACCCTCCACATGAACATAATTCAAGAGCCAAAAAATGTTACAAGATGATTTTGCAAGCTTTCAGAAAAATCATTGAAAGCCTTACAAAAATGTTTACAAGGTGCTACCAGCCTACCACATTTGGTTTGCATGAATAAACTAGCTAGCAGGGATCGCATGCTGTCGTGTGCCAGACTGGTCCAACTAAGAAAAATTGCACAATTTCCAAAAAAAGGATAAGTAGAGAAAAATGGAAAGAAGCATGAAGTAAAAGTTAAACAACTTGAAATAGGTACATAATCTGATGACTGGCCAAGCAAGATGAAATCAAACATTGGTTAGCAGCAAAGACATGTTTCGCTACTTGAAGTATTCATGGATATTTGAAGGCAACAAAGGGTCAGATGATGCTATCAAAGAGAAATTCTTTCAGAAGGGTCTGGAAATACATATTACATACTACAAAAGAGGAAGTACCCAAAACAAAGATCTAGTGGTGTGGACTGCTGATCTAGTTGGGAAAGGGAAAGAATGGATACAGCTAGATAAGGCGAGTAATGTTAGAGAGTACCTTGGCTGATGGACTGCTCAAATAATTGTTTGCACAGAGAGAGCCTTGGTACAAATAGAGTGGGGTTCAGTGTGCAGGCAAAGCTTCTCCAAGGACACAATAGGCTTGATGAGTTAGTCGATAAATAATATGACTTATGTTCTGAATAAGTTCAAGTCTAGATGGGTGATAGGGATAGAACAAACTCAACTCACAAGAGATGCTGGATTGAGGAAATCATGGAAGAAAGGCTTCTGTTGAGCAATGTGATACTATGATGGAGAAAGTTGTGAACAAGTACAAGACAAGTCCAGTCCCTACAAAAAGAAGTAAGAAAAGTCCAATCCCTATAAGAGGTTAGAAGGTAGACATACATTTGTCGAATGAACCAAACTTGGCTAAAAAGAGAGATAAGATGATGCCACCTCCAATTCCTTTTCTATTCTAAGTAGTGATCAACTACTTAACACAGCTGTGAGAGTAGGGGTTCCCATCAATGAATCTGATCTTCAAAATATAGAAATTCTGAAAGATCTTAAATATGCTAGAATGGAATTGTACATAAAATACAGAAATAAATAAAAGCAGAATGGTCGTGAAGGTATATGTATCCACATGTAGCTGTGAAACATTCGGATCCATTTGTAAATTAAGGCCATGTTCACGTATGATATAACCTTGGTATACATCATGTAACTTGCAAGCAGTAGCAGGTGTGCATGTTGATGATGAACGTGATGAAGCACGTCATCCCTAATCATTGAAGGATTTTAAAGTGCAAGAAGAACTTTGTTGTTTGCATAGATATGACAATTTTGGTATGTTATTGTTGCCATTGCTCTATATGTGCGGTCTATTGCAAAATTTGTTAAACTCCATTGACGGCACGTTATGAGTTTCTTTTCGTCCAAGTATTGTTGTATGGAGCAGTTATAACCATGTCATGGAATTCAATTTATCTTTTGTCAGTCTTTGAAAACCATGTCATGGAATTCATTTTATCTTCGGTGGACAATTTAAAGTATATGATGTCCACATGTGCAAGTTTCTCTTTCTTGAGCATTATTTGCCGACTTTTGAGCTCTAGGTAGAGCATATCCACATTCCATGAAGTGAGTACTTTGCTGCAATTTCTAGCACCGCGAGTGATGGTGACTTATGCCATGTCATTTAATGATTGGTCATTTGTTTCAGAAATTTAGTTGCATAGACTCGAATTTTATTGGGGCTATGTCACGGGACCCAGTCGGCCTACGTCCCCACGTCCAACTACCCGAACGTCGAGCGTCCCAGGTTCCGTGATCCAGCGGTAAGTCTCCTATGCCAAATCAATACACTATCGCATAGTACATATATATGTCAACTTACTAATTGAAAAATCTCGAAGGGTTCAGGTTCTACGATGTCTACGCCTCCGTCCTTTGTGCCACCTCCTCAGGACGATGATGCCTCAGGGAACATGGCCGCCAACCTCGCGGAGCAGCTCTTCGGGACGCCACCACGACAGGCATGATGTTTGTTTTATTGTGTTTATGATGTTGATATTGTCATTGCGATGTTTGTCGTGACCGTATATTGTGAATGTGGAATTCATGTTTGTGATTTATATACTGCGATGTTTGTGATATGTTGAAATTATCGGAGGTATATGTGTATTTTTGAAATTGTGGGAAATTTGAATGCGGGGGCTATTTTGGGTGTGCACGTTGTAGCAGCTGCTGCTGCTGGGTGCAGCAGCGGCTATAAAATTATTGTGATTTTTTTTAATTAATTTTTTTTTGCTGTTTTTCAATTATTGACCCACCTGCCAGCGCCTTCATTGCCGAGACGTCAGCTCCGGGCGAAGAAGCTATCTCAACGGCTAGAAGCCGTCGTGAAAAACTGCCATGGCCCACCTGCCAGCGCCGTCATTGCCGGGACGTCAGCTCCGGGCGGAGAAGCTATCTCGATGGTCGTAAGCCGTCGTGAAAAACTAGTGGGCTGGGCCGCCGGCGGCCTGCGAAAGAGCAATCTCAACGGCTAGAGGCCGTCGAGAAAGACTCCACCATCACGTCGTGCCTGCCCGGTGCATGTATCTCGACGGCTATATGGAGGCCGTCGATAAAGATTAATCTCGACGGCCGAGCCGTCGAGAAAGACTCTCTCTCTCGACCGTTCTTTCTCGACGGCCAAATCTCGACGGCTGGCCGTCGAGATTAACCTTTCTCGACGGTTTTGGTATCTGTCTCGACGGCTTTGGTCGTCGAGAATTTGAGCGATCCGCGTGGTGTTGGGTCTCGAGTCATCAAGAAGAAGGGAGCGTTTGACACTTAGGTTGTCGTGAGAAACATAGCCGGCTAGGGAGGAACGAATTCTTGGCGGCGACCGGGACCTAGGCACCCGTGGCTGGGGATGCAAACTAGGGTTGGTGTTCATGCCTTAGTAAGAATGTGTACATGTGGTTTAGTGAACTGTTTGGAGGAAGCGGGCTGGGAGGCCATGGCATGTGTGCACATGGGAGACAGGGAGAAGCAGGGTGCCGATGGAATATGAGAGTTGGAATGGAGTTGCTCAGCCTCGAAGTTGGCTCGAATCGAGCTTGACCTTGGACACATGGCTTAAATTTTATTCAAGGCTAATCCAATTTAAATCAGAGCTCAGGTAGCTCGTCGTGCACGAGCTTTTGGACCAGCCCTAGTTGGCTGGCCACCACCGCACTTATGTATTTGGACTTCTCTCATATTTAAGCAGGGTCCTTTTGCTTGAGTTTCTTAGTTTGTACCGAGCAAAATCCAAAAGTTGCTTAAATTAACCCGTTCTAATCTTAAATTAACATTGGCCTTGCCTACGTTGCATGCATCACGCATCGTGTTCTCTGATCCATCTATAAAGCACGGGCAAACGAAGCCACCATGTTAATAAAAGAAATTCCCACGTAAATTAGAGAAAAAAAAAAGAAAAGATCTCCACCATCGATTTAGGTGAGGCCACATTGTAACGGCTCAGATTGAATCTATTATCGGAAAAATTCCCACTTAAATCAAAGAAAAATATCTCCTCCATCGATTACGGTGGAAGTGTGGGACCAGATTATAACTACTTAGATTTATTCTATTATCGAACAATTTCAACATAAATCAGATAAAAAGAAAAGATCTCCAGCATTGATTATGGTCAGACCAGATTATGACAGATTAGATTAAAAAAAGGAGTTCATAGACATGCACCATCGATCACAATAGATCCAAATTTTATAGTCATATAGATCTAAGGATTAGATACGAGCAATTATTGCGACAACTTGGACGGAATTACTTGAGCGCAATGAAGAAATTGTGACTTCATTTTAGAGATGACATACATGTATTGAACATTGTATTTAAGTTGGGCACTATTAAACTATAGCTACCTAACCATGTGCAATGCCTATATCACAGACTATGGACTATGAATACTAATCTATTATCTATCTATTATAAATTATCCATGCATTAGTATATATATATTGAATTAAAGTATATTTAATTGGAGCCACCATGTTAATCCTAAATACTAGAAATATTCACATTAATTAAAAATAAAAGATAATATCTACACCACCGATTGCAGTTGGATGAATTATAACCGTTTAGATCTATTTGTTGATCAAAAGATTCAAGTAACATCAACGTCATGTTTACTGTTTGAATCGGTCGTATATAAGCTCTCTAAGTCCGATGCATAGAAGAATTGGGCATGGCATCCTAATACATCGTAAAAAGTAATTAACTCTCCTACATGTAAGATCTAGGATGACTACTAGGGAACGGACATTCTATCCCGGTACATCAGTTCCGGTTAACTACAAACCCAGACTAATAGTGCGCGTCAGTCCCAGTTCATGTCTATTGCGCCAAAAGCATAATTTTTCGCCCACATTAGTCCTGGTTCGTGTTACGAACCAGGATAGAAGAGTGCTTTGGCAGACGGGTACATGCCAGCTGGCACGGAGATTCATTAGTCCTGATTCGTAACACGAACCCGGACTGAAGGTAAGCTTTAATCCCGGTTCGTGCCGGGACTAAAGCATCGTTTCAGCATATTTCAAAAGAAATGCATATCCTAGTCTAGTAAATACGCGTGGCTGGGTGGGTTGGTTATAATGGTGAGCGGGGTGTCCCGTGGTGGCAGGAGGTTCTAGGTTCGGGATTAAAGTCAGTTGCCAACCGAAACTAAACGCCCTTTCCCTGGTATTGATGCACTCATGTCCCACACCACACCGAATATGGTTTCTGGCCGATTATAACTAGCCAATTCATTCCCAATACCTCAAATGTGTATCAGTAACTGTCGGTGGCCCGAGCCAGAAAACAAATTTATGAGGGGCTACCCCGCGAAGCACAGTACGATGCTTCGTGAAGCAGATCAAGGAAACTGAGTAATTAATGAGTAGCTAGCCTGCGAGAATCGAATAGCCTGTCTTTATTACTGGGGGCCCCCTGTTTATAGTAAGGGGCCAGATTACAACGTGCCATTACAGCCCTTCCTCGAGGGAATAAAATGAGGGTAAAAAGGGGAAATCGAGTAAAAGACTTTTTAGACCTTAACCTGCTCCCAAACCTAGGGGTATCGAAGGAAAACACACCTTCGGGATCCCTGGTCCGACCCAGCCGTCCTTATCTTTTCCCTAAAGCAAGGGTAATATCGAGATTACAGGGAGAGTCAAGCCGTTGTAACAAACTAAGATTCTACTGTCACCTAGAACGGGATGTTACGGCCAGTTGTCATATCTCTCTGACACAGGATATGGTCTCTGGCTCTTGAAACAACCTGTACTCCCTGTCCTCTTGATCCTCGCGGTGGCCATTGCTTCGCTATCCTGGACTTAGGTTTTCTGGACTTCAGGTGGCGCCCTTGCTTGGCATTACCCACGCGGGGGTTTGCACCTATCGCTTCGTGGTAGCCCCGCCCGAAGGGGACAAGACTCCCTTCGGGCAATTCACTCCCCCGATTCACCATTGCTTCGCCCATAAGACGCGAGGCACCCCTTCGGGTGCGCTTCTCCTTCATCTAGTTGATTCGCTGCTCTTATTAATTCATGGGGGATGGGTGTCCCCTACTACAACAGGAGCCCCTCATGGTCATAGGTCTGCTCCGCTATGCCTCTGACCATGCAGACCAACTTTCTGCGGGGCACCTTTCCCCTCAAAATGGGGGAGCAGGCGAACCTCCACCTATCTCCGGTGCGTAATTTCAACACTTAGAAAATACCTCGTATCCAGGACTTCTCTGAACCGACGCTTGGGGAATGCAATACGGCGCATGATGGGGGACGGGGTCCCGATCTTCCGACAGATAGGATAAACACGATTGGTGGAGAACTTGATGTTGACGATCCGGCTTCCAATCAGATTAGATCTAGGCCTGCAATCGCTACACCACTGTCTCCGTTCGTTATCAACCACACCAAGACATGGTTGACCTCGCCACGAAGGCTAATTCCTGCAAGCGAATGGAGAACACGAGCAAGAACACGGTAGATGCAATCTCAATATTACAGAATACCGATTAAGCACACGAGTTGGGGTTCAGCAAACCGATACACGGCGAAACTGCGACGGTAGAATAATCTAAGCGAAACCCAAGTCTAAACTATCGACGGCTACTGAATTTATAGTGACGGCTAGGGTTTGGGGCGCATCCCCTGGGGTACATGGGCCATGGGCCCAAAGTGGAGCGGCGCAGCGCCTGATAGATCCCGGCAGATTCTGGTCGTAATATAGGGTACATGGGCCCAAAGTGGAGCGGCGCAGCGCCCGACAGATCCCAGCAGATTCTGGTCGCAATATTGTTTCGACGATTCCCGCTGATTCATAAGGAATTTGGATATAGGACTAGATCTATTGGAACGATCTCGTCGAGGGCTTATCCGTGCATACCAAGAACGTCCAAAACGGAGTCCGTATGAGGTCGGGGCATCCATTTTAAGTTGAGTGCACAAAAATGGTCGAACCGGGCTCGTGGACAACTTGGGCTCTTTCTTGAGCCGGCCTTGCAGGTACGTGACTTGTGGGACTAGAGGGTGCCGAAGAGATGGAGACGCGCCTTTCTTTAATACGTCTTGAGCTTGGGGAGGTGGCCACGGTGGAGGCCGAACTGCTGGCGGCGATAACGCAATATCAGCATGATGAGCTTGCCAGCTGTGCGTGCGACCTGGCCATGGCGCGGGTCGATGATGCCATATAGTTGATGACGACACCATAGTTGATGTAGAGGATGCCGTGAAGTGTTGCTAGCTTGTCGTAGATGAAGATGTCAAAGATGAAATAGTCGATCGAGGACTCGTCGACGTGCATGCTGACGAAGTAGTCGACGAAAATCTTGATGAGCACAACATTTACGTAGTGTTGGTCATACCTATGATAGACATGGTCACATCAGATCACCTCCTGCCGCGCTGACTGCTAAGGCATAAACCTGTAGCCAGTTCTTCGGGTCGCTCTTGTCATCGAACTTATCGATGCCTTTGAGGTTGACGCTGTCGGGCCAGACCACTTGGCGGAGATCCGGGGTGTACGTCCGAATTCCTTCCAAGGGTAGCGGTTGCTGACACCGCGGGGATCTGCTGCGGCGCTCTCGCCGCGGGCCGTGGCGGCGGTGTTCTTCCTGGTGGTCGTGCCGACTGGCGCTACTTTCGGCGTGGTCGTCGTTTCGCCAACTGCGATAACTGCGGGAGTTTCGCTTGCTGTCGATGTGTTCCCTCCTCCTGGATTCTATGTCATAGCGGAGGTCGTGGCCCGTCGATCGGTGTGACCCGCCTGCGGCAGAGACATTCGCCTTGCTCGGATTGCGCGCGGAACGGCTGTTTGCCGTCACGGGCGTGGTTGGAGCCGGGTTCACCTCGTTCTGCTGGATGGCCGTTGACGGCGTGCTCACCGCTCAACCACTGCGGATCACACCCCTGGTCAGATTTCTTGTCTTGCTAGCCTTTCGGCCGAGCTCGATTCGATTGAGCACTGAACGCAGCAAGGAGCAACACACCGGGATTACCCAGGTTCGGACCCCCTCGCGGGTAATAGTCCTACTCCTGCTGAGCCTTAGCTCTTTGGTTGTGGTTGAATGGAATGTGTTTACAGAGAGTTTCGGACGCACGTATGGGAGACCGATGATCCAGATTGATGGTGACAGGTACACATTTTTGTAGCAAATTACTTTTTCGACATTGTCGATTTTAATTATATAAACCTGTTACACCTTTCATTTAAATGTGCAACAACATGTCCATGGTGGATGTTAGCGAGAGGCACCAGCCTGGGATAGCGCTTGGCACCCTGGCGAGGCAGTAATACCTAGGGTTGATAACCCAGGACGGGATAGCAAGACCAATGTATAGTTGGGACGACTACAGGCTAGCCCTGATGGGGATAGCACTGCCGCGGATCAGGTCATCCGCGAGTTTTGGGTAAGCTACACAATAACTTAAACATCTATTTATTTTTACTTCTAACCACATCTATTGTTATACCCTACTTCAACTTAGGTTCGCTCCGCAAGAGGGACTTCAGCAGTCTGATTTTGTTCCTGTCATCGAAAGGATGGCGAAGTAGAGGGTACAGAACATGATGTCCAATGCCCGTGTCACGGCCGTTCAGGAGTACCACAGGTCAGTAGCCTTTACTCAGAATACATTTAAGTTTCATGTGTTTGTTACTAATTTCCACCTTTCCGTGTTTTTGTAGGAGACAGGAGCAGCAAAACCTCAAGCTCCAGGCAGCTCATCAGTGGTATTTGACAGCCGGTCAATACAACCAGGTCCCAGAGTGGTGTCAGGAGGACGCTTGGGAGGCTATAGATAGGAAGTGGGACAACCCCGAGTGGAAGGAGAAGTCAGAGAAGGCAAAGAAGAATAGGGGCGTTAAGGACTACAAATCTAACACTGGGAGGTGGTCGATCTCACAGTTGGGGAGGAAACTGGTAATATAAAAAATTTTACTCGTCATCAATTTAGATTGTCGTACTAACACATGTTTGATCATATTACAATTTAGTTGACGAAAACAGGGATTAGACCCAGCCCAATGGACATGTGCAATCAGGCCCACACGAAAAAGGCGTCGCCTGGCGGACAACCGACATTGGATCCCCATGCATATCTCTGTTTGGTAACTGTCGACAACATTGTTCAATACAACTATCTTATATTAATTTATTTAAATATGTATATTTATTATGATTACATGACGCTTATAGAGAGGAGCATGGGGAGGAGAGCAATCTAGAGGAGGCTCCCCTCGATCCTCATGTGATTCATAAGCACATGGGGGCAAGGCTCACGGGCGCCTAGCGATCGGTGGCGACCACCTATGGTAAGATCTCTTTCGTATACTCGTATATTATGATTGCAGAACTGACTACTATATTATGCATGTTTCAGGTCTTCAGAATATATGCCTGACATTCGAGCTAGCCAGAGCGGTGGTGAGACCCGTCGCCAGTTCGAGGAGCTCCTGCAGAGGGAGAGGGAGTAGCAGCAGAAGAGGCACGAGGAGGAGCGGGCCCATGATAGAGTAATGCTAAGGTCCATGCAGGAGAGCCTGAGAGCCGCACAGGAGGACTACGACAGAAGGCTTCGACAGCTCGAGGCGTTCGTCGCTGGGGTAACGCACTCGCAGTTCAATTCTTTTTAATAGATGCATATCTTATCATTTGTACTAACGGAATCAAATATATGTGCAGGCCGGTCCAAGTAGTCACGTGGGGCTTGCGGGCAGCTCCTCGAACCAGGTGGGGACTGCGGGTCCCTACACAGGTGGCCCGCCCGTGTACGGTAGCCACCCAGCCTCTCCAGGCACCTATGTTTGGTAGTGCGGCTACCCAGTACAGACGGCACCACCAGGCACCTACGGGACCCAGCCGGCCTACGTCCCCCACGCCCAACTACCCGAACGTCGAGTATACCAAGCATGCAGATTGTGATTAAGTGAGCTCGTATAACTTCGTATAATGTATGCTATACGAAGTTATTACGCGATGACATGATATCACAAAGCACTGAAAATAAAAATAAACGTATCAAATGATGAATTGAAAAGAACCCTGTGCTGTTCATTCAGTCTGTGAAATTGAAAAGAAAAATAGAATACATATAACACATACACTACGGAAAAGCAATCGTACCTATGAGATATTGAGATGATGGATGGATTGGACGCAGTTGTAGGGCACAGCCGCACAGATCTGTTGGGATATGCCCAATGAAAATTATGAGTCGCATATGATGCGGGCTCACGGTTAGCGTGGGATACATATGATGTGGACCCAAACCTTATTGGGCCTCTAGCGTAGAGGGCCCAATAGTGGGCGCTATATAAAGAGAGGTGGAGGAGAAGTCGGTAAGCATGCGTGCATGCAAGTTCTCCCTCTCCACCAAACCCTAGCCGTCATCTCTCCCAAGGTCCGTGCGGTGAGGTGCTAGCACACCCCGTATCGCGATCTCAACCTCTGTATGTGTGGATACCGTAGAGGCGCTGCACCTTGTGGCGCTAGCCGATGTGAGCCTGAGATCGAGACATCACTGCTCGCGCATATGTTCTGGACGTGATTTTGTTTCGTCGATTCCTGTTGATCCAGAAGGATTTTTTGGGCGCGACTGGATGCGTTGGAAAGGTAAACTCTTTAGCTTTCCAACGAGTGGTAGAATGTCGAAAACGGAGCTCGAATGTGGCCGGGGCGTCCGTTTGAAGGTGCGCTGCTCGGGAAGATCGCGAATCCCGGCGAGCGCACGGAGTATGTCGATGACGTCCACAGCACTCGGCAACCACTCGCCGACCACCAAAAGCACTCGACGAGCATTCGGTGGTGACTTGGATTGTCGTGTACGACTACTTCCGTACGACTACGTGCAGATCGGTGAATCAGCTTCATCGACTTGTCTTCCGCTGCACAGCACGTCGTAAGGTAATGTTGATCTGTGGTCATTTACTTGCAGGGTGTTCCTGGGTTTCCGCGATAGAATTTGATTCGTTGCTAGCATAGCAATCCCGCGTTTCCCTACAGTGGTATCAGAGCCATCCTGTTTAGTTCTTGATCCGGATCGGCGTATATATGATATGCGGCACATATGTGATATGCATGATAGTAGATTTGATCTACAGTTGGTCTAGCCGATTGGATCAGTTAAGGGTTGATTGATAGGATCAATCATTGGTTTGTGCCATAAATTTTATGAGTTGAATCGTAGTTCTTATAGACACTGTTCGCCTACACGGCCGTTTGGACCGTTTACACACCGTTTAAACGCTACTCAGTAGTCAACTGTGTAGGCCGTTTAATCCGTATAATCCCGTTTAATCCGTTTTTTGGCCCGTTTAATCGGCCGTGTAGTCCGACTATTCGCTAAACGAAGAGTGGCCGACTGTTTAGCGTTTACCGTTTAGGCTAACACTGCTTATAGATTTGATCTATTGCTGATTACTGTTTCAACCTGACCTTGTTTTCATTGTTGATTAATTAGTCCTGCTAATTGTGATTTGATTAATTAGATTAATCATGTCAAATTACTAGATTGATTAGTTATTCAGTATGCTTGATGAGATCAAGCGTGCCATGTGCGTCTACATGGTCCGTTGATATGATCAACGTGATAATGTATCATCGAGATCAATTTGCATCGCTATGTGTTTCACGGTGATTGATGAGATCAATCATGGCCTACGTGTATACCAAGCATGCAGATTGTGATTAAGTGAGCCATGGTACTAAACCTAATTGATGGGATCAATTAAATGGTCGCGTAGTAAAATTCATAGATTTGATCTATTTGTGATTACCTACCTCAATCTGTTTGATATGATCAAGTTGATTGCGGGGTAATGCCATATGTGGGCCGTCGAAATATTGGCTAAGTTTGTATGTTTGCACGTAATGGCTATCGATGGATGATGGACGTATGCTTAATGTGATGGCATGCATCAGATGCATGTACTGTTGAAGCATATATGTATGTGTGCATGCAGAATAATGCTAGTTAGTATGTATGGCGTGTTCGTCAAATCAACTAGTGGTCTAGAAGATTTGATCTGTTAGATGATCGTTGAGTCTTTGTTACCATGCAAAAGTTGCACGTGTTAATAATGATCTCGATCATGATGAGCGGCCAAACGTTGGTCGTCCTTGCCACTGGAAATCTTGTAGACGAGCCTATTTGTGATAGGACAGATCGGTTACGAGCAAATTGTTACTCGGTTGACTTGATACTGTTTGGCACTGTTCAAAATTACTCGGCGCTACCTGAACTGCTTGTTAACGAGCAAACTGTTGCTCGGGTAACTCGGTCCTGTTCAGTAGTGTGCCGGTAATGGTCCACTCTGGTCGGCGCTGCCTAAACAACTCGGTGATGAGTAAATTGTTGCTCGGGTCACTCGATGTAGTTCGGCAGTGCCTGGCACTACTAGACATTACTCGGCTTTGCTTGTAGGAAGTCGATTTGGTTGCGGGCTGTTCGGCTGCTCGGCACCACTCGGTTCTGCTCGCAGGAGCTCGAATTGGTCGGATAGCCCCGCCACATGTTGGGATTTGGATCCCGAGCAACGGTATAGCCACGCCATAAATGGCTCATGGAGTTGGAGTACCACTTCGGCACTGGATGCCTCGAGCGCTGGTCGCCTGGTGAGTTTCTCTTACTGCTATGTTGCCTCGGCAGTTGGTTGGGGCTGCACGACTAATGGGTAAAATTGTGAATGTGATTCATAGTTCGAACCTTGCCGACTGATTTATTAGTAGGCTGACTGGCTTAATGGAATATTCATTGGGTCAATGTGATTGGTCCGGTGCGGGTTAATATGATCAATCCGTTGGAATTTTCCATGGGCAAATGACGTGAATATGATTCACTATGGGAAAAATGTTTCCACTACACTGATTATTTATGTGTTTTTCATAATTGTTATGAGTTCACTTTAATTGGTAGAATTTGATTCTATGCAAATATAAGTGAATAGATTGATCCTTGTGTATATGATGCATGTGTAGGATCTTACTGAGGCTTACATATTAATTTGTGATACTTGACTAATATCAAGTAGATGGCCCGATGGACAGGAATGGACGCATAGTGATAATGATCACCGCATCTTGGGCCATACCAGTGCACAGTTTAAATAGTATATTTTTCTGTGATGGTTTTCCTGCTCTGCTATTATTTTATAGAATAGATTTTCCTCGAAATAATAAGTGTATGATGCTCTTCCAATTGCTGCACCTATTGTCTTGCACATTGACGGATAAGTTCTTAACAATTCAATGGGCGCCGTCTTCTTTCTTGTACAACAGGGTGAGTGTAGCCTAACCCGTGCATTCACACGCATAGTGTTGGTTTGCTTATCGGAGTCATCCAAATAGGATTTGGGACTTCGGGGCATCAGGGTTGGGAGCCAGGCATACGATGTCACCCCAACAAACAAGAGTCACATACGATGTGATTGGCAAGGAGTTGTCTTACCTATGTTGCGGGTTCAAGTGGTATTGACAAATCATTACCCGAACTGCAGTAACCAGGCAAGGAGTTCAAGATCGCGAATCCCGGTGAGCGCACGGAGTACGTCGACGACCTCCACAGCACTCGGCAACCACTCGGCGACCACCAAAAGCACTCGGTGGTGACTTGGATTGTCGTGTACGACTACTTCCGTACGACTATGTGCAGATCGGTGAACCAGCTTCATCGACTCGTCTTCCGCTGCACAGCACGTCGTAAGGTAATCTTGATCTGTGGTCATTTACTTGCAGGGTGTTCCTGGGTTTCCGCGATAGAATTTGATTCGTTGCTAGCGTAGCAATCCCGCGTTTCCCTACAAGATCGTTGATCACTGATTCCGGAATTATGAGACCGTGAGGCCGTGAGGGTCGGCGACTCGGCGAGACGGCGACCTCCACGAGACGCCGAGACCGCGACTGGGCGTGGGCGACAGAGGCGCTGAGCCGCCGAGGCAGTGTCGGCGTCGGCGTGTCGCGTGAGCGTGCTGTGTGACTCGCGTGCGGCGTGCGTAGGGCAGTCAGGGATTCGCGAGTTGCGACCTCGCGTGCGGGTGCGGCTGTGGAGGAGTAGAGGACCGAGACCGAGGCATACAGATACAAGCTACAGGCCTACGCTGCATACCATGGCCCACCTGCCAGCACCGTCATTGCCGGGACGTCAGCACCGGGCGGACAAGCTATCTCGACGGCCGATGGGCCGTCGTAAAAAACTAGTGGGCTAGGCCGCCGGCGGCCTGCGAATGAGCAATCTCGACGGCTAGAGGCCGTCGAGAAAGATTCCACCATCACGTCGTGCCTGCTCGGTGCATATATCTCGAGGCTATACAAAAGCCGTCGATACAGGTAATCACAACGGCCGAGCCGTCGAGAAAGACTCTCTCTCTCTCAACCGTGCATTCTCGACGGCCAAATCTCGACGGCCGGCCGTCAAGATTAATCTTTCTCGATGGTTTTGGTGTCTGTCTCGACGGCTTTGGCCGTCGAGAATTTGAGCGATCCACATGGTGTCCGATTGGGCTACGTTTTAAAAAAAAGAAAATTACTTTAAATTTTAGAAGAGAAAGATAAAGCACTTAATTGCTTACTGGACATCGTCTTTTTATATACTAAAAATTTTAGGCATCGTTTTCTTTTTACTGTTCCAAATTGTAATATGATTATATATTAACGTGAACAATAAGATAATTGCAGGATGGCCGCAGTATCTCACTTTCTTGTTCATTCCATCTCCTTTCATTAATTCTCTTGCGGAACAGGATAAATAACAGGTTACAAGGGCATCTAAAAATCGCATAAAAAGAAATAAATTGGTGCACAGTGGACTTATTTGAAAAGAAGAGCACCGTGAAAACGATGCATGGGTTCTGACAGATCACATGAAACATGGGAAAACGATGCATGGGTTCTGACAGAAACCAAAAAAATCCTGGATAAATATGCAACACGGTAGCTTGCAGTCGATGACCGGACGTCAAGGGTTGCACATTTTCCCTCCTAACAATTGACAACTGACAAGCGACAATTTTATGAAACAAATAAAACCCTTGAATAACCAATGCAACACAGTAAGGACTACTCACAAGCGAAAACTAATGTAACTTGGAAGCAAAGGCATTTCGTCGCACTCACGAGTCAAACAAGATGTAATATGTACCTATTTTTTCCGGAAGTAAAATCCCCTGCCGTTGAGTTCTCTGTATTTGTGCTAGTGACGTGTGGGCCTTAGGAGGGTTGCATATTTTCACTCCTAAAACAAGTGACAACTGACCAACGACATGATAATTGCTTGGAAAAAAATCCATAAATAATGAATGCAGCACGGTAACTCCTCCTGACAAACAAGCCCGGCCCTAGCCCTTGTGAGTTATGCGACCGCACAGGACACTCAAACCATTAGAGCATGCCCAATGGAACCCTTTTCTACCCCTATTTGGCATAGGCACTATTTAAAACTTTGTTATACATTTGCATCGGAATCTCAAAATAGTAAGATCGACACTGTTCACAAACTAAAACTAATGTAACTTTGAGGCGAAGGCATTTTGTCACACTCGCAAGTCACACAAGAAGTGATTTGCGAGCCATGTTTTTATCGAGGCACATCGTCTTGCAGTTCAGTAGTTCTGTACATTTGTGCTACGGACGTGTGGGCCCTAGCTACATGGGCCAATATGTCAAACACAAATGGTTGAACTGAACTGAAGAGGATGCACTCCCATTATGTACTGAAACAGGGTCTGAAGTAGCTGACATGCATTCTAATTCCACTTAGCCATCATGTTAATCCTAAATTAAATACTAAAAATTTGGCATTAATCTAAAAAGATATCAATAGTTTATCATTGTAGACCCAAATTATTATGGTTTAAATATTTTTAAAAAGTTTATATCGACTATAATTATAAAATAGAAGCAATTGAAATTTGGAATATAAAAGGAGTACATATCAACTACAATAAGAAGTAATAAAATTATTAGAAAACTACTATGTATCAACTACTACAAGAATATAAAGGTCGATATCAACCATAATAAAAATAATAAATAGGAAATAATAGAAAATAATTTCATATTATATACTGCTGGATTTCATACCAAGTACGCTAAAAAATAAATAAATACAATAACATATATAAACAATAAAAAGAGTATGCATAAATACAAATAAAAATAATAGAGTATCATAATGAGAATTAAATAGACTATATTACAGTTAATAACGATCAACACATTTTTATATAAAAAGTAATCTTAAAGTTTGATGTAAATATTTTTGAGTAAAAGGGGTAGGAGAACTGCCTTGCATTGATCAAAATGGCGGAAGGTTTACAAGATGGGGGGAGATAGGGACCCGGCCCTCCCCCTTGGGCCAAAACCACAAGCTAACTAATTACAAAAGAAAAGGCTCTTGCGAATGACCAGAGTCGCAACTCATCGAGCAAAAAAAGAGGAACACTGGTCGGGACTGATCAACTTGCCGAAAAATGCTGTTGTTTCTCTCTAGCCAGAGGTACCAGATGATGCCGGAGATAATAGATAGGGCATCACCGGACGGGCCTCTCTGGAGGATGTCTTCTGCCCACTAGCTCGTGAAGTTGTTTTGGAGCGACCAGCTTGAAGGATTAATTAGGGGGGGTGTTGAGCACCTCCGCCAGCTGGGTCCAGATGAAGGAACTGAAATTGCACTTAAGAAATAGGTGCTCTGGTGTTTCGAGGTTGCGCCTGCGGAGAGGGTGGAAGTAGTCATTTGGTAATTGGCGTCGCATTAGGGCGTCTGCTGTCATGACTCGCTTGTGAAGCAGCAGCCAGAGGAAGAGCTTGCATTTCGAACGGGCCCAAAGCTTCCAAATTATTTGCAAAGCCGACGTTGCAACGCGGCCTTCGAACTGGAGCAAATAGGCTTACTTGACCGAAAAAACTCCATCAGCAGTGAACCCCCAAAGCAACTGGTTAGGCTCCAATGGGTTCAGCGTCACCTAAACAATTCGGCGAAGAAGCGAGATCAGTTCAGGAATCATATCCGGAGCTAGGTTTCTCCTTAGGTCCGCAACCCAATTGCTATTGGTGATGGCATCTGCGACCGTTCTGTTTTTCCTTGCTATTGCGGAGAAAAGACCAAGGGAAAGATGCCTCTTTGGATGGAGTCGATTTTCAGTTTGATGTAAATATAAACATGCAAATACATGGTACCTTCCTTGTGAGCACTAGTCGAGCTCTCATTGAATGGCCGCACGAATAACACAAACACTCATTATTTACGTTGAGGATAGCAGGGGTACAGTTTTTACCATTAATTTATTGTGTCCAGGTAACATCCTATACTTCTCTAATTCCACCTAGAGACTGAAAACTGCACATGATCGAGATGCTTGCAGCTTAATATGAATTGCCAGAAAAAAAAATGTTACTGGCCAATGGGCCTTTTCCTTTTGAACAGCCCAAGATCTATTGGAACCAGGTAGCCCGATTGAACTACTATATTCGAGCCTGTCTTGTGTCATGAAATGAAATCTTGATGGGCCGAAAAGGCGGGGCATGCGCCTGCTTAACAATGTGTCGAGTCGAAATGATATCAGGCAAAATTGTCTTTAGCAAGTTTACAATCACCTTATCTACAATTTTATATACACCACTTTAGACTTATAGACCTTAACTCCTTCAGAGGGATTCTTGGATTTTGGAACAACGACAATAATGTGTCATTCCAGCCATAATTATTAATCAATATTTAAAATAGCTCCGTGAAGTACGATACAAGGGAATTTGAAGAAGCTTCTCATGTCATGAGAGTGAGGTATGTAATTATTGTCTCTATACAAAGATCTTACCTACTATATGACTATTTAAATTGAGGCTAATATTAATATAATATATAATTTATACCTGACTTCTATTTATTGTTAGTGTAATTTTTTTTTGCTTGATGAATTTTAATCTACTTTAGCTTTTGACAAATGTCTGAAGTTAGTAAGATGTGAAATTGTTATAGAAAATAATCTATATAAAGTCCAATAGCTAGTAAAACTTTACTTTTAATTAGATAATTTGAATAGTTGTGCTTCCATCATAATTTAATTGCATACTTAAAGTAGCATGTTTATTGCATTAACCAGGTAGCCCGATTGAACTACTATATTCGAGCCTGTCTTGTGTCATGAAATGAAATCTTGATGGGCCGAAAAGGCGGGGCATGCGCCTGCTTAACAATGTGTCGAGTCGAAATGATATCAGGCAAAATTGTCTTTAGCAAGTTTACAATCACCTTATCTACAATTTTATATACCACATTAGACTTATAAACCTTAACTCCTTCAGAAGGATTCTTGGATTTTGGAACAACGACAATAATCTGTCATTCCAGCCATAATTATTACTCCCTCTGGTCATGAAAAGAAGTCGCCGTTGACTTTCGCACACGACTTTAACTGTTCGTATTATTCAAAAAAAATTTATAAATATATAAAAATATAAGTCATACTTAAAATATATTTAAAAATAAACTAAATCACAACAAAATAAATGATATTTATATAACCTTTTTGAATAAGACTAATGGTCAAAAATGTCTTCAAAAGTCAATGGCGACTTCTTTTCGTGACCGGAGGGAGTAATAAATATTTTAAAATAGCTCCGTGAATTTCTTTCATAAATTATCATATATTTCACTATTTTATTGTGCCTTATATGTTTACAATATTTTATGGATTTGTTTGTGGATTTATAGAAATCTATTTGTTATTTAAATTAAGTTGTTTTACTTTTATATATGTTTTAAAAAATATTAAATTAAATTTACTCGGCCAGCTAATTCTCTCTTCCTCCTAGTCAGCCCACTTCCTATCTCCCTCCTCTGTGCTTTGGGCCACCTCCTTTCTCAGCCTATTGTGCCCTCCCTCCTTGGATCAAGCCACCCTTGGCCCATGCGCCACATCTCCCTCCCTCAACTAGGGTGAACAATGCTAGGCCCAAGCCGTCCCTCCTCAACTTGCGTTGCGATCTGCACAGAGGGGTTGATCTAGATCATGCCCCCCTAGAGCAAGCCACCGCCTCCCCTTACATTACCTCGTGATCGTTCTGTACATGATCCCCTACCTAATAACATCTAAACCCCTCTACCTCCTCTCTAACCCTAGCCGTCAACCACCCTGAAGTAGGGGTGTGATCGGATCAGATACGATCGGATAGTACGAGATACAGATATCGATCATATTTTTTTGTTGAATATGGATACATATATGAATAGTGCAAACGTGGATACGAACATGGATACAGATATTTTTTTGTCTGATATAGATACAGTGACAATGGTGCACCTGCTTGAATTGGTAGCGAGGAGCACTATTTTGCTCGAAGACCATGGTAGCTGTCGAGAAAGACAATGGGCGGCCCGCCCTAATAGTGTAGCCAAGGTGCAGACTGTCTTGATGGCTTACTGGAAACTGTTGAGACAGACCCACCAGACTGGCCCATGCAAGCCACCACGGGGTGGTGGCCTGAGATGCCTTCACTCAACAGCTACACAAAAGCCATCGAAAGTATTTAATTTTCCAAAAATAAACTAGTTATAAATAGACATAAAAAACAAAAAAAAAATTGTAGCTGTTGTTGGACCGGCAACAACTGTTGTAACCTGCCAAACCCAAAGCACCCACAATCATATTACATATATGACCACATTCCCACAAATTCACATGCACATTCAAATCCAAACCAAACATCCACATCCACATCCACATCCACATTCATATTCACATACACATAGATATAAGTCTTTCTCATAGACATAGTTGAAAGTCTTTCACACGAACATAGTTTGAACCACAACTCTAAGTGCAAGGTAGCCCTTTCATGATTTTGGTGATTTATGACAAGCAATGTTTGATCTAGTGCTAAATTAATGACAATGCATAATCTAGTGCTTGATTAATGGCAAACCTCTAGTATGTCTATTGCTATGAGACTAATATGTCTATTGTCAAGATTAGCCTAGTCTCATGTGATTTAGAGGAACTTTTATATATCAAGTGATTAAGCCACTCACCCATTGCGAAGGTACGTATATAGGTAAAATTGGTAAATATTGTGGTACTAACATTATGACTAATCATATCAAGTGAATATACAACATCAAGGAATGCGATTTTGTACTGCGCTTCTATTTATTATTGCATTTCTCGTATGCAAAAATATGTTGAGCTCCAAATAATATTTGAATGAATATATGCATATTTCCTTATTCCATATATATTCCAATGTGGGCAACGGTTAGAGTATGTGTGTATTGCAAGCATATGTGCATGGCATGCTGCCACCACCGCATCAATCACGCGAGCGTGTGCACCCACATTTGTTGTAGGGGAGACACGCCTACTCCCATGCGCCAAGACTTTGAGCAATGTTGATGCACCTCGGAGTCAGCTCATGGCCGACTCTCCACACAAGGTCCTCCTGGATGCCCACGCAGCCCGGAGACAACTCTAAGCCGAAGCTTAGCACGGGGCCCTATCAAACGACTGCGCACCTCGAAGCTAGCTCTTGGTTTAACACTTAGAGCAGGGTCCTTGTGGACCGTGCATCTCAGAGCCAACTCTAGATGGAGTGATGGACATTTCGCGCAGGATCCTCTCGGATACCCATGCACCTCGGAGCCAACTCTGAACTGATGCTCCACGTGGGCCTAGAGCCGACCCCGGGTCGATGCCTCACGCAGGGTCCTTACATATACTTGTGCACCAAGCATATCTATGGGCGGTAAAATCAAAACTCCCGCGAAGGATGGCAGTCAAAAGTAAGTTTGGAGTTCAAAGATGCTCCACGCCTACCAAAGCTGACTGTTACTACTGCTATAGGCCAAAACGGGGCACTGCTAGTAGTCAGAAACTAAAGCAGAATGCGATTGAGGAAACCGCCTACTTGTCCCCTACCGTGAAGGCGGGTTAGGGGGTCCATGCATAGGACAATGACAAACAGGCCCTGCTTTTGCTTGCTCAACAAAGGGCAAACAGGGAAAATACTGCTAAAATACCGACCTGCCCTCAAGATTCTTTGTGCTTATTGGGGTAAATGGGCACAAGTCTCAACATGAATATAGCTATGGCTTCCATGCTTGTTGTAACTCAACCTCTATAGGTATCACAATTTTTCTTTGCCAAATGTTACAAAAAAAGCACATGAAATGTCTCACAAAAACAACCTAAATGTTTCAAAACTTACATGATTATGTTTCAGACCAAAATTTGAGATTCATGTTCTTATCCAAACCCGACATCTTCACCAAATTTTTTCTAAAATAGCATATGCCGCCATGCTCACCGAAGGTGGCCGTAGCAACTAGCAAGGCAGGCTTGCCATGCCACAGCATTACGCGTCTACGCATGGTGAGTGCCCATGCGCTGCAAAGCGGTGCCCCTAATTTATGATGACAGCATGCGTGTGCCCGCATACATCATATCTGTCGATAGGTGACTAACTGGGGGGGTCACCTCCGGAGATGAATTTGTACGATAATACCTCTGCATCGGGTTCTGGCTGCTTCTCTTGCTCTTCTCCCGGTGTAGATGGTAGCTTGATAGACGGTGCGTCCAAATCTTGGACGAAAACACCAGTTGGGACTTGCGCCCGAGTGGATCCCATCCGCGTTAACTCGTCTGCTGCTTCGTTGTCCCGGCGAAGCACGTGTGTAAGTTCCAATCCGTCGAACTTGTCTTCTAACTTCTGTACCTCCTGACAGTAGCCGCCATGCTGTCGCCAATACAAGACCACTCCTTTTGAACTTGGTTGACCACGAGTTGAGAATCCCCGCGTACCATTAACCGCCTGACGCCAAGCGAGATGGCGACGCGTAGCCCGTGGATGAGTGCCTCGTACTCGGCGGCGTTGTTGCTGATGGGAAACAATATCTCAAGGACGTAGCGTAGCTTCTTTCCAGTCGGCGATATGAGCAAAATCCCAGCCCCCGCGCCGCTGAGCATGAGGGAACCATCAAGGTACATCGTCCAGTACTCGAGATTCTCCTTTGCTGCCGGGGTCTGAGCCTCTGTCCACTCCGCGACGAAATCGGCCAGTGCTTGAGATTTGATAGCTAATAGAGGTCTGAACTTTATTTCAAAGGCTCCAAGCTCGACTAACCAGTTTGCAATCCTCCCTGTGGCTTCCCGGTTATGAAGTATGTCTCCAAACGGGAAAGAAGTGACCACCGAAATTTCATGCCCTTGAAAATAATGCTTAAGCTTCCGCGATGTGAGTAACACAGCGTACAGAAGCTTTTGAACTTGCGGGTACCTTGTTTTAGATTCGCCCAATACCTCGCTTACGAAGTAGACCGGGCGCTATACCTTCTGGAGGGATACCTCCTCATCCCGTTCAACCACCAGAGCACTGCTGATGACGTGAGTCATGGCGCCGATGTAGAGTAAGAGGGGCTCCTGGGGCATGCGAGGAACCAACACCGGAGGCGTGGTGAGCAACCTCTTTAGATCTTCGAAGGCTTCTTGTGCTTCCGCTGTCCACTGAAAATCGTCTTATCGGCGTAAGAGCCTAAAGAATGGCATGCCTCGCTCCCCAAGTCGGGAAACGAATCGGCTGAGTGCCACGATGCATCCAGTGAGCTTCTGCACATCCTTCTGATTGGTCGGGGGCTTCATCTTGATGATGGCATTGACCTTCTTAGGATTGGCCTCGATCCCCCGATGGGAGATGATGAATCCGAGTAGTTTACCAGACGGAACCCCAAAAATGCACTTCTCGGGGTTTAGCTTCATTCGATATGCCCTTAGGCTTTGGAATGTCTCGGTCAGATCTGTTATGAGATCCCATCTGGATTATGTTTTTATGACGACGTCATCGACATAGGCCTCCACGTTGCGTCTGAGCTGAGTGTGAAAACACCGTTGTATAGTGCGCTGATAAGTCGCACCAGCGTTTTTCAACCCGAATGGCATTGTGATATAGCAGAAGGCACCAAAAGGGGTAATAAACGACATCTTGATGCAATCTTCCTCCTTCAGACTAATCTGATGATAGCCCGAGTAGGCGTCCAGAAAACTCAGGAGCTCACACCCGGCGGTGGAATCCGCCACTTGGTCAATGCGGGGGAGCCTAAAAGGATCCTTAGGACACGCTTTGTTGAGGTCAGCATAGTCGACACACATCCGCTATATCTTATTCTTTTTCTGGACTAGGACCGGGTTTGCAAGCCACTCGAGATGATACACCTCTTTGATGAACCGAGCTGCCAGCAATTTGGTGATTTCTTCCCGTATGGCGTCCTTCCGATCCGGAGCAAATCTTCGTAGGCGCTGCATAATTGGCTTCGCCTTTTTGTCGACGTGGAGAGAGTGCTCGATCACCTCCCGCGGAACACCAGGCATGCCTGAAGGCTTCCAAGCGAACACATCCTGGTTGGCCCTGATGAAAGTGACGAGCGCGTCTTCCTATTTGTTGTCGAGCCCTGTCCCAATCACGGCTGTCCTGGCCGGATCAGACGGGTCCAACAAAATCTTCTTAGTTTCTTCGGCTGCTTGGATGAATGTTTTGGCCTGCTTCTTGTCGGGGATATCCCCTTCCTCCTGAAGAGACGCAACCTCCAGTCAGATCTTTTCCATCTCCGCAGATGAATCTAGTGCCTGCGCCTTCTCACAGCTTTCGCTGTCGCAGAGCAGGGACTGTTTAACGTCACCAGGGAGGGTGATTACACCATTGGGACCTAGCATCTTTAAGACGAGGTAAGTGTAGTTGGGAACAGCCATGAACTTGGCAATCCCCGGCCTTCCCAAGATGGCATGATATGCCGTCTCGAAATCAGCCACTTCGAAACTCAGACTCTCGGTCCGATAGTTATCCTTAGTCCCGAATGTGACGGGAAGTGAGTTCTGTCCGAGTGGTATTGCGGACGTCCTGGGGATTACCCCGTGGAACGGAGATGATCCCTGCCGTAGCTCGGAACGGGGAATATTCATTTGGTCTAAGGTCTTGATGAAAAGGATGTTAATCCCGCTCCCGCCATCGACCAGGACCCTTTTCAATTTACTTCCTCGGACGACCGGATCCAGCACCAGAGGATGCCTCCTAGGGAAGGCGATCCGATCTGGGTGGTCCGATCGGTCGAAGGTGATGGGCACCTCGGACCAGCGCAAGTATTTTGGAGTCACGGGCATGATGGCGTTGATCTCCTGAGTGGTAAGCTTTTACTTCCGCTTGGACTCGCACGCATCGGAGCCCCCGAATATGTAGCTGATCTCGCGCTCGGCGCCCTGGTAATCTTCATCGGGTTTCTTGCCTTGACCGCCCTTAGGCGCCGACTGCTTCGAGTTCTCGGCAAATTTCTACAGAATAAGGCAGTCTTTGGCAAAGTGCTTTCCTCGTGGGTGAAAGGGACATACCGAGTCCATAACTTTGTTGTAGTCGTTGTCGTTGAGGGGCTTAGGCCGATTGCGCTCCATGTTGGCGACCATCTCTTCCCCCTTTCGCTTCTTATCCTTGGGCTTGCCCTGTCCGTCATTAGGCTTCTTCTTGGGGCCTCCGTCATTGCCACCGCGATGGTTCGCGATGGCCTCGTCGGCTTCGGTCTCCTGGTCCGCCATAGTGAACATGGCCTTGAGATTACGCGGGTCCCGGGTCATTTGCCTGATTAACTCCTCGGATTTGCATCTGGTGAAGAAGGCATCAATGACTGTTTGCTTCGAAACGTCCCGGATCTCGTTCTTCTTCTTGGTGAAGCGCTTGATGAACTCACGAAGAGTCTCGTTCTTGCGCCGGTGTAACTGTCCAATCTCCCATCTCCCCGCGGGCTTTTCATAGGTCCTTTGGAAATTAGCGATGAACTGTTCCTGGAGGTCATCCCAAGACTCGATCGAATTCTCCGAGAGTCCCGTTAGCCAGGTCTGGGCGATTGGGGTCGGCAAGTAGTTTGCCATGACGTTCTGATCACCTCCTGCCGCGCTAACTGCTAAGGCGTGAACCTGCAACCAGTTATTTGGGTCCCTCTAGCCATCGAACTTATACATGCCTTTGAGATTGAAACCATCCGGCCAAACCACTCGGCGAAGGTCCGGGGTTAAGACCCGAATCCCCTCCAATGGTCGTGGCCGGCCGCGGGTCTTGACGACGCTCATGACGGTGGTCTCGCCGGCTGGCGATGCTCTCAGCCTGGTCATCAACGCGTCGGCTGTGATGGCTACGAGAGTTCCGCTCGCCGTTACTACGCTCCCGCCGCTTGGCTTCGATGTCTTGACGAAGATCGTGGGCAGGCGACTGGCGGGAATCGCCAGCAGCGGAGGCGCGAGCCCGGTTCCGATTGCGCGTGGAGCGACTGCGAGCCGAAGCGGTCGGAGCAGGGATTGCCTCATTTTGTCGAATGGCAGCCATCTCCACCATAGCCGTCGCTCGATCGAGGGTCTGGGCGAACGGGAGTCTTCGTAGCGATGACGTTTGCCTGGGGAGTTGTGTAGACCTCCTGGTCCCTTAGCTTCACTGCGCGAAGCTCGTTCTAGACATCGCGGGCGCGGGCGCGAAGCTGACGTATGCGATCTTGGTCCTCTGCTCAGCGTGAGTCTGGGTTCGCCGCGCCAGTGTCGGTTTCCTCGTACCCGACAAGTGGAGAAGTAGAGTGATGGTCATCCGCGCCTAAGACGAAAACCTCTCGGTAATTACGGACCTTAGCGCTCTCATCAAACTCGGAGTCAGAAACGGAGAGGCTGACTTGCTCACTCTGTCCAATGGGTTGGCCAGTATTGATGGCACCCACGAACATGGATGGATCTAATCGGGCTGATCCGACTAGATCTGTTGCACTCGCCGACTGGTTATCTCCTTTCCAAATCTCAGAAGAGATCCGTGCGGAGGTCGCAGCGGAGCTCTCGAGTCCGGAGGGAAATCCAGCCGAAGGCGTTGCATTGTTGCTGGACGGAATAGAATCCCCGCCCATGCGGTCGAGCCCGCCGAGTCCTTTTTCATCTTTTTTCATCTTCCTCGGGAAGAGGTGCGAAGGCGAACAATGTGCGGGTTAATCCGCTGAAAGTACTTGCTAAATTCTCCAAGCCAAAGGGCAATAGGTCACATTGATTGCGCGCACCTTCTTGCGAAGAGATCTCTCTAGGAGGAGAGAGGTGAAGATTGCCAATTCCGTCGGCGATGAAGTCCAGGGTGCCGAAACAGAGAGATTGCCCCAGCCTCATGGCGGAGTACGGCGATCTTGAAGAAGCCATCTAGCTTGAGAGATGATCTTGACGCTTTCCTCTATCTGGCGCGCCAACTGTCGACTGGTGACTAACTGGAGGGTCACCGCCGGCAATGAATTTGTACGAGGGGACGCTAATCAAGTACTAAGCTAAATGGTAGCACAAGAACAGGTTTATACAGGTTCAGGCCCTCCAGCCGAGGTAATACCCTACTTTCTGTGCTATGGGATTATGTTTGATCAAGATGCGGGATGCAAGATGACCAAGATGATTACAGCGTATGCTCTAGAATATGAACTATCAGATGATTTGTGCCTATGGCTTCTACCCCCTCCCTTTATATAGTGTAGGGGGAGGTAGAGTTACACGGTAGCACGTGATTCACGGTACATAATCTTGTTATGCCGTTACATGTTATGCATGTGTTAATCTTCTAATTACATGGAGATAGATTATATCCTCGGGAACTTCCTTGGAGCTCAAGGCGCGTGTAACCCGAGTGGTCTCTATCCTTGATCGGCCGACTTGGATCGCGCCCCATCTGCTCCCTTATGGGCCTTCTAGAGGATACCTGGGGCCATATAGTCCACAATATCCTTAATTCCCAGTATATGTTTTCATATACCGGTTGTGAAGATATGGAATGTTAATGTCTATGTATTCATATTTCTCACCGAATCAAGCTATTGCATGATTATTCCAATTTAATTTCGGTACAACCAAAATTCATGTTTATTAGACATTTGGAAAGAGACCAAATGTTGGAACTATCTAAAGAATATGGGCGCTCTTCCGTCATGGTCAGCTTCCACGGTCCGAACTGCATTCATGTTAATCTGCGGAATCATCTTTCGCCATCGTCTGGTCATCACTCATCTGCATCTTTCTCCTCCACCGACTTGCATCCACCCTTATCTTCGGCCTTCGTCTCATTGGCTTCTTTCACCTTTGACTTCAAGAGCTCGAGAACACCATGGAGCGCGACATCAGTGTCGTCATTCCTCATCAAAACCTCAGCGACCTCTGCAGGTGTTACCATCACCTCCTTGATCAACTCCTCGATCTCTGAATATGTGGCATGACAGTCAATGGAATGGTAGTTCTTGGCAAGGATCCGAAAGGACTCCGCGGTGCAATACCCCATGTAAATGTGCATGTCCATCCTGCCGGGCCGTAGGAGTGCTGGGTCGAGCCGCTCCTTGTGATTGGTCGTGAAGATAATGATCCTTTCCTCCCCACTTGTTGACCACAGCCCATCAATAAAATTGAGAAGCCCGGACAGTGTTACCTACGTAGATCAGAGCAAGCAACTATTCATTAGCAAAAATTATGGAGTGAAAGGGAGAAGAGGTTTTGCAAGTATGATATATTCTAAAGTTTTGCTCCCTATTAGTCGCCTGGGTGACAGTTCGTCAGTCCAAGTCACCATGTCGACGCCTTGTGCCTTTTTTCCATCTCTTTTTCCATCTCCGATATGCCTTCGCCACCACACTCCTTCCCCTTCTTGCTAGCTGTTGCGTGCGCCGTCACTCGCCGGAGCTCTGTTGCCGACCGATTCGGGTAAGGCTTGGGATTCGGGTGGGGGTTTGGTGTACCCGAGCTTCGAGAGATGTCAGAGAGGCGGCAGCTTGGCGGTGGGAGGGGTTCGTGGTGGGAGTGGCGAGGCGCCGGTGGCCGTGTTAGAGCCGCGGGAAAGGACAAAGCCGGTCGAGCGACAGCGGTGGGCAGATTGATGTTGGCGACAGATTAGGGTGGGTGGGACAGCATGGCGGTGAGGCAAGGGGAGTGGCGAGGCGGTGAGGACTCTGCCCGTTGCGGGTGATGACCGGGGAGGTAGGGGTGGCGGCGGCGGAGAAGCTCAGAACGAAGAAGGGGGAGACCGGAGATGGAGCGCAGCGTGGGGAAGAAAAAATAACCTGGATCGCATCGCCGCTGCCCAGGCGACTGCTAGAGACACTATCCCTGTATTCAAATATCAAAGTTGCTCACCTTGTCTTCTCCTCTAGATCTGGACTTGATGTGCTCCTTGCTTTCCTCACGATGTTTCAGTTCAATGGTACAGTCAATGTCCTCGACCACAAGGATGGACTTGTCGGTCATCCCAACAAGAAGCTTCCTAAGGTCTGAGTTGCACTTGACTCCAGTCAGCTCGAGATCATATACGTCGAATCTGAGGTGGTTGGCCATGGCCGCAATCAGGCTAGACTTGCCAGTCCCAGGTGGACCATACAACAGGTATCCCCTCTTCCATGCCCTGCCGATCCTCTTATAGTATTCCTTCCTCTCGATGAACCTGTTGAGATCATCGATGATGGACTGCTTCAGTTTATGATCCATGGCGAGTGTGCCAAACGTGGATGGGTGGTTCAGGGCATTATCCATCCACGAGTCCGAGTCCTCGTTGATGAATATCTGAACAGCTCTTTCCCGCTGTTGCATGGCCTTGGCCGTGGCCACGACGAACGGGAGGTACGACTTGAGCGCCGTGTCCTTGTGCCTCTTGTGGAAGCTCACCTCGAAGCAGCGGACCACGCGCCGGCCGCCGCCGCCACGGCGGACGTCGTCGTCGTGGTCGGAGTCGCTGGGGGCGTGCCGGTAGACGAGGCGCCACCTGAACTCCGCGCCGCCGTGCTTGTCGGCGAGCTCCTCCCCTTCCTCCATCCCGACCATCATGGCGTCGCACTGCCCGATGCCGCTGACGCGGAGGCGCGGCATGCCGGCGGCCGCGTTGGCGCCGGCCAGGCGCTCCGCGAGGTACGCCCGCGCCGCCGCGTAGACGGGGTTCCTATACCACCCCTCCTTCTCCTCGATGACGATGGTGTGGCGCGTCGACATGCGCGACCGCAGGTGGCTGAGCCGCGAGTACAGCGCGTCGTGCAGCTCGTGCGGCAGCAGCTCGTTGGCGACGGTGCGTGCCAGCATGAGGGACGCCGCGACGGATGCTGCCACGGTGACAGCCTTGTCGTAGGACGCCATGGTCTCTTCTGATCTTTCTGTCCCGACCTCTCTTCTTTTCTTGGTATGGAATTGGAGTCCTGATCGAGGTTGTTGAGATCAGCTGAATCCGGGCTGGGGGATTGGCTTCTACATATATACAGGTGCTGAGTGCCAAGAATCCAAATAGAAAAGGACTTCTTATTGAACGTATAGTTCAGTTCTCCGATCCGTCGTTGTTCGGATACTGACCTGAGTCCAAGCTTCCCAAGCTCTATGCTGTTTCGGAACGCTGCAAGATTTGTGTCATTGGGGGTACTTTGGGATCATATATTTGAGTCTTTGGTGTACCTTGGGATTATATTCCGCGCCGAAGATTCGTGCTTGTGGGTGAGGCCGATGAATATAGCAGACCAGCAAATATGGTAGTCGACAATTGCTCAGACGGGCCTTGTTCTTTTAAATGTATTGTTGCGTTGACGTAATACTGTAACAAATTTGAGAGCACTCAAAAAAGGTCTAAAATTAAAAAAAAAATTAGAAAATAGTTTTTAATATCTTTGGAAGGCTACTAAAAGTCACGAAAAAATCGTTACAAATTATCACAACATATAGGCTATATAAAAATTACAAAATTTGATATAGTAATAAGAAACGGTACGTAGAACCGAAAAGAACAAGGCCTTGATAAAGGGTGTCGTAGCACCTGTAGAAGGACAAAGGCCTTATCACGATGTTCGCGGACCAATGTAAGATGTCTATGTCGCTAACGTTGGTCAAAGAGGCCACGTGTCACACTGCGTATCGTGATTTGATAGTTTCTAGTGTTTTTACTGTCGAGCTTGGACGGAGGTTCCTGTAAACCCTGACCCTCCGACCTATCGTATATAACCTAAAACTATATTTAACCTAAAACTATATTCAAGGCGAGTCCAACAAATGAAGAACCCTGAGCTCCTCTTGAGTGAGATTCCATCTCATAGGCTACTCAATGGACCACTTTGTTTTCTTAACGCGAAAGAGAAAATCAATTGTAGGTTCTATCAATTTTATAACTACTATCTTCAACGTGCGTAGACTTAGAATGATTGTGCATAGATTACCACTTTTTATGTGGTTCGTTCTAGAAATCCGGCTGGAACATGCACTTTAAACTATTGAAATAAATCAAATGAATTGAACCTTAGGAACAAAACAAGTATGCTACAAGAAATAGATAATGTACATTGAACTAATTGAACAAGTAAAATATATTGTTAGACAAACACTTTGAACTACTTGAACAAATCACCTTTAGCAGCGACGGTCGAAGCACACGCGCGTTAGTGGGCCAGGCTGAAGCATCCAATCGAGTCTAACGCCTTATCCCAGCAATTCCAATAATCTATTTGTAGTTGGCGTGTTCTTGGTAGCCTTTGGTAATTTTTTAGATAATGGAAATATTTATTTTCGGCCTCTACGTCGTAAGATGTGCACAACCCAAATTGTGTCACCCACAACACTTAAATATTGAAACTTATAACCTGTGTTCCAAAAATTGGACTAGAATCAAGCTGCGTTGCTAATTATTCAACCAAAATGGATATTGCAGAAACTCAAAGAAACTACTTCTAATGTTTGACATGCCTCAATGGTCCCCTTGCGATCATCCGGCCTCCTTTTGCAGTAGCCACAACCAATAGGTTCCTCTGAAGATTCCTTAAAGGAAAGCGTATTTTGATTGGCATTGCTGCTCTATTTTGGTATATTTGATTATTTTTCTTAGAGACACCCATCATTGAGAGCCAAGTTTCTATCATACAAGCTGCAGCACGACGAGCAGAATCGGAGCAGAATCGATGCGGGGGCTAGGACGCACATCGGCAAAATCGATGCGGGGGCGAGGACGCACAGGTAGCCGGAAGACAGTAGTCGAACAGAGAAACGGGGGCTGCCTGAGAGGAAGCGCACGCAGCCGGAGGAGAGAGCGGGCCGGCACAGAGGAATAACCAAAGGAGAGGAACCCTAGCACGGTGGATAAGAAACAATGGGGAAGAAAGAGAAGTGAGACAAAATGAAAATGTCGGAGGGTGTATGTGCATAAATGTATGGGTGTTTCTAGAGGTGGGAAACAAAAGGCATCCCCATGCACGAACGTCCAATGCGAAACAAAGTGGAGTGAGATTGCTCTATTTTTCTAAGCGTTGAAGACCCCTTCGGTTCATGGTTTTGGTTTGGTTTTCATTGGGTTTACAAATTTATTATTTTTATAGACAATTCAGTGTAACATTTCGAAATAACTTTTTCCAGACTTTTTGGGGTTTTCTAAATATCTCAAAAAATAATTTTTAATAACTTTTAGTCTTTTCAAATATTTTCTAGAGGTTTTTGATTTTTTTTTCAATCACAACTAAATCCAAACTGCAGATGCCAAAAACAGGGCTAAAGTGTGCCCTTGGAGTATTTTTTGCAGAGAACTGCGATGTGCACTGCGAGTTTCGTGGAAGCTCACTCTTCCGATACGGCATGTTTGTGGGGGTGTGCGGTGCGGGGGCGTCAAATGTGCGTTTGTACCGGCAGCGCCGGAGCCAGTCCACCACGCCGGCTGCGCGCCTGATCGGCTGATCCTAGCTTTGGCTCATCAGTCACCCCGCGACCCGCGCCCGAAGCTTCTTTTCCGGTCAACCACGATCGAGTTTTGTACGAGGGAGCGTGACTAGGGACAGTCAAAAACGCGATCACGCCGGCTCGCGCTGCGCGGTGGCGATCGTCGGGGCCGCGCGCACTGAGAGGCTACGCCAACATGGTAGCGCGCCGACGGATGTGGCGGTCGTCATCGGCGGCAACGACGGACAGCGGTCGACTCAAACGGGAAAGGAAAAAGAAGGAACGATTACGCACATAAAAATTACAAAAATTGTATGTGAAGAGTAGTGGTTTTGGACACGAATCTTAGCGTACATCGAGCGGCTGTGGAGGTGTCTAGAGCCGCATGTTTGGTGCATTAGTTAGTTGCATCACACACAAGTGAGTTTGCTGCATTAGCTATTTGCATCACGCACAACATGCATGCACATGGTTCATGCACTAGCTAGCTTAAATTTTTCACTTCTTCATACACGTTTGGGTTCTCACACCAAGGCTCCTTTGTTTCGGGCAATCCCAATTATTATAAAACAAAAGTGATGGTCGGCTCCGTTCTCAAACCAAATCACAAGGGTGGTACTTACTCGGATGGAAGGATCCTAGGTCGGTTCCATACCTGAGGCTAGACCGAAGTTCCCACCCCACGGTTAGCTGCTTAGTCGAAGGTGGAAGACGAAGCCAAGGCAAAAGAAAGGGTTGAAAGACAATATAGAAGAATTCAATCTCTCCTAATTGTTCTCAATAATTGGTCAACTTGAGACGAAAGATCTAATATGTATGGAAGCAACAAGATGGCCTCATAATACATATGATTGATAGTGTTGAGAGTTTGGGCCGTACCGACCCAAGCACAGCCCGAAAAAGGCATCTTGAAGCTCGGTATGGCATGTAGAAAAAATAGGACAGGGCAGCACGACCTGAATAGCGTTCCGGGATGGGCCTAGAAACCAGGCATGATGGGCCGCCTAGCCCGGCCCGACTGTCCGGGCCATGCTCAGGCCGGCACGGCTCGAAATATAGCATGAGTTGGTGATTTACGTTTTTTGCGGTCTTTCGCTACTCGAATTTCATCAGAGCAAAGTATGAATTTATAAAAAATATATTTTGTTCGATGCATGCATTAGGACGGACGACACCGTCCTCGGTAATTTTCCTTGTTCGAGGTCTGCTACTGCTCAGATGAATTTTGGTTGAACACGAAAGTTGTAAAGAATTTGTCTGCGCATTTTTTTCATACAGACAACTCTTTTATTAGAGCAACGTATGAATTTATAAAAAAAATATTTTTGTTCGCTGCCTGCATTAGGACAGACAACACCGTCCTCGGTAATTCACCTTTTTCAAGCTCTTCTGCTGTTCAGATGAATTTCAGTTGAACACGAAAGTTGTAGAGAATTTTAAGACGTATCTTTTGCATGTAGACAACATTTTCATTTGAATAACATACAAATTTATATAAAAAAATATCTTGTTGTTTTGTCACTCAATACTAGATAATGCTTCAATTAGCAACGCCATGGTCAATTTTGTTAAATAAAATTTACTAGTGAAAGGACTGCTGCACTGCAAAGGCAAATTGTTTCATGTTAGGTGTGCCTGTCATTTTTTTATTATTGTTCAAAATGATTTAAAGCAAATGGACACCATCGCTGATAATATTAGAGACAATGTTATATATATTAATAGTTTTCGATAAAAAAAAGTGAAATTTATAATCAATAAATAGTACAAAGCCGGTGGGAAGGGTCCCCAGGCCGACACGTGGCTGGCCTCCCCGCCCAGCGTCCTTGAGCCGTCCGATCGCTCATGGAATTAAATCCAACCGTCCATATTAAACCAACGTTTAAAAACAATTTTTTTCCCTATCTAACCAACACGGCACGTGGTTTGACAGGCTGGCTAGCTGAGTGAGCCTTCGCTCCAGAGGCCACAGCTTGAAGCCCCACTCCGCCATTTTCCTGCAGCTATTTTCTCGCCTGTACGCGAGCTCTCGGCATTTTTCGCTCGCGCCTGTACGCGAGCTGCACGCTCGCCTCGCACACCTCGCCTGTACGCCGTGAGCTCTCGGCTATACAGAGTGTACGCGCCTGTTGCTCGCTCGTATAGATAGCCAAATGGGCCAGGTTAATTGGGCCGGCCCGAAGCATGACTGTCAGGCATGGCACGTGGCACGGCACAGCACTATTTGTAACGGGCCCGTGCCGGCACGGCACGACTGATAGTGTCGTGCTTGGGCCTAAACCTCGGCCCGTGGGCCGGCACGGGCACGGCACGGTTTAGCTGCAGGCACGATGGGGGCACGGCTCCTCCACCCGCCTCCCGCCGGACCGCCTCCCTCTCCCTCCTGGGCCCTGCGCCCCCTCCCACGGCCCAGCGCCAGTGGCCCAGCCCACCCCGACGCCTCCATATAAAAGGGAAGCGGTGTGGGCGCGCCCCTCGATCCTCCCCTATTTCCACTTCCTGGAACCCTAGCCACTCTCGTAGTCTCGCACTCTCGCTCGCCTCGCCTCTTGACCTCTTCCTCTTCTCCGATCCGACGTCGTCTCCGCCTGCTCCTCTTCTCCGACGCTGGCGCCGCCTGGTATAGGAAGCGCGTGACGGCGTGTGGGCTGTGTGTGGCCCTGAGTCTGTGAGCGAGCACGTCCTGCAGGCTGCGACACTGCGTAGCGTCGACGCCGTCTTCGCCTCCGGTTTCCCGTGGCGTGGCCGCGGAGCCTCGCCGGCGATCTGTGCTCTCTACATCTGGATCTCTCTCTGAATCTCTCTTTCTGAAATCTGAATCTCTCTCTCTCTTTCTCTCTCTCTCTGTGAGTCTCCGCCTCTTCGGTGTCCCCTGGCTCTGGATCTGGTCATGTGGGCTGCCAGCCGCGGCGTCGTCGTTGCGGCTTCGGTGGAACAGCGGTTCTTGGGCTTCGGCCGCAAGATCGGTGAGTTTTTCCTCTCC
>SPJY01037880.1:0-14601 GCA_005191435.1 Raddia distichophylla | reverse complement strand
GCTCGCGCGATCCGACGGCTACGGCGGCGATGGCCGGGCAGGCGAGCCACGTGGCACGCCCGGGGCAGCGGCTGCGAGCCTCTTGGCTTTGTACTTTTTATTTATAGATTCTTAGCAAGGATTAAGGCTTTCTATATACTCTTCCCATGATATTAGGACTCATTTTAAGGTTTTTATGCTTTTTTTAGCTTGCTTGCGTTAAAAAAAATTGGACGGGACAAAAGAGGCGAAAAATCGGTGTGTGTATATGTATATGTAGGTATAGATGAACAGTGAGAACAGTGTGGTCAACAGTGCGGTGAGCAGTGTGGTAAACAGTGCGGTGAACAGTGCGCGGTGAACAGTATAACAGTGAACGTATACGTGTCAGCAAGAGATGCAGCTTCTATACGTTTAAGTATAACAGTGAACGTATACGTGTCAGCAAGAGACGCAGCTTCTATACGTTTATATCTATATAAATATATATATATAGATATATATATAGATATAGATACATTGCTGATACCTAGCTTGTATCCACTTACAAGTCACTGCTCAGCAGTTCTTTTGCTCTGTGGACAAGAGAGGAGAGAGGTGTGCTATGCTCCATCAATCCTACATCGCCTGAGAAGAGCATGTAATTCTCAGCCTCCAACGCCGTCTCTTCTACCAGCAAACGATGCATCACTCATCCGGCACTCATTGAAACAGCTTGCATAGTGAGGATTATACTCCATCATGAATATTGCTTGCTGAAGTATCACCCTCCTGATCCCGGGGCAGCAAGCACTGGGTTCCATATATGCATTCAGTGTGTCCACGAGCCTCTTCACAAATCTTTTCTTAATCTGACCGTTCTCTAGTTCCCGGACAAATTCCTCGGGGAGAAGCTTGCATATCTGTGAACTAAGGCCAATAAGGGCCTCTAGCTCTGCTCCTTCCACGTTCATTATTTTCTCCAACACCTGCAGTAAAAAATAGCATAGTCACGTAAAATGAAAAATGGCAATACGTATACAATTGGGGCAAAGTATGTACCTTAAGGGTAAACAAATGCCCAGATGTAGAAAAAAAATTAGGGTAAAACTTTACTAGTGTGCACTTCTTGCTTGAATTAGCTGTGCGCTTACCTCTCGCAAGATGTGAGACAGTTTTTCCAGGTCTGACTCTTTGAGGTTGGGTCGAGCGTGCAGGCATATATTGCGCAATAGGCTTGCTGCAACACACATGCACTGATCATGGAGCAAGATCATAGTTTTGACTCTCTCAATGAACTCTGGTTCCGTCAGCATAACCAAGCAGTTATGGACATTCTCCATTGTCAGGATTGCCAATGCTTGCCCAGAGGCCATCCGTTGCAAGTGACCATCGCTTGAGGGTCCTTCTGAATTGAGAAATGCTATCATGGTTGGATGCGACCGATCTTGTCCCTTGTGCATCTGCTAATGGCAAGATTTCTGAGGATCTTTGCCACCAACTTCCTCGATTCCTGGCTGCTCCTATCGTCTCCTAGGATCACTGCGAGGTTTCTCAGAAGGAAGAGATGTTTTGATATATTGCATCGCAATGTTACGCCAATTTCTCCATCAACGCATGAGAGTCTCTTTAGAACTTTCAGTGATGACTCCAACATGACCTGTTGTTGTGCCTCCGTATACATTTTGTCACTTCTGTAGCTTGTGAATCCTATGATCTTTGGTATGAGGTATATCGCTTTGCTGATTTCCAAACAATTGCCTTGATCGCAAGCAGCAAGATTGCCAATAATTGACATGCCTAGCGTAGGGAGAACATCGTGGTCTGTCAATGGTTGCTCCTTGGGAATTGACCGGAATTCTAAAATCCTCTTCCAGCCTTTGAGTATGTAGGAGTTTTGTGCTAGCATGCCAGCTTGGCGGGTTGGTTTGCTTTGTGTATCCAACGAGTTATAGGTGGCAATATTCATAATTAGATCATGTTTTCCCTCTTGTTCATCATCTGAATCTAGAAGTGGGTTTCCTCTCTTCTCTTTGCCATCAGCATCCAGAAGTGCAGATACAAGCTGCATTGTCCCAGGGATCATATCAACTCGAATGTTCTTTGCAAGCTCAACAGTGACTTTGGCGGCGAACAATCTTACTGTTGTATAATTTGGACTAGCCCACTCCAGCATGTTCATCAATCTAGCCATTGTCTTCGCTGAAGAGGTGAGTTTTGGAAGGAGGCGCGTCTTGGTATGCTCCTTTTGCAGAAAGCTGTGAAGCATTTGAACCCTGTAGAGCTGCATCTTGGGCAAGTCTGAGTCTAGTGCATCCATGGCAAAGGTGATGAGGCTAATCTTCTTTGGAGCTAGCACGGGCCCTCCCATGCATTTCTCAAATGCATATGTGTAGTACAAATCAACATATTCCACTCCATGCTGACCTTTGAATCCAATGGAGCGGACGAGGAATCTCCGTGGGATGAATGAGAAGACCTCGAGGATGCCAGCCACGATGTAGAGTATTCCTTGGCCAAGCACCATCGCGTAGAAGATGTTCAGAGATGGCACAAGGTTTATCAGGTTGTCCGGAAGTTTTTTGTAGTCTATATTATCACAAAGATCATCATCGTAGTAGCAATGTGGTATGAAGCGGAGCAGTGCTAGCACAACACGCACGACGGCTACTGGAATCTGCAAGTTGCCAAATGACACCACCACTAAAGCACAGACCTGGAATTTGATCATCAAAATTATGGTAGATCTACTGGAAGCATAATCGGGTCCAGGAGAAGTGTACACTAGCATCATTACTGCTGCAAGCATGCATGAGTTTAGAATAACTCGGCGCCAACGCACTATTTTCTTGCCAAGAGCACTGTCTAATAGCCTGATGATAACTGTAAACCGCAGCCTGCTGATTGTCACCAGGAGCACAAACACACACAATGCCAGGTACGCCATCCATTTGGCCCATGATTCTCTTGCGCTAATGATGATGCCCACCTCGCAATAATCATCTAGCCCATCGTAGAAGCTGCAGTAATACTTATCTGGTATGGAGGGGAACATCAATAGGACTGCAAGCATGGGCTCCATAACGATATTGCACGGCGCAGTGGTTTGCATATGAGTTGCCCTAGAGCTCCTGCGGACAGAAAATGGCCAACTGCAAGTAGTATTGCGAATGCCAGGGGTGCAGGCGCTAAGTTATACCTCCAAAACAGCTTCAGGGCACCCAAAAAATATACGATCGCAATCAGTACCCAGTTCCATCCAAGAGGCCTGAAGGCGCCTCTTGTGCGAAAGAACAGTTGGTAATCTAGCTTGTTGTTGCGGGTGAACATCCTCTATCAAACAGACAGAAATGAACAGATGCGTTCCACAAAGTGAAGTTAACAAGTGCATCTATCTCAATCATAGTGTTATTATATATCTACGAAATTAGTAATACTTATAAGGCTATAAAATAAATTATGGGCCAATAATGGAGCGGAAAAAAAATGCTATTGACCCAGTTTGGTCCTGAGATGAAAACCTGGTGAACCTTCTCGGTGAACCTAGCCATTGCATTGTTGAAGCGCTCTAATATGGTCCCTTGAAATGGTTTGGAATGGTTTTCAATGTGGTGATTTTAGATGACGTAAATGCGCATGTGACGCATGACTAGGGGATTGAAGCCCATGTGGCATGTGACATGACATTTTGCATGGTAAAGGCGAGGAATAACCCACATGTCACTCTCTCTCCCTCTCCTCTCTCTTAGCCACATGGCACTACAGGAAACGAAAATAGATTCGACTGCCAAGTACTGACTCGACGGCCAACCTGTAGCCGTCGATACATGTAACGTAGCATCGACGGCCATAAATAAGCCGTCGATAAAGAGCCAGCCAGGGGTCAGTATCGACAGCCCTCATTACGGCCGTCGAGTTTGCTCGGGGAAGCCCCACAGAGACGTTGTGTGGCGTGACAGCGTCTATCTTTCTCGACGGCTCATAGTTTGGCCGTCGATACAGTCTTCCACGGAGAGTCAGTATCGACGGTCCTATCCTAGCCGTCGATACTGTGTATGTTTAAAGCATTCTTCTCTATTCCCTTTTATTTAAATTTTATTTCAATCTTTGTTCAAAATTGCTGTGATTTTGAAATAAACATTAGAAATGTTGCTTTTTGTTAATTTTTTGGGTAGGTATTTTTGTAATGTTTGAATTGAGGAATATTGAACATATATAGCTTTTTAATTAATGTACTAAATAATGTTTAAATTTTAGTATTTCATTTTTAGTAGTCAAAAATTTTAAAAATTGTTGGGTGCGGGTATCGATTATTGAATAGTAGAGAATACATCAATTTAAATTTACAGATGAACATAATTTAAATTCAAATTGGATGTTTGACGTTGTTTTAATCACATGAAATATGAAACTTCCACCTGAACTTCTCTAGAAAGCTTCAAATGGGAAGTTCTAAATTTTTTATTTTTTTTCCAAGTGTGTAATTCCCAGTAGGAAACAATATGGAACGGTTTGAACATTTGAAATTAGGTTTTTCAAATTTTTAAATTTGAAACAGAGAGGTTTGACCATTGATGCCCTGTAAGGGGGGTCACCCTCGAGGCACTAGTATCAACAGCTTGGGAGAAAGCCGTCGATACTATGCCACTTCCTCGACGGTAGTCAACCGAAACCCTCGGGAGAGATTCTTTCGACGGTTTTATCAGGGGCAGTCGACAACATCTTCCTCGACGACAGTATCGACGGCCACCAATCATGCCATCGAGACAACTATTCTGTATCGATGGCTTATATATAGCCGTCGATACTGAGTTGGCCATTACCAGCTCAGTGTCGACGGCTCCTACCTAGCCGTCGACACTGAGCTGGTAACGGCCAACTCAGTATTGAGCCGTCGACACTGAGCTGGTAACAGCCAACTCAGTATCGACGGTTTTATTGGGGTCGTCAACACTGTATCATTACCAGCGTAGTGTCGACGGCTTAGGGTTTGGCCATCGACACTACCCTAGATATAGATCGACCGCGGGCGAGGGCGGCAGCCGCGAGGAGAAGTTCTTGTACCGGAAGGCGGCGGCGGTGCCGCTGCCGCCGCCGCCGTCCCCGTACTCGTCGTCGCCGCCGCCCTCGTCGAAGTTGAGCGCGTAGCTGAGCGGGTCGTAGCCGAACTCCCCCGCGGCGACCCGGCGGCGCCACCTGGCCCTGCCGCCGTCCCTCTCTGTCGCCTCCTCCACCGCCGGCCCTCTATCGATGTAGACGATACATACTTCTAAGTTGATGGTATTCATAATGGTTAAATTAAGTTCAATTTTGTTGTTTTAGTTTTACTAATATGTGCACTGACATTACTTCAAAATGCAGGATGTGTTGGGACATGCCCAATGAAAATTATGAGCCGCATATGATGCGGGCTCACGGTTAGCGTGGGATACATATGATGTGGACCAGACCTAATTGGGCCTCTAGCGTAGAGGGCCCAATAGTGGGCGCTATATAAAGGGAGGTGGAGGAGAGGTCGGTATGCATGCCTGTGCACAAGTTCTCCCTCTCCACCAAACGCTAGCCGTCATCTCTCCCAGGCGTCTGTGTACCGGTGCTAGCACACCACGCATGGATGTATCCAAATCTCTGTATGTGTGGATACCGTAGAGGCGCTGCACTTTGTGGCGCTAGCCGATGCGAACCTGAGATCGAGACATCGCTGATCGCGCATATGTTCTGGACGCGATCTTGTTTCGTCGATTCCAGTTGATCCAGAAGGATTTTCTGGGCGAGATTGGATGCGTTGGAAAGATAATCTCGTTAGCTTTCCAACGAGTGGTAGAACGTCGAAAACGGAGTTCGAATGTGGCCGAGGCATCCGTTTGAAGGTGCGCTGCTCGGGAAGATCGCGAATCCCGGCGCGCGCACGGAGTACGTCAACGACCTCCACGGCATGGCGATTGGCCGTGGCACTCGGCGAGCACTCGGCACCATCGGAAAGCACTTGGGGAGCACTCGGTGGTGACTTGGATTGCCGTGAACGACTACTTCCGTACGACTACGTGCAGATCGGTGAACCGGCTTCATCGACTCGTCTTCCGCTGCACAGCACGTCGTAAGGTAATCTTGATCTGTGGTCATTTACTTGCAGGGTGTTCCTGGCTTTCCACGGTAGAATTTGATTCGTTGCTAGCGTAGCAATCCTGCGTTTCCGTTCAGGATGCCACGCCGACAGTTCAGGAGGAGCGCCTCACAGGACGAGGACGACGACCATGACTAGAAGGTCCAGGAGGGCACTCCTGAGTCTGGCCAGAAGGGCACGCCAGACCAGGATGAACTAGCACTAAAACAGGAGTCTGGGGCCGTTGGGGGCTTTAGCCAGGATGGAAGCTCCCAGGGCAGTAAGAGGGGGCACAACAAGTTGCCCAAGGCGGCGAGATATCCTCAAGTGCGGATCGTGATTGAGCCGGATGACGACAGGTAATATCCTAATTCTCTAATTTGTTGTCAATTAAATCTACTAACTTACTTTTATTCTCTGTAGCAACTTTTCCTGTGTCCACCCCAACAAAGTTGATACCTAGCCAGCTAACGCACTTGGCATCCTCATGCGCCAGTACTATCCTGGCATGGTCGGAGAGGAGGGGGCACAACATCCCGCTTAATCTTGGGATGATTACAATGTGGCACCTCACGAGGACAGCTCCGCCGCCGAGGAGATAAAGCGGGAGTTCTGAGTGAGTTCGAACATTTTTGTATTTTACATATCACAGATGATTAGCAACTATTGTTCATTCGGATTTATTTCTTTTCAGCTGAGGTACCGTCCGCGTCCAGGCTTGGAGGAGGCCGACATCAATTCTGTGATGGATAGGAACGCCAAGCAGAAGGTGCAGGATCTGATGTCGAGTGCACGGGTCACCGCCGTTTAGGATTTCCTAACTTCGTATAATGTATGCTATACGAAGTTATTACGGAATACTACGATATAATAGAGAAGATAATTGAATTAGTATTCGAGGGAAGTAAGGAATTGAAGGTTCGATAGCAGAATCATACTATATGCAGGAGATAACCCACTTTTGAAATAAATATTTGGCGAGAGAGCACAATGTCAATATTCAGGTACCAAGATACTACACAGTTTGTAACAAACCTCAATCCGACCTAAAATTGTTTCTTGAGAAAGGCAATCCTGTGGGTAAAAGTAAACGACGAGAGTTATCACGGGAAGAAAGGTTGATTGCACTATTGTACGTGTTCGATAATATGGAAGAAATGGAGGACATGCAGAATCAGTTCATACAAAGAGAATGGATAGGGATGAATGAACCCAGTTCGGAGGAAAAGAACAAAGTTGATGAAGGAGGGTGCCGGACCTGGACGTCCTAACTTCATAGTTTGGTTTTGGAAACATGTAAGTATATATGATTTCATAACCTTGTTAACATTTGAAGATTTTGTCGACATAGTTTGTTAAATTTCATATTTTCTATGAAACAGTGCACGACGCATGCGAGCGTACAAAACGATCTCCGTATTCTGTTGCGTGGACCTAGAACTAGCGTAAAAGTGCACGGAACTTATGATGTCAACGGATTTCGCTTCAGATCGGCAATTCACGAAAAGTCGAAACCTAATTTCAAATCAATCAACAGTTGTGTACTATGCTACGGGGAAGATGGCACGGAGTACTACGGTACAATAGAGGAGATAATTGAACTAGTATTCGAGGGAAGTAAGGAACTATCGGTTGTTCTCTTTCGTTGCATTTGGTTTGATCCTATTAAAGGGGTTAGACGTCGAGCAGAGCTAGGTTTGGGGGAGGTTAACCACACGTCAAGGTTACAAGGGTGCGATCCGTTCATCCTTCCCAACTAGTCTGAGCAAGTGTAATATCTGCCTTATCCATGTCATAAAGCAATGAAAGGTAGTACTAAACGCGGCGAGGAAGACCTTCTGTCATGGTGGGTTGTGTACAAAATTCGAAGGCCTGGAAGATTGGCTACCCCGACGTCCGATGATTATCACCAACCAGTACAAGAGCAACGCACGAATGGCAATGTGATGATTGATATTGGGAATGGCCTAGATAACCTCGTAGCCACAATAGATGATGTAAATGAAGAAGTAAATGCACCCAACCAGCAAGCTCAGCAAACACAACAAGCACAACAAGATGGGGAGGACGACGAGCCTTTCGATAATCCTCTCGATTTAGACGATACATACTTCTAACTTGATGGTATTCATAATGGTTAAATTATGTTCAATTTTGTTGTTTTAATTTTTCTAATATGTGCACTGACATTACTTCAAAATGCAGGATGCCATGCCGACTGTTCAGGAGGAGTGCCTCGCAGGACAAGTATGACGACCTTGACCAGGAGGTCCAGGGGGACACTCCTGAGTCTGGCCACGAGGGCACTCCAAACCAGGATGACCTAGCACTGACACGGGAGTCTGGGGCCACTAGGGGCTCTAGCTAGGATGGAAGCTCCCAGGGCAGTAAGAGGGGGCACAACAAGTTGCCCAAGGCGGCAAGATATCTTCATGGGCGGATCCTGATCGAGCCGGATGGCGACAGGTAATATCCTAATTCTCTAATTTGTTGTCAATTAAATCTACTAACTTACTTTTATTCTCGGTAGCAACTTATCCTGTGTCCACCCCAACAAAGATGATACCCAGCCAGCTAACGCACTTGGCATCCTCATGCGCCAGTACTATCCTGGCATGGTCGGAGAGGAGGGGCACAACATCCCGCTTACTCTTGGGATGACTATAATGTGGCATCTCACGAGGACAGCAACGCCGCCGAGAAGATAAGGCGGGAGTTCTGGGTGAGTTCGAACATTTTTGCTTTTTACATATCACAGATGCTTGGCAATTATTATTCATTCGGAGTTATTTCTTTTCAGCTTAGGTATCGTCCGCGTACGGGCTTGGAGGAGGACGACATCAATTCTGTCATGGATAGGAAAGCCAAGCAGAAGGTGCAGGATCTGATGTCGAGTGCACGGGTCACCGCCGTTCAGGATTTCCAAAGGTCTTCACTTATTTCTTCTGTCGTTTTTGACGCATATGGTTCCAATACGAATAATTTACTTTTTTCTTGTCTTGTCTTGTCAGGATTGTGAAGGACGAGAAGATCACCCAGGCCGACGCGCGCAAGCCGTACCTCGAGGCTCAAGAGTACGCGCAGATTCGACCGGACTGGGTGTCGAACGCCCCGGATGTCTAGGAGGCCCTGTCGCAGCATTGGGCCAGCGAGTCGTTCAAGGAAAAGTCCTTGAAGGCCAAGAAGAACCAAGTAGCTATGACGAGCAAAACGACGACCGGGAAGTCGTCGTTCGCTCAGCTAAGGAAAAGGATGGTAATGCTATTCCTTCACTATTTCGATCTTGTTTCTTGTTATAAGGAATATATCGACACTCCACTTGTACGATGCAGGGCGGCACGACTGGCCAGCTTCCGTCTTGGCTGTCGGTTTTCGGAGGGGCCACACCTCCCAGAAAAAGGATGGCTCCTTCGGTCCTGTAGACCCTGTAGCTGCGCAGCGAGAGGTACGTAATAATATATCAATTAGTTCGTACACAATCATACATTCTGACTCGATTATCTTCACTTCAATGCAGGCACGCTACAGAGAGGCTTTCGCTGATAAGCATGGCCAAGAGAAGGACCCAGAAGAGGAGCCCCTTGACCCTCTGGTCATATATGAGGCTATGGGCGGGAAGGCTCATGGGAGGCCAGCGATCGGAGGGGACCACCTGAGGTATGATACTGTCTAATTTATGTACGTGTCAGCTCATTTCATATTTTGTAACCACTAACTCGCTTTGTTACAGGTCGGAGGATTACATGCATCAGGTGAGGGCTGCCCACTCTCAAATGGAGAGCCGACACGCCTTCGAAGCCCGCATTGAGAGGGAGAGGCATGGGAGAGGGAGGAGAGGGAACGGGAGAAGGAGGAGAGCAGACAGCTGATGCAGGCAATGAGGGAAAGCCCGAGGACCCGTTCGAGTAGAGGTTTGCCTATCTGGAGTCTCTCTCTCGACTGGGCGGGGTATTGTCCTAAAACCTATAATATCCATCCACATGTCGTTTATTACAATTTCATTCACAAGTTAGATGTCCATAAAATTTTAAGCTGGTCCTAGTGGTACCGCTGGCGGTTCGGCCTTCTATGGGGGTCCATCACCGTTTCGCGGTGGCTGGACACCGGCTCCCTACATCCCTTACGGTAGCCACACTACTCCACCAGACGAATACGTGGGCCCAGCTCGTCCACATGGTGACTTGCCGTATGTTACAGAGGCGGTAAATCATTAACTCATGTTAATTCATGTTTCGAACCGTTTAAATGTGACGAACTAATAACCAACTGTTTTGTACACATGCAAACGTGACGAACTAATAACCAACTATTTTGTACACATGCAGGGTTCCGGTTCAGCGGCTTATGGTGAAATCCGTGGCCAGGAGGGAGGAGAAACATTGGTGAGCCAGAAAAATCCCAACTGGGTCACTGACCTCTTTGCGAGCGCCCCGCCGCTGTTCACCCAGCCGCCTAATCGCCCAGAGAACCCACCGGAGAACGATCCTCGGCCAACCAACCCTGATCAATAGCTAGCTAGCTTTACTTTTGACTTTGATACTTTTAGTTGGAAACTTCGTCTTGCATTTCTTATTTGATAGCTTATGGACTTCGATGTGCTATATATGTGTTTGTGGACTTCAATTTGCTATATATGTGCTTGTGGAGATGTGGTCATGTTTAATTTGTGTATTTTGTGGTTTAATTTGTGTATTTTGTGGTTTGGATGTGTGGTTTGGATGAATTGTGGTCGCATATATGCTACGAGGGAGACCACTGTTTCTAGATTTGCTGATCAGACGCCGTCTGGCTGTTCCCAGACGTCGTCCGACAGAGGGAATTTTTCTGATAAAAAGCTTGAGTGTGTGTGGGAGAGGTTTGGGGTTTTTCTTTTCTCTCTAGATATCTCACAAAGGAATATTTGGGTATTTTTAGAACAGGTGGACTACGGAAACCGATTTTCGAGAGGTCGCAAAGATCCGGCATAGTCCGAGTGATTCAAACCCCTTTTGAAATCCGACAAAAACAGGAAATAAAACCTAACTACTCCTAATCTATACGTGACCTCTTCTCTCGCCCGGTCACGCACTTGAAACCTCGGAGCAGCTCACAAAATTTATCGACGCTTCAAATTAGGGTTTTACAAAAACGCCGAGTCTTCGCTAGGGTTCTGAGAAATCCAAAACCCCCCTAGCACTTAATATTAATTAATTTTGACATCAATGCCACTAATAAAAATTAGGGCTCAACGATGCTCACAACACCTAACCCATAAAGCATCTCAGTCATTCTAGAAAAGGTTGTTTTTAGAAGTGCAAAAAGATTGTTAATCACTATCAAAATTGCATTTTGAAATAGAAAATTCACTGAAAAGTTTTTTATTATGGCAAGGTTAGTGTACCCTTGAGTGTAGTGAAGATGTTGCAAATAAACAAATATCATTTAAAGTTCCATCACAATGGTTGTTTTTTTTACAATTTTACTTAACAATACTTCTTTTTTAATTTCATTAGTATTAAATACTACGCTTCACTTTCTTCAAAACTTCTTAGAAAAATACGTATAGCATGGAATGAGAATGGTTGAATGACTGAGGTGCTTTATAAGCTAGGTGTCACAATCTGACCAAAGGTTCCACACAAGTTCTATGGCATAGGGTGTCATAATTTTTTTCAGCTTCGTAGCATGCACCCCCCGAGGGGGTTAGATTGTTTAACTAATTTGAATAATTCATCTCCACAGAAGGGTGGCCCACACACAAAGGATTGAGATTTTATGCATCTCTCGTGCCAGGGATTGAAATTCTTCAATCTTTGAAAATGAAAGTTTTAATTTTAAAAATGTCTAGTTTTTTAATTTGAAAGAATTGAACCATTTAGAAGTTGAATTTTTGTCAATCTCCCAAACAGGAGATTGGAATTCTTCAAATTTTGAATTTTTAAATTTATATTTTAAAATTTGATTTTTCAGTTTGTTAGTTCAAATTTTGGACCAAACCATTTTAAATTTGAGTTTGAAATGGAATCTCAATCTCTAGTACGGGAGATCGACGAATTCCGATCGTGAGACACCATTTATAGATATCAACATTTAGATTAGTCCAATAATCTAACCCGCTAGGTGTTCACCGTGTTGTAAAGTTTGCCATTGTGGCCTTGTTCTTTTTAACTTAAATTAATAGTAGTGGTGAGCGATGAGGTGAATTTAAATTTTGGAAACACGGCTGGCTGCTCAATCTAACCCAATTAATTTTAACGTTTAAGTACGACAAATTCATATTTGCATACTTTTTTTTTTGTCACGGTGGAGCAGGAAATGAGTTAGAAATAATAGTTGGGTAAGAAAACACATGACGTTCGAACTTACGTGGTTAACTGAATTTCATTAGTTGTTTTCTTCTTCAGAAAATATAAGGAAGATTTGATTTGGTACGATCTGTAAAACTATTCTTTAAATCTTAATTTTTCTTTTTATAAATGCTCGTGTTTTGCTAGCGGAAGTCCAAATTTCGCTATCAAGACTAGCAATACTGTAGAATACCTCATCATTGGCTAAGAACTGCTTATATAACAATAGTTTTGGAGCTGACAATAAATAAATGGTAGCGATAACCCAGGGTGTATGTCCCTATCGGTTACATAACCAATAAAGATTGATGGGACACAGGGTGCCCGATCTTCTGGTGAGAATCACGGGGATAATTCCAATATGATCGGAGAGGCGACCTTGATAATCCGGCTACCAACCTTGCAAGGATGACAATCGGGCAATCACTAAACCACAAAACCTGCTGGTAATCAACCACGTGAAGAACGTGATTGACCTGGCCACGAAGGTCGTTCCTATAAGCAATCAAAGAACAAGCAAGAAACAAGATAAAAGCAATCTGAAATTGCAAATAGAGATGTAGCACAGAATACAAAGGTGAGGTTTTGTTTCTCGTCACGGGTGGTCCAATCGACACTCGCGAACACGAGGAGGGACACACACGGGGTCAACAAAGCATAACAAAACCTAAGGATAGAATAGAAGCGGCGGCCACATATATAGTGGCAACCAAGGGGAGTAGGTCGGCAAACCAGTGGCACCCACCCAAACCCGAAGTTACATAGGCCATAGGCCCAAAAATACGGTGACACAACACCCTGAAATTATGGCCCGTGACATTCTTTTATAATTTCCTGAACCTCCTGGACTGATACAGAGGGTTTGCCCAATCTTCACGATGTAGGATCAGCGAGGATAACTGGTGATCCGTGCAACCTGACGAAACGACGGTGCCAACAACCGTGCTGGTTAACGGAAGCCTGCGACGAGAGAATTCGCCCAATCACATGATATGATCCATGCATCTACGAGACCACGAGAGTAGACGCACGTTGCTTCAATTGATCTTGAGCAAGCTAAGAGAACAATATCGGAAGAGACTCCCAATTCCCACGGGGATGCAATTTGCAATCAATCGGGGAACAAGAGTTCAATCTGTAATCAATATGGTCTGTCTTTCTTGATACAATGGGGACTAATTAAATAAGAGACAAGGGATGACGGCTAGGAGGAAGAGAGGAACGAATTCTGCTCGTCCTAGGGTTTGGTGGGGTGCCCTCCATCCGGGCCACGGCCCAATATGCTTATAAGGCCCGAGTTTGGCCCACTGGTTGGTGTAGCAACTTTTTTCGATGATTTCTGAGGCTATAAAATGAATTTTGAAGTGCAGTTGGATTCGTTGGAAAGATCTCGTCGTTATGTTTTTGTAGAGTCCAAGATCATCGAATTTCGACATTGTATATGGTCTGGGCATTCGTTTGAAGGCCACCTGCGCGTAGATGGCCAAACCTGTGCGAATTGGATCTTGGATGCACTGGAGGCTTCCCGTGACCAGCCTGGAGTCCGACGTACACGCGTCGTCCAGCTCTCCTTATGTCTTCAGCAGTGGGAATCATCATTTGAGTCGAAGTATGAGTTATCGTTGGTGTCGTTGTAGCATTCTGAGTCGTCGCCAGACTCTTGTCTCCATCATCTTGTGGCATGGTCACCAACACCAATTCTTGTCCAGTCATCTCCCGTGTTTCTTCGTACCTAAGAACAGTGAAAGTACACCCATTAGGTATTAAAAAATTCTCTGAATTAATATTAAAGGTGCTAAGAAGTGAATTCACCTGTTCATTAAGTTTCCTGGCACGTGTGCGAGTGACTGGACCTTCATATGCGAGTGTTGGCGTCGGTGCTGGCGTGGACGGTGTAGGTGTGGTCGGTGCAAGCATGGTCGGTGTAGTAGTAGTAGGGATGTCCTCATCATGGACAAATCTGGATGTGGGGCTGGATCCATTGGTAACCTTATATTCTAAGCTTTCCAACGTCGCAAGCTGAAATTGGAGTTCGGGAGCCCGAGTTACGCCCGTTTAAAGTTGGTGTGCTGCTGTATGGCCGAACTGTGCTAGTTGGCATCTTGAGCGTTCATATGGGCTGTCATTTATTCGTCGAGGCCTCACGAGTATTGGACTTGTTGCGCCACTTCTTCCGAGAAGGCTCAAAAGGCTGGTGTAAGATCAAGCCTCCCA
>SPJY01037876.1:0-10008 GCA_005191435.1 Raddia distichophylla | reverse complement strand
AACTCAAAATCCTGGATCCGTCCCTGCGCTGAATGTTGGGTGGCGGCAATAAAGAAAATGAAAATTTCTGATATTGGTTCTGGGAACAACTGGGAGGAGGACTGCGCTATCAAATTTTCTGAGGTCACAGTGGACAGCCCAAAGTTTGCCCAAATGCTGCCTAATCTGAAACAGGTTACAGATACAAAGCTAACCTTGAGGAGACTCCATGCAGGTTACCCTGCTCTAAGCTTGCACGACTCTGATGTTGTTTACATCATGCACACACCTGATCCTGATAAGGACAAGGCATCGGTGATTGCAGTTGATACGAGGAACAAGACTATAAAAGATGTGGCCGATTTTGGCTCTGGAAGACCTCTGGGTTACAGTTTCACCTACCTTCAAAGTGAGATCTCCAAGCATCTGAGCATTTGGTCCTCCTCCAGGTAATTTTGTTCGTGTTCTGTTCTGGACCAACATAGTACGTACATACAAACTAAAACTAAAATGTACTGGCAGCAGAAGTAGGTGTGGTATCTGTTTGTTATCTGGCAGGACCATTTATATGTTTTAATTATGTTATACTACTAACATCATGGTATAATGTGCTCTAACATTCATTTTGATTCTGGTTTTCATTATTAGTATTCTTAGATATGTCTGGTTTATTGTTTTCCAATTAGCTATTTGTCTCTCGATGGTTAATATTGCATTGATACATCATACTATCCTTTACATTTCCATCCGCAAAACTAGCACTTCTTGCTCCCCTGCCACTACATCTACATTCTGGAATTTCTTTTTGACGACGTATAAAGGAATGCTTCATTTCAACATTGAAAGAAGTCTGTCTCGACTTTACTGCATTATTCCCTATCATGTCGAGTAAAACCCTTCTCCTAGAAGTTTCTGCATATAGCGTGCTTGTTATGAACTGGGATGAGGGTGGAAGGACGGTGGCAGCAGATTGATGCTGGCATCCAGTGAGATGGAAATAGGGAAGGCAACAGATAGAAATCTATTGCTTAACTTTATTAGATGGCCGGCTATGTCTTTTATACTCAAAGCTGCGGCAAGAGATTACAATCTAACAAACTTTAACTAAGAGATAATACTTATCTCTAACTAACTAATTAATAGATAAGCCTTTCTATTACTCCTCGGAACTAGCTGGTTGGACTAGACCTGATGCGGATGAACCAGGGCCAGGTCCCGCAGCTGTCCTCTTCCTCCGTGCATAGACTTGGCCAAACCCAAACCTGACATCTCCCCCCTTCCTCAAACAGCTTGTCCTCGAGCTAGAAGTTAGGACAATTGCACTGAAATACGTCCAAGTCAACCCAGGAATTGTTGGTGGCCGAGAGATTAGTCCAACGAACCAGAATCTGACGAAGGCCATGAACAATACGACCATGAAGAACTTGCGCAGGCTGAGGCAAAACACGACCACGATCCATGGGTGGCAGGGGAGGTGGAAGTACTGGTGGTTGACCAAAGAATTTCTTAAGGACACCAACATGAAACACATCATGGATACGGGCACCCTCAGGGAGCTGAAGACGATAAGCAACAGTGCCAATACGATCCTTGACACAATAAGGACCCACATAACATGGAATGAGCTTGCCTTTGCTGGTTGGTAACGTAGCAGCAAGGCGATGAAGTAAACGCAACTAGACCCATTGGCTGACTGCAAACTCCACCAATCGGTGACGACGATCATAAAACTCCTTGGCATGCTCCTGAGCTTGATGAAGCCTATCACGAACATCAGCAAGGAAGGTGTCCCGGTCCACCATTGTAGCATCCACAGCCGGTATGCGTGCATCCCCCTTAGAATAAGACCGAAGAGATGGGGGATCCCGACCATAGACCACCTTAAATGGAGTATCACAAAGTGAAGACTGATAGGATGTGTTATAACAGTACTCCGCCCAAGGAAGCCAACGAATCCACTATCTAGGGCGGTCACCAGTCAAACAACGAAGATACATGGCAATAATTTTATTAGCCGCCTCTGATTGACCATCCGACTGAGGATGGTATGCCGAACTCATACACAATTGAACTCCAGCGAGATGAAAGAGCTCCTGCCAAAATGCACTAGTAAAGATCACATCTCAGTCACTGATAATAGAAGAAGGAACGCCATGGAGCTTGACGATGTTGTCAAAAAAGACTCGACTAACAGACGTTGCTATATACGGATGAGCAAGAGGGAGAAAGTGGGCATATTTGGAGAAATGATCAACCACTGTGAGAATGACCGTTTTGCCGCCCACCTTTGGCAGCCCTTCGACAAAATCCATAGCAATATCACTCCACGGCTGATGTGGTACAGATATAGGCTGTAAAAGGCTAGCTGGATGGAGATGCTCCGTCTTATTGCGCTGACAAATGGTACAGGAACGGATGTAATCCTGAATCAGTTGGCGAGCCTTAGGGATATAGAAATCAGCCCGTAGGCGGTGGAGAGTCTTCTGAATTTCTTCATGACCCGGCAAGTGAGCCAACTCAATGACCGAGTAAGCTTTTGAAGAGGAAGGAGGAACATAAATCTGGCTGCCATGCAGAATAAATCTGTCTTTAATAGACCATGGATCAGCCCTATTCCCTTGCTGAATTGCCTCCCTTGTACTGCACCATTGAGCATCAGTAGACAATGCTTGCTGCAACTCGGTGAAGAAAGAAAAATTAGGTGTAGAGATGGCGAAAATAGTTGATGTTCTAGCAGGAAGATCGCCATCGCGCCTGGACAGTGCATCAGCGACTGTATTTAGACGGCCTGGAAGATATTCAACGGTGAAGTCATAACCAACCAATTTACTGGCCCATTGATGTTGCGGAATTGTGGAGAGACGCTGATCCAGCAGATATTTGAGGCTATAATGATCGGTCTTGATGACGAAGGAACGACCCCAAAGATAAGATCGCCAAAGTCGGACGGCATGCACTAGACCATTCAATTCTCGTTCATAGGCCGCTAATTTAGTATGTCGTAGCGCGATCAGCCTGCTGTAGAAGGCCAGTGGCCCCTTGCCTTGGTGTAAGACAGCCCCAAATCCCGAGCCCGACGCGTCACATTCAACCACAAAAGAGAGAGCAAAGTCTGGCAAATGCAGTACCGGAGCGGTGGTTAGCGCGTGTTGAAGCGCTATGAAGGCTGATTGAGCTTCAGGGGTCCAGGAGAAGGATTCCTTTCGCAGGTGCTTGGTGAGCGGTGCTGCAATGGCGCTGTAGTTGTGAATGAAGCGCCTATAATAACCAGCAAGACCCAGAAATCCGTGAACAGCACGCACTGTGGTGGGAACCGGCCATTGTTGCACGGCTTCTACCTTTTGTTGGTCCATGGCGATGCCCTCAGCAAATACGACATGTCCAAGGTAAGCCACGGATGTAGCACCAAAAGAACACTTGAACTTCTTGAGGAAAAGACCATGGCGTTGAAGGGCCTGGAAGACTTGATGAAGATGACACAGGTGCTCAGCCCAAGACGAGCTATAAATAAGAATATCATCAAAGAACATGAGCACGAAGCGTCGAAGGAAAAGCCCAAGGATGTCATTCATCACGGCTTGAAAAGTGGCCGGTGCGTTGGTCAATCCAAAGGGCATTACTAGGAACTCGAAATGGCCATGGTCCGCACGGAACGCTGTTCAATGGACGTCCGCAGCATGCATACGCACTTGATGATACCCAGAACGAAGATCCAATTTGCTGAAGAAGCAAGCACCATGCAGCTCATCCAGTAGTTCTTCGACCATCGGTATCGGAAACTTGTCCTTGATCGTCCTGTCATTCAAAGCGCGATAGTCCACACAGAAGCGCCAAGTATCATCCTTTGTCCGAACCAACAGCACTGGAGATGAGAAGGCGGAGGTACTAGGGCGAATAATTCCCTGTTGCTGCATCTCTTGGCATTGCTTTTCTAGCTCGTCCTTCTGTAATTGCGGGTAACGATAGGGATGCACTGCCACCGCGTCGGTGCCTTGCTTGAGATGGATACGATGATCATATGGTCGTGCGGGGGGCAGCCCTGTTGGCGCCTCAAATAAGTTGCTGAACTAGGACAAAAGGGAAGGCAGCAGGTCTTCCTAGTCTTCGGTTGTCATCTTGTTGGTGCCACTTGGTGGTCCTGCAGTGTTATCATCTTGTTGGAGTGCCAAAATGTCATCATCAGGTTATTGAAATCCCATTGTATCGGTCCCAGAGTTGCGAGCCACTGGACCCCCAATACAACCTGTAGTCCTGCCAATGGGATGGCGTAACAGTCCACTGCAAACTTCTCCTGGTCGATCTGCATTTGGATAGCGAGGCTGAGGCCGGCTCCCTGGATGGTGTCACCATTGGCCACGGCCACCCGTAGGGGTTGCTGTGTTTGCTGAAGGGAAAGGCCCAACTCTGTCCGCACTTTTTCATCGATGAAGTTGTTCGTTGATCCGGAGTCCACCAATGCTCGAAGCTTGCGACCACCCACCTCCACCTCAAGTTGCATAGTGCGACCAGCGTGAATACCCGTCAATGCATTCAGTGAGATGGAGGGATTGTCCTCGAACTCAACTGTGGTGTCATCGACAAGGTCAAGGAAGAACAGCTTTTTGTACTCATGGCCCCGTTCCCACTTCTCATCGCAATTGTAGCATAGTCCCATCTTGCGACGTTCCTCCATTTGAGCACACATGAGCTGCCTAATGAGTCGATTGCCAGTTTGAGAATTGCTGGTCCCTGTAGCCGTGGTCGTCGCTGCTGGAGATGTGGTCACCTTGGTTGCGACGCGGTTTGTACTCACCGACCGACCTATAGTTTGTTGAATGATGGTCCTAATCTCGTCCTTCTCGGTCTGTCTTTGCTCTTCAAATTCTAGGGCCAAGCTCATGGCATCAGCGAGGGATGTTGGTCCAGCTCGCTCCACCTGTGGCCCCATCGATCCCGCTAGGCCTGCCGTGAACATCTCAATGTGCAGATCATTGGGCAAATCTGAACGGGGCAGCAAGGCTTGGAATTTCTCCTGGTACTCTGTCACTGTCCCTGTCTGCGTCAGCCTCTTGAGTTCTCTCATGGTGCGCCGTGAGGGAGGACCAAACCGGAGATGCATCATCTCTTTAAATTCCTTCCATTTCGGAACCCCGCTTTCTTGTTCCGCTAGGCAGTACCACTCTTGCGCCTTGTCCACAAGATGGTAAGCCGCAATGGAGACCTTCTCGGGCGCCGGTATGCGTTGAGCACGGAAGAATCGATCGCAGTGGCTGAGCCAAACCATCGGGTCTTTTTCGCCATCATAGGTTGGAAAGACCATCCGCTGGTATTTGGGTGGCATGGATGAATCTGCTTGCACTTCATCATCATCGTCTACTGGTGCAGTCGCCTTGGATTGGCCCTTCCGACGCGCCATGATGCAGCCCGGGTCTTCCAGAGCCACCATCCGAGTATCATGGCGCGTGAGGCATGTATTCAGGGTGGTGATCAGCGCCGCATGCGCATCAACAGTCCTTTGCGCCTCCGCAACCGCTGATGTGTTATCGGCTAGCTGTTGCTTGACTCCGGCGAACTCGTCGTGTATCTTCTTGGTCAGGTCGGTCATAGCAGACATGAATTGGCTGATGGTGATGAGGGGATCGGAACCGTTGCATCCGGTCATGGTGTCGAGACGGCTCTGATACCAAGTTGTTATGAACTGGGATGAGGGTGGAAGGACGGCGACAGCAGATTGATGCCGACGTCCAGTGAGATGGAAATAGGGAAGGCAACAGATAGAAATCTATTGCTTAACTTTATTAGATGGCTGGCTATGCCTTTTATACTCAAGGCTGCGGCAAGAGATTACAATCTAACAAACTTTAACTAAGAGATAATACTTATCTCTAATTAACTAATTAATAGATAAGCCTTTCTATTACTGCTCGGAACTAGCTGGTTGGACTGGACCTGGTGCGGATGAACCAACGCCAAGTCCCGCAGCTGTCCTCTTCCTCCTTGCATAGACTTGGCCAAACCCAAACCTGACAGTGCTACACCTGAAAGATCATATGGTTCAGCAGTTTGTTCATGGGTACCAAATATCTATTATCCTATCTCATAGCCAGGATTCATCTTTCATGTGTTGCATCTTGCATTCCATGTTGTGTAACTCACCCTTATGAGTCATTGTCAAAACGTTGCAAAATATGCACCACTAAAACAATGCTTACTTCTGGAATGTGCACATGCCTGCTACATATTTTTGCTTTGATCTTTAGATTTATTATTATTCATCAGAACCAATATGATTTCCATTAAACACAATAAGTAATATCGGTATACTAGTTGCCTAACCTTGTAATTTTTCACCCCAGCTAAAGAGCCAAATAATCCTTGTGGTTGGCTTATTTGAGGGGAAAATGTTGTCTCATTGCCATGATTTATGCACGCGTTGAATGCTCCATGGTGTTCCTCACCCTTATTGAATAGAATTTCTGGGTCATTATTGCCAAAATGATGTGAAAATGTGCACCAATGAAGCAATGTTTTCTTTTGGTACGAGTAGATACTTACCATCTAATCATTGTTTGCCCACCAAGGCATTTTCTAACTAGGATGCACTCTTGTACTGAAAACAGATCTTGGAGGAATGCTGATGAAACAAGTAGGGATGGAATTTTGGGACCATGCAAGTTTGAAGTTCCAGGGGAGGGTGCGCGTGCAACCGCAGCCTAACTCAAACCTTGGAAGCAACCAGACATGGCCGTCAAGCACAAAGGGTACTTGTTAGCATAGCGGTGACTAAATTGCTGTGCAAGTTGAAACGAAGCCCTTCACACCTCACCCGTGATGTCTATGTATGAGGTGTTGCATTATTGGACTTGTACTACCTTTGCCTGCATTGTGTCAACTATGTTATGCGGATTATATTTGTTGGTCGTCAAGGACTATGTGGTATGCTAGCCATGTGAGGACTGTTATGTTATTTATGGATGGATGAATGGCCATTGTCAATTTTATCATGTATGGTGAGGATCTTCCGAGGTTCCCAAAGAGTGCTGCTGATCCCTCTCGGCTTCTTCTAGTGTGTCTGTTTGGTCATGTGGCTGCCGACCTCCTTTAGCCTCATCCTTGAGTAACTTGTTCGTGTTTTTGCTATCTGGCTGCCGTCTTTACTTTGACGTTGGAGTGACGGTGTGGCCTAGGGGTGGGCACATTGCACCTGAAACCTGAAAACCGAACCTGACCCAAACCAATTAGACTGAATTATCAGTTTATTCGGGTTTTGGGGTTCGGATTTGGTCCCTATTTTACGGTAAATCGGTGTTTGGGTTCGATTTCCGGTTTGGCCTTGTGAAACCTGAAAAGAACGAATAGACCGATTTATGCAAAATGTTTCCTCCTAATCCTTCCATGTCATTGTCTCCGTGTCATATAAGGTACAACCCATCACAACTCTATGCCTCAACCTTGAATGCAACGACCCAATCATCCTAGAAAAGGTCATCCTACATTTTTTGTAGCATGAGGAGCAATTGACTAGGCATGGATGCAAGCTTAATTAATTGCATGTGTCACGGCGGTGAATCTAGGATTTCGGTTTTTCCGTGGACCGAATAGACCTAACTGAATTATTTCGGGTTCAGTTCCTATTATTCTTTTGGGAATTTCGGTTCTCATTTTTCAGAACCCGAATTACGCAAAGACCGAATAGACCAAACCAAAAAACCAGAAAAGACTGAACGCCCACCCCTAGTGTGGCCCTATTCTGCCAAAAGTATTGCTTCTGTGTTACTTAAGTATAGCTGAGTGAGCAGATTATCATGTAGCACAACAAAAAAAATCGCGCGCTTACATGCCAACATCTCTTCCTCTTAAAAAATTTGCCCTAGATGCGTAAGACGAGTAGCCCTGGCCTCGATGGCTTCGGGCCTGCCTTCAACTGTGTGTTCTGCCACGTCGGCGGCGACGCGGTGCTGGCGTTACTCTACTCGTTCTACCATGGCGACGTCGAACTTGGGCGCATCGACCAGGCTCACGTCCTCCTCCCCCAGGTGGATGTCACCACCACCGACGGCAGCTACCAGATCGGCTTTATCAAGGGGCGCTCGGTCACGAACAACTTCCTCTTCGCCACAGAGACAGAGCTGCTTCAATGCTGTCACAAGCAGCGAGTGCCCGCCATCGCCCTCGACTGCATCCTTGAGCTACGCGAGTTCGGCGCACGTTGGTGGGCGTGGATGTCAAACTTGCTCGGCACCGGGCACACTGCCGTTCTCTTGATCGGGGTGCCCAGCCCTTGGATCCCTTGCCGTCGTGGGCTGTAGCAAGGAGATACTCTTCATCATCGTCGCCGACCTCCTCTACCGCATGATGATCAATGCCAATGCTGATAAGGTACTGCTCCACCCTATCGTCGATGACTTGGAACGCCCAGTCATCCAGTACACCGATGATTGCCCGACGTCGCCGGAGGACATCGACCACCTCTTCTTCACTTGCCCCCCGTGTCGCCGGCTTCTAGAACGCCGTCTGCCCTGGTGCCGCTCCGTGCGGGCTGGAGATGCTGTCGGATGACCTCCCGTCCCTTGCCGGCCTCCTGTGCCAGCTAGCACTACAGGAAAAGAAACTTTTGTGGTCGGCTAAAAATCTTTTGTGGTCGGCCAAAATGCCGACGATAATGTTTTTTGCCCTATGTCGACGGCCAAACAAGAGGCCGACGACATTAATAACCAAAGTCGTCGGCCAAAAAAAGGCCGACCACAATACTCAGGCCAACTCTCCCGCCTTAATGCAAATTTGAAATTTCGACCCGCTCATCTAAACTATGTCGGCGGTACAAATTATGCCGTCGACATAGAGGCACCCAGCTCACGGCGTCTTAACGGACTAACGAAACCACATCAAGGAGGACCCACAAGGCAGACGTCTGAGATGGCCATATTATTGTCGTCGGCCTTTCTACAGGCCGACGACAATGCTAGAGCAATGTGGTCGGCCAAAGGTCAGGCCGACCACAATACTGTACTTTTATGGTCGGCATTAACAAAGGCCGACCACAAAGGATCCCCTGCCCCCCGGCTCCAATTTATGGCCGTCCCGCGGCTCGGTCGACACAATCCTATCCGTCATCTGATGTTTTGGGGTATCACGGCACACTGTAATTTCTTTCGCGGGTCCTCGTTGGCCTGCGTTGCATTTCTGTTACAGGATTCTTCGACTTCGAGCTTAACGTCCCTGGAACGAGCTGACGCTAAAGTCCGGTCCAGTAGTGAGAATGTGCCGAATGTGCCAGTCATGACGATATAGCCCCGTGGATACGCTTTTGATGTGTTGGGCATGACGTAGAACCATAAGTAGCACATAGTCAGTGGAGATCGAGGCGCGGCCGAGGGGGGCGGAAGGTATTGTCGTCGGCCTATCCGCAGGCCGACGACAAAGGTGCACTTTTGTGTTCGGCCTAAAGAAAGGCCGACGACAATGCTAGATTAATGTGGTCGGCCAAAAGTCTGGCCGACCACAATACTGTACTTTTGTCGTCGGCATTACCAAAGGCCGACCACAAAGACCCCCCCTGCCCCCCGGCTCAAAATTTCGGCCCTCCAGCGCCTCGGTCGACACAGTCCTATCCGTCATCTGATGTTTTGGGGCATCACGGCACATTGTAATTTCTTTCTCGGGTACTCGTTGGCCTGCATTGCGTTTCCGTTACACGATTCTTCGACTTCGAGCTTAACGTCCCTGGAATGAGCTGACGTTAAAGTCAGTGCCAGTGGTGAGAATGTGCCGAATCTGCAAGTCATGACGATATAGCCCCGTGGATACGCTTTTGATGTGTTGGGCATGCCGTAGAACCATAAGTAGCACACAGGTCAGTGTCGATCAAGGCGCGGCCGTGTGTGGCCGGCAAGCGGCAGAGGTGGGCCGCGGTGGCATTGTGGTCGGCCTTCCCAGAGGCCGACGACCAAAGTGGACTTTTGTGGTCGGCCGTAGAAAGGCCGACGACAATAGTGGAGCATTGTGGTCGGCTGAGGATAAGGCCGACCAAATTGCCGCACTTTTGTCGTC
>SPJY01037861.1:0-19094 GCA_005191435.1 Raddia distichophylla | reverse complement strand
CCGAACAACGGTGCACGCCGACGCACGAGATGGGGAAGAACCGAAGCGGCGGCGGCGCAGCAGAGAGTCCAACACGATTTGCATATTCCATATCTGACCCGCAAAATCCGGAGGGCAAAAGAAATAAAACTGCAAAAAGAGGCTGCGTCTGCGCAAGCACGAGGGTCTGGTTTCGACGGACCAAGCTGCGTCTGCGCAAGCACACGAGGGTCCGGTTTCGGCGGACCATTCACACAGGTGCCGTGCGCACGCGCCGCCCCGCCCGGCCCGGCCCGAGCCCGGCCAGGCCAGGCGAGGCGAGTGAGCGCGTGTGATTCTCTATTTCTCTCTCCCATCACATTCTCTAGTGGGAGGAAGCAAGCTCCACTATTTAAGCATGTCCTCCACTCCTCTCACTAGCAATATGGTATTAAAGAAATTTCACATACTTCATGCATACATGGGCCTTTGAGATTTTCTAGGAATTATTTAGATATTAAATGGGCCAGGCCCAATAATTCTAACATAGACAGCTAGAGAAGTAAAAAAGGTTAGGCCCCTGAAGACTGGGCTCTAACCTACAACCGGATAAGCGGGTAGGACGAGCATGGATAAGGCATATTCATACCTATGCCTGGGAATATGGCCAAAGAGTTTGATCCATCTATGTTCTCAAGGGATGATAACAAGCATCACATCCGCTCTTATTCGGATTTTTACCCACGAGTAAACCGGTATTCAAGTCACAGCATGCAGTCACCTGTGCATTTGCCGTCCAAATGATCATGCGGCTCCTGTGTTCTCTCAACGTATGTTTGCTAAATGGGCTTAGCAAACAGCCTAGTCATGCACTGGCAAAAATTCTGCTAGTATTACGATCACTAGACATATGTGCTTAGCATATGAACAAGATTGCCAAGTCAAATTGTTGATGATCATGTATTATTCATCTTTTTAATTCTGGCATATTATCCTCTCCTACTTGTGCTAATGTGCTTCTAGACCATTCATAGTCTCTTGCAACCGGCAAAAGAACAAAATCAAAATATTCAAAGAAAATTTCAAACAAGCACATTTCAACCGGGAATGAATGATAGTACTAAAATGCTATTATTATTTGAGAGCATACAATCTTTTTCCATTTCTAACAAAATATTTCCCCCTTTTAATATGGCTTTGGTTTGTTCTTTTCTCCTGTCTTGCGCATGGAGGTGGTATTGTTTACCTGTCCCGTAGAGCTGAGCACTAATTGACCGATCACGATTAGCAACAATTAGATCTTAAATTATTTTGTGTTGTGTATCAGCGCCAAAAGTAAGCAGCGATACTGGTTTCCCTCCACGACTCCGTGTCATGGTTACAAATCAGTTTTTGAACGATGCACGGGATCGCAGGAGCCGTAGGATCGCATGAACGATGTATGCACAAGGCGACTGCACATCATGACTTTTAACATGTGAAGTTAGAGGAATTGGATTTGGGTCGTATAAAGGCACCGTTTCGTCTCCATCAGTCAGTCCGGTTAGAATAAGCGTGTGCAACCGCACATCCAACATATATATTTTCTTTGAAAAATAATTTGAAATCAATAAAATGATTGTTAAATTATAATGGTTTTGGGAATGCTTACGATGGTTCTAACGTGGTGGAGCTATTACAAGGCGAGGTGGAGTCTTTGGGGCTGTTTGGTTGCTTGAACTATCTCAGCCTGGCTCGTATGAGTCAACCAGGCTGAGATGAGCCTGGTTAAAGAGATGCGAGTGATGTTGTGTGGTTATCCTGCATCTGTTGAGCCAGGCTGCGCAGAGATTTTGTTTGGTTGACCATACAGATTAGGGTGGGATACACAAATTTAAGAGAAGGGCAAACAAATCTTAAAAAATAAATTCTAGAAAATCTCAAAATTTAAAACAAAAATAAAAAATTTTAAAACTAACAATAGATAATCAAAAATTTAAAAATAAATTTTTTAAAAAAATTTATATGGCAAGTGTAGTCTAGTTTTGTTCAAAAAAAATGTCAGGAACCCATTTTTGAAATCGGTTCGATAATCAGAGTTACCAATTAAAAGATATAGCAAAAAAACGAATTGAAAACATGCCTAGAAGCACGTGCCAGTATGCAGCTGGTCCTGCCCGTGCCTCACGCGAGCCTGCATGGCCGGAAATGGCCGATTCGAGCGTGCGCAGTGAGCCTGGCTAGCATAGTGTTTTTGCATCACTTCGGCCAGGCTACGGAGGATACACAGCTAACTAAACACCGGTTGGCTGCACGCGGTGAGCCTGGCCAGCCCGTGTGAAGCCAATCAAACACGCCCTTTATGATTTTTCACGCTATTCAGCACTGTAGGTGCTAAATAGTTATTCAGCCAGCAAGCCAGGTATCGGTCGCATGGCTCGGTGGCCTAACGGCGCTCTATTTCTCTCCGTTAGCAATAAAAACCAAAAAAAACTGCCCATTTAAAGCATAGTGTGTGTTACTGTACATTATGGAACTTCCGTGAGGCAAAATTGACAGTTTGCTGTTTAGCCCGATATAGTTTTTTAAGAAAAAGTTCAGTTTTCTGTTACAAAAACCAGATATAGTTTTTATGTGCATAAGTTATAGTTTTTTTCATGTATAAGTTATAGTTTTTTGGACTAGCGATCCAAACGAACGAGATTTGTTATTTTGGAAACTAATTAAGTCCCAAAAAAGTGGATTTGATTTCTCTCCTCTTTTATAAACACCACACGACCTTCCCTCTCATTTTCATTTGTATATGGATGATAGTTTCGATGGCGACAACGACGCGCGGCGCGGCAGCGGCGGCGACGCGCAGGGCAGCGACGACAACGACGCCCGAGGTGGCTTGGCTCGCTTGGCGGTACTTTATGTGTGGAATAGTTATTCAGCCCATGAGCTAGGTGTGGGTATCTTGGCTCGCTAGTGTAATGGCGCTCTGTTTATCTCTGTTAGCGGTAAAAAAAAAAATTGCACATTTAAAGCAGATCGTGGGTTACCGTATATTATGAACTATTGGGAGGCAAATCGACATTTTGTTGTTGAGCCTAATATAGTTTTCAGAAAACGATTAGTTTTTTGTTGCAAAAAAAAATAGATATAGTTTTGTGATGTATAAGTTATAGTTTTATGTATAAGCTATAGTTATTTTGAATGGATGATCCAAATGATGAGATTTGTTAGTTAGGAAACTAATTAATTTATGAAAATCTGGATCTGGGTTTCTTCTCTTTTTTCAAACACCGCACGACCTTCCCCCTTTCCTTTTTTATCTGGATGGTAGTTTCGATGGCAGTGACGAGCGGCGCGGCATCGGCGACACGCGGAACCTCGACGACGACGACTCCCGTGGACAATCACATTACACGGCAGCGAGTCAGTGATAGTTTGCATATGGTTGTTTACTCATTTAGTATAGTTCTTTGGGTACAAATCTATTAACGGTATTCAGTTTTGTGTATAGTTTTTCTAACATTTGTCAATAGTTTATTGCATACTCGTGAATAGTTTTTGCGTACAATTTTTTTTGTGGAGTTTGTATTTATAAATATATGTTATAGTTTTCTCGTTTCGATGTTGTAGTTATTTCGATCATTACTTATAGTTTTTATGAATGTAATCGAAACTCATCCAGTTTGGTCTTGTTTTTTTTTTTGTAAAAATGTAATAAATACAACGGTGAAAATTGTTTGCTGATTTGATCTTCTGATAAAAATATTACAAAAAAGGAAAAAAGTAGGTTGCATGCCTAATAAATGCATTCACACGTAATGATATCTTTCTTCCCGTACCATCTTTCTGCAAATCTGATGGCCGAGTTAAAGAAACAAATTGAAGAATTGCAAGAAAAAAGATTTATCCATCCAAGTGCCCCTGTCATATTTGTGAAAAAGAAAGATGGGTGCTTAAGAATGTGTTTAGATTACAGATCACTTAATGAAGTAACGATCAAAAATATATATCCTCTGCCTCACATTGATTTGTTTGATCAGTTGAAAGGAGCTCACATCTTCTCAATAGTCGATTTAAGATTCGGTTACCACCAAATTAAAATCAAGAAGTATGATATTCCCAAAACAACTTTCACTACCAGATATGGTCTATATGAGTTCACCATCATGTCCTTTGGCCTCACAAATGCATCTGCATATTTTATGAACCTAATGAACAAAGTGTTTATAGATTTTCTAGATAAATTTGTCGTCGTGTTTAAAAGACAAGCAGGCAGACTTAGATAATTGGGAGGACAACGAGACAAGTTTGATGTTCCTAAAGTAAGTTCAACCAGATTACTAAGCGTGAGCTAGTAGATAAGAATGGTAGAATAGTTGAAAAACTCTTCGGAGCTCGGCTGATCCACTGCTACCTGGTAAAAGTTAAGAACTCTGGATAACTATGATCAACCCTATTGGGCTCTACTGGTCCAATGCATAACGCAGTGGATTACACAAGAGCTAATACCCCTTGAATAGAATAGCAGGCTTGTCACCATCTTCTACCTATCACGTAGGGGGACACTTGGCATCTTGCCACTGGCCAAAAGAGGAACCTGAGGCAGCATCCAAGGGGGTCAGCCGACCTAGGGTAGGTCGGTCAGCCCACTTTTGGCACATTTCATCCTCCTGTTTCATCGTGATGCTATTTGGACGTCCATGATGCTTTACCCAAGGCGGTTACGGCAGTTGGAGATGATAAAACCAACTTTAGTTGATGACATGTGGGCCATTTGATCCTCCTTGGTGCTTAGCTGGCCTTTGGGTCAAACCGACTTGTGTGAACGATATATATTACTTCTTGGTGTGCTTGTGGATCACTAGGAGAAAGCACAGCTGGTTTGGTGACGAAAGTCGGTCGCCCTGCCTAAGGTAGGCCGGCCGGCCAAAGCTTGGTCGGTCCACCTAGGGTAGGTCGGCCGGCCGACTCTTTTCTCCAGTTTTGCTCCAATTTTCCCTAAATTGTTCTTGAAAACATAAACTCAACAAAAACTTGTGTAATTTTATTAGTTTACACCAAATTTAGGCAATAAACCTTGATTTTCCCCCTTCTATGGGAATGTTGGAGTAATAAATTGAATTTTAACGACCACCAACAACAGCTGAGGAAAAAAAAGAGGACCCGAGGAGAGATTAAAAAAGAAAATATTAGATAGGGTTTAAGATACTAGGCTAAAATATTTTAAGGAAGAAAAATAAAATAATAAAATAATAATTAAGCATAGTTTTGCATACAGTAGTACTATAGGAATGGTCAGGGTTGCCCATCCTTATGGTCGGGGGGAACATTATTTTCCGGGACAAGGCCCAAGAAAAGGTACGCGTCTGGCCTCATGTGGGTGACTGTGCATTGGCAGGTCAGACTGTTTCCAACAAGCTTCCCTAATTAAATCACCCTCTGCCCTAAAATAGGGGACGGATTCTTTCCCTATGTGCTCCAACAACATTTACTATTCCGTTCCCTAAAATAGAGAATCTCTCTATTCCCTTATACGTAGGGATTCTGTCTCCTTCCCCTATACAATTCTCCATATATGGAACGCTATTGAAGATGGGAGAAATATAGAGAGAAAATCTTTTTAAATGAAGCTTGTAGGTTATAGGGAACCAAATTTAGGGATTAGTGTTGGAGACAGCCTCACCGAGGTTTGCTCTGCTCACGTGGCATGCTTTTTTTAAAAAAAGCCACGTGGCATGCTGATGATGCTGCCTGGGAAGGCATATCCCAATCCTCGACGGTTAGTATTTCACTTATATTTTCAGCATATGTAACATTTTTTGATTAGAAATATTCCTTATTTTGGTGTACGAGATCTTTTTTTATTTTTGTTTGCGTACATCTTAAAGGCAGAAGATGAACGATGTAGTCCTACCATGTTTGCGCAAGCTACATAAGATGTGCCAGACCCAGATTTTCAAGGAAATCCAGAACCTTCGTGCGGGCTGCGTTAGGCCAGGATCTTGCTAACGCCGCACGAATTTACAAGGAGTTGAATCATTTCATGCAAAGGTTCCACAAATACCCTTTATTACAGTTAATAGTTGTCTTACAAAGTACATAGTGGCTCCTTTTTTGGGGGACCGTTTAGGTCAAAGTTTTCAATACAAAAGGCGGAGCCCATATCAGGGTCCGATACAGCGGAAACCAATCAAAAGGCGGCATTTCCGAAGCTATGCCTTCCATAACCAAAAACAGGAAAGCGACTGGAGTTCTCCTATGACCCATGTCATCCGTCATCCTCCTGATAGTCCTCCTCGTCGAGAGGCTCGTAGGTGTTGTCATCCTCGCCATCCCCTAAAAGATTTCATGTAGGCGAGGGTTTGCACACCAACCGTGCTTGCGAGCCAATTCCCTCACCTGATGCAATTAATGCTACTAGGTTTCTTGGTGGAGGTCGGATTATTTTATTTGCGATAAATGCCAATTTTATAATACCATAGTAATAATGAAAACCTAGGACTTAGCCTTTTTACAAATCAAAGACGTACTGTGTTATATATGCAAATCATCATCAGGGGTACAACAGGGGAGCACCTCATGCTCCCAAACACAGCAGACCCAAGCCATCCCAGTGGACATGGTCTCCGAACAAACAGGTAGACTGGTACCTCAACCATCTCCAACAGGCAAGACCATACCCTCGCAAGGCGTATGTCTTCCTAAGTTGTGGCATACTCACCCTCTCAGCGAGGCGTGATCCCCTTAAACTCAACTAAGGCCAGGATCCTCGGATCCTCAATATCATCAGAGTGTAATAATCATTGTCCAGAGGACAGTACTTCGCACTCAGGCAGACCTGACACCCAAGTGCATGAGAATTCTCCCGTCTATACCGATTACATTGATAGTCGGGATTTAGCAATCAACTATACCGTTACCCCGTTCATAGCTAGGCTATGCCGTTGCAACGTTGATAGGATCAATCCGTCATGTCTACACCGTAAGCGTTTGATAGGAAAGGATCAACCTATTTTGACCTAGACAGCCACGGCTAAGCATTTTCCAGTGATTTATTAATCAGACGCAGTATAACAAGTCATTAGGCAACAAATGACAAGTTGGAAATAAATCCAAGGATGGGGTTGGTGCTTATTAACACAATTACACAAATTGGGGAATAGCTAGACACACTACGTAGTTGCAAATAAGTCGGCGAGGTTGTCGGATTCCTCAGGGTCTTGTTCCTCGTACTCTAATTACGCCAGGAAAATTCGAAAGACCAATTAAATAAAAATAAAATTCCTTAGTATGATGCATGACTTAGTAAGGCATTCTTATGGTTTCAAGATGGTAGTGCTAGGCCTATTGATTGCCAAGGTGTAAATATCAGCAAGACAATATTAATCTGGGATAGTATGACTATGCCTTGTTTGTTTTAGATTAAATTAAATTAAAATTTGTTGTTTTTGTATAAGCCAAATGATGTAATGTTTTGTAGTCATTTTTGTGTGGTTGTAAATAGTTCTTCTTAAAGTATGCAAAATATTTTTTTCATAATTTTTTGAACTCGTTAAAACATTTTTTGAGGGGTCACAAATTTGCTACAGTAAAACATAACTCAACATTAATCTGAAACAAACAAGGCCTATATGTTCATGACATGCAATTAGTAATCTACCCATTAGAACCATACAACAGCAAATATTTTTGTAAAATATAGTGATAGCAGAAAATAACTATTTTGTTGATTATTAGGTGTATTTAAACCTTATATTTGATAAGCAAAAGCTAAACTCTCCTAATAGCAATCTACACAAAGCCAAATCCAAAATTTTCCCTAATCAGTGCTGATTATAGTATTTACCAAAAAATTTTCCAAGAATTTTTATAGGTCAGAAACTATTTGTAATAATTCAATACTATCTTTAAAAAATAGCTAAATTGCTGGAAAAAGAGGCTTCGACTCTGATGGGATGGGTGCAGGTGAAGCAGGCCGGTGCTGGGCTAGGATCTAGCATGGCGCGCACGGGCGAAACGGATCGGCACGGCGCGGCGTCGTGGGTCGGAGTTTGACGCGGCCCAAAACGAAGGCAGTGCGCGCGGGAGGAGTGAGGCTGCCAGGTGGGCCAACTGGGCCCATATGGCAGTGGGCTGGCGAAGGTTAGCTTGAAGGCGCCTTGGACGATTTTACGCCTTCGGCCAAGGGAAGATGTAGTGTGTGGGTGTGTCTCCACTAGCGCTGACTCGTGGGTCCTTGGGACCACCTGTCATCGAGGCAGGGGAAAAGTTCTGCGACGGCTAGCTTTGGCTGGGAATGGGTCCTACATGGCAGCATCTCAGGGGCTGTGGTGGCGCTGGGGTGACGTTGCCCTTCTTCTTCCTCGCGCTGCGAGGTTCTGGTCCGGTGAGGTGGTGAGCGCCGGCGGTGTTTCGGAACGTTTCGAGGGTGGCGAGGGGTTTCTTCAAGAGACAGAGATGGGGCAGGATCCTTACAGCGACACGCGACAGAGCAAAGAGAGCAGCTGACAGGTGGGACCGCGCTGTCAGCGACTCGCATGCGCCATGCTTGAGATGATGACATCATGCTGACGTCATTGTCTGCTTCCTCCCACCGGCGCTCGGCAGCGTAAGGGGCTACATCGGTGAGTGTAGATGCTCCCTATGGTTTTCAGTGAAACGTCGCGCACGTATTGGTGCCCACATCACGGCCGTGAGTGACCAGACGCGGCGGAGCCATTGACGGCAGCGACGAAGCGGCTCGGCATTACTTGGAGGCGGCGCTACAATGTGGCTCCAGCCAAATTGAAAGGCGAGAAAGCTACGGGGAGGTGAGAGCATGCTTACCGAAGCCTTGGACAGGAAGGAGTGCGGCCGAATCGGCTTGACGATGTGCAACTCCGCGGCGACACGGAACATGGCAACAACGGCGAGGATGCTCCGGCGAGGCTCTTGCCAAATTAATTGAGGGGAAGTGTGGATGAGGTTTATGTGATGCTCTAGCCGCAAGGAATTGGATTAAATCGTACCATGGAAGGGAGGAATCGACGGAGGCAGGGTTGGCACGACTTCGGTCCGGCGAGCAATTCCGGCCAATACAGCGACTCCGGCAGCATCGGCGGTGCTTGGAGAAGCTCAGGGAGTCGCCATGTATGGAGAGAGAAAGAAGAGGCGCTCAGATATGAAACAAATGGAGAAAACCAAATGTTAAAAGTTAAAACTACAAGAGAGGTAGCTCCTCGCCGTTCGCCCTTGACCTCGGACAAGGTTATCATGATAGTTGTACACTCTACGGAGGTTTCGCGCTTTACCCATTAGACAGGATTTCCCGGGCCAAAAGGTCTTCCTGACAAGGCCTTTGGAAATCTTCATCCTAATCCGGTAACCTCGCTTCCAACAGCACAACAATGAGTACCATTGGCCTCGTCTTAGTACCACAATCGACTGGCTGCGGGTTGCACCATTGGTCTTAGCATAGTACAACCCAAGACCATTGCCCTCAGGATAGTCCTACCGGATGGGCACTGAACTATAGGATTCCAAAAGCTACTAAGCCAGGGCCTGCCCATACAAGCACTCGATGGTCGCACTATAGTACTTAGCTCACCTCAAGGAATCAGTCCTTAGGGAATCAGGGTGGATCCCGCGCTGGGCCCGATCTCTTGCAACATTGGTCTCAGCATAATGCACACCACCTTGCATCCAGCCACCCCAATCCGGTTTTGCAAAATAACTTTATCCAGACCTAAATCAGTCATCTAATTTCAGCGGCCTTGGCTATCAAGGGTTGCAGATTACAACATCAAATTATAGATAAAGCAATTAGTGAGCACTTAGCAGGAGGAGTTGGATTTCAGTACCACACGTTAGCTATGGAGACCCAGCTACGGGGCGGTGCGATGGAGACCTGGCGGCGGCGCGGTGCGATGGATTTCTACGGCAGCGTGGTATGGTGGGAAATCTGGGAGACGGCGGGAGCGATTGCAAAGGAGGGATTTGGTGGGAAATCTGGGAGACGGTGAGAGCGATTGCAAGTTGAGCACTGTGGATTGATATTTTTGGGGCTAGAGACGACGGGAGCTACAACAAGCATCGATACATGATCTGCAGGCCATCGCTACATCTTGGTTTTGATGAGAGCATCATTGCTCCATATAGAGACGGCTCCCTCTTCTCTCTCCTCCAACTCATCAAAAAGCTGACATGGCACTGGTTATAGATGGCTTAGAGACTGCTGAGCTGAACTATTGTACATGCTCTTATGGTCAAGGGGAACATTATTTTTCAGGACAAGGCCCAAGAAAAGGTAAGGGGCCGGCTTGGTATGTTAGTATTTTCTACAAGATCATTTTTTTTCTGTTTGCGTACATCTTCAAGGAAGAAGATGAACGATGTAATCCTATACCATGTTTGGGCAAGCTACGTGAGATGCCAAATGATCTAATTGAAATCTATAGTAGTGAGTAACATTTATCTTGATATCATGGCTCATATTGATTTTGATTTTTTTATACTATCTTAGAATTAATGATATTATATTTTGTATGAGAGTCTCTCTGAATAGTGGTTACAGTACTGTCATCGTATATTTGGCACTGTAAAATAGCTAAACAATACTAAGCGGTAAATACTAAATAGTAAGAAGTAAAAACAATGCTTTCATTGGATACTAAATAGATAAGATTGCACCTTGATTGTATTCCAAAAATAGAGGTGAGATATTCTTACCGATTAACTCAGAGTAAATGACTGGCAAAGACACGGCCTATAAACTGGCCGGCTGAAATGCCGAAAGATGCAACGAGCCTGACAGAGAGCGCACAGAGCAGAGAGAAATGGAGGCCAAGCTTGACACAACCTTGGCGTTCTTGCTGCTGGTCTGCCTTTGCAGCAAGGGTATCCATGCACGCATGCAGAACATCTTCAAAACCAATCCAGCCTGAAGAACATACACACATGATCTGAAGGAGATCGATCGATGCCAGTGACCGCGCGCTTTCTGAACATCTTCTTCTTCGTCTGTCTCTGCAGCTGCAGGCGAGGGCGACGGCGGCGCGGCGTGCTCGCTGAAGGACCTCGCGGTGGCGCAGGTCGCCGTGCCGGGGGACGGCGCCTTCCTGCGGTACCGCGTGACGGTGACGAACCGCTGCGGGTGCGCGCAGTCGGAGGTGAAGCTGGCGTGCCCGGGGTTCAGCTCCGCCTCCACCGTCCCCATCAGCCGGGACCTCGTCAGCCCGGACGTCGACGGCAAGCTCTGCACCCTCCTCCGCGGCGGCCCGCTCGCCGGCGGCGCGTCCGTCAGGTTCTACTACGCCGCCGAGAGCAAGTTCAGCTTCGCGCCCGTCTCCTCCACCGTGTCGTGCGCTCCATGAGCGTTGGTCCGGAGGCGATCACGCATCCAAACCCGTGTTCCAGTAATAATCTTGGGAGTGTTGTATGATAATCATACTCAGATATTGTCTCCCGTTAAAAGAGCTGTGGCCTGCAGCGGATACAGATTGTTTTCCATTTTCCAAGTTTGGAACAACTTTAATTTTAACCGTTTCCGGTGTCCCTGTATAAAAAATGAGAATACCAGATTGCATCGGACGCCTCCCAGGACCCCATCGCCGTAACCTAGACTGACCATAGTGCACGGTGGCCACAAGTTCGCTTCCATCCCTATGCCTTTCCGTACCCTAGCTCCCACTCTTCCCCTCTCTCTGTTCCAGTATATCTTTTCTTTCTCTACCTCTCTCTCCCCGATAAGAACGGTAAAGAAAAATTAATGAGTAGCAGTCAGATCATCCAGCAAACAGAACGTGCAAATTCGCCAGATCTAGAGAGATGAACGGATTTTAAGATGGCATATAGTTAGTTCGTCAGATTTTCACAAGATGGATGGATTTATGCCGATGAACTCATGAACATTGTTTTTGATCTCGTTAAGCATTGCTATTTCTCTTTTGTGAACATTTGCTTGGCAGGGGTTCAAACTGATACGGATGTTCGCTCTGGAACAACCGCGTGCCCGGTCGCTGACCGGAGCGAGAGGTAGAAGGCGGCGCTGGGTGCTGACGTCGACCTATGATAACGGCTATACGGAGCCACCGGCCAGTTGTCGATGGCAGCGTCTGAGTCTCTGGTTTGGTTGGCAGCTAAACGTGTCTTTTCTGAGTTCCTTCTTCCCCTTTTATTCATACGTTCACTGGAGTACAGACGCACCAACATCCCCTCAAAATAAGGATCGACCAACAAACAAACTAATGCTAACAACCTGACTAACAACCTGACGAAGGGCTAAGAGACTAATCCTTATTGACCAACAATCTGCCGCAGCCTCATTCCTGGGTCTCCTAACCAACTAACACAACTGACTAACACTCGGACTACTGAAGACAAGAAGATAATGACCCACGGGTTAATCCCTTCTAAGCTAAGCATCCCGCAGCTGAGTCTCAGGCGTAGGCGTAACAGAAACTACCTTGAATAACTACTCAAACAAACAGTTGAAACAATATTTCATGCGATAAAGCAAACTGTTTCGAGAGTACTTCAGCCCAACATACAACAATTGTTCGCCATGTTTCAAAGAAGTGTTAGAATTTTCACTTTTGATCAAATATCCTATGCGTCGTGGCATCCTATAGAAAAATGAAAGCCGCAACTTACTAGAGTTTTGGAGGTCCTCAAAATGAAGCAAAACCAAAAGCTCCGATTTCTCGATTAACTTTAGGAAATTTTATAAAGCACACTTTTGCGATTAGTTCATGAACTCCCACCTTATCTCCACTATTAGTCATGGGTTGAGATCTGTGCACAACCCGACCAATAGTGTTGGTTGAATAATTTGCGTTTCTGCTATGCATTGCATGATATTTTTCAACACAGAAAATTATTTTTCAGGTCGCACGCTGCACTACATTCCAACATTAAGGCTCTGTTCTTTTCAGCTTAACACTTAACGTCTTATCTACGTTCTGAAAAGATAAATGTTTTGAGTTTTTTTTATTCCGTTTTTTCGCTGTTCTGAAGGTGGGTCCTAACGCTTTAAAAAGCAAGTCAAACGAAATGGATCCAAATCTCGAGACTATCTAGAGAAGCTTTCGAAATTCACTCATTTCAGCCATTTAGCTGTTCAGCCATTCAGATCAGCTCAAAAGAACAGTGCCTAAATAATTTCTAAATTAACAATTAGATTGAGTACATTAATTATTAGTTTATTACCAATGTGAAGTACACAAAAATGATTACAACAAAGCTTAAGTCCCAAATATGTAACACTTCTTTAGCATAAACTAGAATATGGAAATAGTCAACTAGTACTTGGATGCCAAGCTGATCGGCTCAAGTGCGCTCTTCAACCTTTGCCCTCACTCTTCATTAGCTAGGAAATTCTAGGTACCAAAGTATGATGGATAAAGTTGGGTGATCAAACACCAAATTCTTTTATGCACATATGCAACTGAGCAACATGGAGAAATATCATATCATCATTACTTAAAGTTGATGGCTCCTCTCTATGGTATCATGCACATCAAGATAGGGCGAATCACACAAGGAGAATTTCTCGACCTACACTAGTGGCGACTTTGGGTAGCTATGCGAGGATGGGAAATAACAACTCATCAACAATTGTTATTAAGGGCATAGTTTTCATTGAGGCAAGCACAGGCCGTAGGTTGATACTTGATATGACTGGTTCCTACATTACGCTGAATCTACTGTCAGTGAGAAAACTTGATGAGATTGGCCCGTGTAGTCACTTTGGCAAAGGAAAATGGAAGCTCACCAAGGTTTTTTTTTTATTGTGGCTCAAGGAAACAAGCAAGGTTACCTGTACGTGACCAAGATCAATATGTGTAATTAATGATGAAGTTAATGTGGTTCAAGAGAGTATCACAATTGATTTATGGCATAAGATCAACAAGATATTGGTTGTTGTTACATCAGTTTTCGCTTGGTAAAAATAAATATAGGTTCCATATACATAAAACATTGACATAATTATCATTGCACTAACAAGAAAATATATCCTTTAAAATATTCATATATGTGCTCTAATGAAGCCAGTGTAATGAGTATTCACATACTAACCACCTACACATTAACTATCAGTCTATCAAGTACTATTAAAAAGGTTTATTTTCTTTAGTGCTTACTACTCAGACATTATGAAGCTCACCATATATGCTGATTCAGGGAAGGCCCTACCTAATATATACATCGGTTCTTGATTGTATATCTGTCTAGATTCCAACAGAAGCAGAGGACGATGCTCAAAAATTCCAACAGAAGCAGAGCATGATGTTCACTACAGGAATCGCGGGAAATATCGATGGCCAAAACTATTCTTGACGGCCAAATATACGCCGTCGATACTAATCATCTAATCTTGACAGCCTTATGCGAACCATCGTTGTTAAATGTTAGTCTCGACTACTAAAAGACTTGAAAAATCCATTACAAATTATTATAATATATAGGCTATATAAAAATAACAAAATTTGATACAGTAAACTCAACTTAACTTTACGCTGAAAAGAACAAGACCCTGATCAAAAAATAAAAGTACGATAGCTAATGTGACATCCTCTATTTTGTCATATGTCACTTGTATTTTCAAAATCCCAAAAATAAAATAAAAGGGAATTGTTATATACAAAACCCTAGTTTTAATTAATTTAAATTTGGTTTAAGTCAAAGCCCTAGAAAACCATTTTGAAAAATTCTGGAAAAATTTCCATAAATTCTAGAGGCAACTATTTAGCCACCCTCCAAATTTCAAGTCCAAAGATCAAGGTTAGCCAGTGATTCCATAGAACGTTGCCATTCTGTCGAGAACCCGTCAAACCCATGAAATGACAAGCAAACGTGTAAGAACCAAGCCCAAACTTGGTGGATAGTTATTTAAGGCCAAAATCTGCACAAAGCCAGAAGCCTAAGTCAAAATTCATGGATTTGCAAAGATACCAAATTTGGGGGGAATTCTAAACCTATTCGGATTAGAATTAGAGCCCAACTCAAATTCTACCCAATGGAGGCCTACCCTAGGTCCACCAACACACTATATAGGCACCCCAAGACCCCCCTCAACACCACAACTCGTGCAAGCCACAGATCAAACCCTAGCCGTCGCAAAAACCCTAGCCCGAGGAGGTTTTCGAGGTAGATCTTCATGTGCCTTGTCCAAACCTAGGTGTAGATGCCACAATTGCATAGAGCTCGTCGAGGCGGTCCAGATGGATACCTATTTCGTCAGTTTTGGTGGAGAAATCCGTCGGGAAGAGCTCGCCGGAGTTGGCCGTCGCCGCCACGCCGCCTCGCCGCCGGCGACCTCGTCCAGCGCGCCCCGCCCCGCCTTTCCCGCCTGCCAACCCGCAGCAGCCACCTGGCCCCGCCCCGCCGCCGCCACGTGCCGCCCCCGCAACCGCTCCTGCCCGCGCCAGCGCCGCCGCCACGCGTCGCCGTGTGCGTTCACTTGCGCCGCGCAACCCAATCCCGAGCCGCCGCGTGTAAGCCCGCGCGCGTAGCACCCACTGGATCGGGCCGGTTCGGTCGGTTTTCCCTGGTTTAACCGGTTTATTTGTTTCAGCTTTTTATGATTTTCTCTAAACTTTCAGAAATTGTTTAGAGAGCATCCGAACTCCAAATTAGATGATTCTAGAGTCATTAAATTCCATAAATAGCCTATAATTTTATATATTTATTTGAGATATATGCTCTGTGGTGGAATTTTCTGTTTTTTATGCATTTGCATTTACGTGTAGATCGTCAATGCTCCCGCTGTTCGGCGTTTTTCCAGGAGTTTTCCGAAGGAGGATCTCAAGAGCCGGAGTTCTACCAAGGCAAGATAGATTGCATCTTGCTCTCCTATTTTACAAAACTCATCCGTTTAACTGTTTTATTTACTTTTTCTTATGCATGAAATGATGGGAAGGGTTAGAAACCTAATTATTCACACTACATTATCTACCTTGTGAATTTAGCCACTTATTGCTGTCTTAATACTTTTCCTAGCCTATCCTTGTGCATAGATGCCAGTGCTCATGGGTTATTAGTTGTTAGGTTAATCATCATTTATTTAATCTAGTAACTTGGTATATTTGGAGGTGCTGAGTTACTTAATATCATAATCAACTAAAACCTATGTGGCGTGTGTTGGCTAAAGGTGGCAAGTCGGGTGGTTTTGTAGATCGAGGATTGTGGTGGAGGTAGTAACCTTGGTCTAAGGACCCTTGACGTGTGCTTATCCGTCCAAACCATATAAACGCAACCATAAGTGCTAGCTCTAGCATGTCGGCCAACATGTGCTAGTCCTGGCTTAATAGTTAGGGAAAACTGTTAACACACTTTACCTTGAAAAGATCGGGCTGAGGTCCGTGGGCTCAAGAGGGGGACCCAAGTTGTCGAAACCTTAAATAGGGGGTATCGGTGTTAACAGAAGGAACTAATGAATCGTCTTGTATTGTTACTTGGTCTGTGCTAATAAGGAAGAGCTTGGACGCAAAAGTATCACTACGTTTGTGGGTAAAGTGTGCTACACTTTGCAGAGGTTAAAACTATCATGATAGTCATTCCCACGGTCATAGGAGGGAAGGAAGGTCATACATGGTAGTCTAATGTATTATCTAATAACCTTGAGTATTCGAGGCTTGTGCAGTTTTGCAGATGGGCTTTCGAAGCCGAGCTCTGTGTGTTACCTTAGGAATCTATTTATCTTTATTAATTGTTAAACAAATGCTTTTACAACACTTTAAATAGGTGTTTATGCAAATTAACCATCATATTCTTGTTTACCCGTGCATTCATATGTAAGGATTCTTGCTGTGTAGCCGTATACTCATTATACAAATCCACGGATATATTTGTTCAGGAGAAGACTCGAGTCTGGCTTACCAGCAGGATCAGGAGGATTCTGTACCGAATTTTGATTAAGACTAGTCATCGTTCGAAGAGTCGAATTAGAGAGCATCGACATATTTATTCTATTGCATATCATTTAAATTTCCGTTACTCTGAATATTACTACTCCCTCCGGTCAAGAAAACATGTCGTCGGTTGTCTAATTAAAAAGTTCAATAAAACAAGTCGTCCGTACTTTGCTCTGATTTTTTGTTCCGCTTTTGCCCTTCTGTCGAGTGGATCGATCCGGCGAGCAGCGACGCAGGTGGGCGGCGGCGCAGGTGGAGCGGCGGGACGGGTGCGCTGTAGCTTGGGGTCGGCCGGCGAGGCGGCGTCGAGGGCCAACCTCGAGTTCGCATACTCCGAGAGCGACTGTGCCACCATCCAGGCGTCCGGTGGTTGAGCCGGCACCAGCGACGACGACGACGATGGCCTGCTGTCGGGCGCATCGGTGGCCATGAACGCCTACTGCCAGGCCAGGGGGAGGAACACCTGGAACTGCTTCTTCAATGGCACCTGCTTCATCACCATCACTATCCCAGTGAGCAAGAAGGCCCTTCACACCATCATGCCATCGCGTATTCTTTCTGGATTCTTGGGATGCTAAGATGATTGGTCATGATATTTTGCTCTTATCATTGGACATGAAATTTTGCTCTAATCATTAGCCATAAAATTTCGCCCTCATCATTAGGCATGATTTTTTTGCTCGTTTCTTTGCAGGTTTATGTATCTACTCAGGAAGAAGCAGCAGGCATCAAAAGTCCAGTCTTCTTTAGAGTGAACAGATGTGTTAATCTAAATAGAGACATGAATTCAGTTCTAAAATTGAGATGTTCAGGTCTAAAGCACACGCGTTCTAAAATTGTTGCTCCAGGATGCTCTGAAATTGTTTCTTCAGATTGCTCATGTATTGAATTTAAAAGCATTATCTATGTAATTAAGTGATGCATTTATAGTTTTGTTTTTTTAATGTATTATTACATGTCCGAAAGACTAAAAATGCTTTTAAGTTTCACACGAGAGCTGATACAAGAGCAAGCCAACCAGATCAAGGTTAACTAATTTCAAATATTCTTCTATTTCAAATGAGTAGAATCCTTGTATGTTAAAATAGCCACATATTCTTCTAATTTAACAGGTTGTTCGCTAACAGGTTAACTTCTGCTCTTGATCTTGATGCAAGAGAACAGGGTTGCTGTCAACGAAGAGGATCAGGAGGTGGATCAGCCAGGGAAAGAGGATGAGGATCACTAGGACTCTGACGATGATGAATAGGAAGATGAGAAGCTGGATGATGGAGTAAAAAGAATGGAGGATCTTCAGCATGCTTGCTGCTCTTTTCCTTTTGTAAATGTTAGGCAGCAGATGTATGGTCTTGGCTAGTAGCACTGGTTGCTGATGAAGAAGATAATGTTCCTTCTTTTAGCAGTAGAGTTGATCAAGTATCTGAATGCTACATTTCTGATTGTATCAGATTGTAATGTGAACCATTGAATTAGTGATGAGATATTGGCAAGCTTCATTTCTGATTGTACCGTGGTTACAAACTTTGATTGCTCCAAATGCACATTACAAATGGTAAATTGTAAATCATGGATTTATTGTTTTCCTTTTCATTTTCTCCAATTGGTTATACTCCAAATGCAAAACCTGACAATATTCACATAGATCAAGTAGAGAATCTGAAGCCATTTAGATTTGGCTTGAGGCTCAAGCAAAATCTGAATCCATGGAGCATTACATTTTAGTTAAAAAAATACATGAGCACAAATCTCATACATCAGCACTAAAATCTCATTTCGTTTACAAAAATATCCACTTCCATATTGCTCTGCTTTCTACATTGTAATTTTTCCTATCTCAAAAATCTATTGCATCATGACATATGAACCATCCAGACAACAATCTATATCAATCAACACATGTACTATTCACTAATCTGCATCCTAGTCTCATGAATCAATTGGGCATCGCAACTCAGCTGCAGAGGAAGAGTTCCTTGTCTTTCTAGCATCTCTTTCTTTATATGTGGTATATCATATCTGTTGCCACCTCCAGTTTTCATGACTTCCTTCATAGCTGAATGAAGTGTCAAGAAAATTCGATTTAACTTACATACTGAGTAATCCTGAAAAGCCTAATAAGGAGTAAAATGTCAGTTCATCTGAAAAGTTAAAATGCTGTTAAAAGTGTCATGAAAATTCAATTTAACTTCCACCTTACCCGGTCAACAGCTGCTACAAGTTCAGTTGCTGTCTTTGATGTAGTTTTGTGCTGGATTGATTGAATTGAAT
>SPJY01037838.1:0-12197 GCA_005191435.1 Raddia distichophylla | reverse complement strand
GACTTAAGATCGATATCTCAATCGTCGACAGCCCCCTTAAAATGGTAAAGCATTGAGGCTGCAATGAATCGGGTGCCATTTTGATGAGCGCGGCGAAAAGGGTGTTATTTGTGTGAGGCCACACCTACGGAGTGGCATTTTGACATATTTCTCGGCCTAGTCTCCCCACACGTTCTACTGTTTATGGAGGTCTGTATTCCTTGCACACTCCCTCCGCCCTCTCTCTCCTATACAGGTATTGTTCAATCCCTAAATCCAATGGTTCAGATTGAGGATACATACATTCCACTGCCAAAGTCACTCAAATTGAACAGGAAAAAAGCATGAGTCAGAATTGCTAGGGTGCTTCATTTCTGTTGAAATGTTCCAATTATCTATTAGGATGTTACAGCTCAAATGGAGTGCCCATTTTCTTGTTAACGGAGTCTATAAGTCATCTTTTTGGTCACAGAAGAGGTGGTCTGTTTGTATTTGTACATAGGTATTAAGGTATTACCAATTCTTTGGTTATCCTTTCACAGTGGATGGTGTATATGCTCACAGTGTTACACAATTTTCTGCAGTATGTGATTATTTGTGTTATACAGTATTTGCAGTTTAGCTCAACTTTTTACATTTTTTATATTTTGAAGGTACTAGATCCTAGTGATACATATCATATATGTGTGACTATGGTACAGTGTCATTACCTGCTTTTTAGTAGTATCAAATTTTAGATATAGATTCTGCTTATTTCGTTTCCTCATATATCCTCGGGTAAGCTGTGCCTATGCATAAAGGTTAGTGGGTTTGTTGCCTATTTTAATGATGTTAAATAGTTTTTACTAGATTATACCATTATGTTTGAACCAAATATCTAATGGTAGAGGACCGAGAAGGTATGTCTTAGAGATTTAGTACTGTCAATCTGTCATATAGATTTCCATACTCATTCTTCTTAATAGCTAATTGCGTCAAGCCCTAATTATTGCAACAACGCATTGGGAGGAAGGGATACATTCCTGGCCCTAGAACAAGAAGCATGAGATAGTAGTTTCTTTGTGGCTACCATGGCAGTCTTATTCGTTTATTCTTGTTGATGCTTTTACCTTGCAGTACATGTGTGTTTGCATAATAATACGACGAGAGGAAACCTTCCTTTCGTCTGTAGCAGTTGGTTTATTTAGTGTCTGAAACTATTTTCTTCGGTCTGTTAAGTTGATGATTGTAGTTGTTGAAATACATTTACGAAGATTATTTGACCTTTGGTTTTCTTCTTTGAACTTTAGTTGAAATTATAGATGGCTTTCTAAGATTCCATTGAACTCGCTTTGCGTCATTATTGGCTTAATTTTGAAAGTTCGTTATTAAGATCATTTGTTGTAGCTTAAGTAAATTGTCCTTCTCGCAGGTCCCATGCCCACTCTACTGATGCTTCATCCTTGAATCTGAATTAATCATATAATGCCTATTCAGTGTTGTTAACATGTTGACATCGATAAAAAGATGGGTGATCTTGCAAGGTCTTCAGAAAGAAGAGGGAGAAAGAGCATAATGTATTAAGGCAATCCATGATGAAAGTGGGAAGCTCAGACATAAGAGAATAGAATTAAGTAGACATCTATGTTGTAGTTCATATTTTTAAGTCAATTATTACTTGTTAGCTTCTATATGTATGAACAAAGGAGTTGTTTTTCACTTCTATGTGAAGTGATGTACACTGTATTATATTTAAACGAATAAAATTCATTGTTTGATTATTTCCCATATTTAGAGTTGTTCAAGATCATTTTTTTATAAATTACATGTGACAACTATATTATGTAAAAAAAATATAATTATATGCACATACATTTAAGGATGTTGCAATTGACCGTTTAAGTGATGCTGTCTAATACTGTCAATATAATGCGTACATATGATGCTAAATGAATGTTGCTAGCTAGCAACACATAGACAAACATATTGCATCATATAGTTTGTGGTGCAGCATACAACTAGCAACACCACTTTTAAGAACACATGTGTTATGTGATGATGTCGATGCCTGCAACACATATGCATACATATAGCACCATATGAACATGTTGCTATATGTTAGTCCTCTTGTAGTGATTCGTGCCTCAAACCCGTGGTGGCTTTCGGCAGCGGTATGGGTGACCTTTACCTCGGGCATGTAGTCCCGGATCTACAAAAAAGCAATGTGAGCTATTTGTTAAATGTCACCCCCTCAATTTTAACATACCTTGAAGGCCGACAATCCCATGGACTAGCCCTTGGATCAGTACGCTAGCGTGGAAGACCACATAGCCGATACAGCATACATCGATTAAATAAACTCCTGAATATTACATCACAGTGTTACGCCCTTTAGACGACATTAGTGAGGCGACCTATACACGCCTTAGGTACAAAAGAATAGCTCAAAGTACAGCGGACACCAAAATATTCGCCCAAAAGAATCCCTATCAACTACGGCCCATCAGCGACTGGAGCGATCCCCTAAGACTCCTCGGGTCCACCAAAGACCTGTCCGTCGTCTTCGTGACACTCGCAAGGGTCTTCTTCGACTCCTCGACTAGAGATGGTAAGAAGGCGAGGTCAGCGTCATCCAAACGATGGCTAGCTAGTTAACACTTCCCTTAATGCATATAGTGTAGAAGGCTTTATTTGGAGGAGAGAGTTATTTTATTTGCGTAAAGCCAAGTTTATAAGAATTTTGGAAACATTCTAACTAGCATCAACTAGAACTTGTCTTAATTATATAAATCAGGGGTTTCCATCTTAACAATGCATCCAAACCCAACTAACCAACCACTCATACCAACCAACCCACAATCGACGAACTCTCATCCAAATACAAAACCAGCTTAACAGATCACCACACCAGCTTATTTGTTCCTCATGAACTCTCTCTCGGTTGCCCCCAACCATTCCTAGTTCTGCCATTCTTCCAGAATTTGACAATCCTGCTGTGGACCACACATGCCGTGGCATGATCACCCCGGCCTAGTAGGGTTGCCGGCCCACACTAGCCATTGTCACCCTCGATGATGGCCTATGCCGGTCCCCTATCGAGACTGGTCCCAGCGGGCCTCCGCAGAGTGCTCACAACTAGTGATCCAAGACACGTACTCCACGCGATGGCCACGCGTTGTGTTGGAACCCGTAGAAGGCAGCGCTCTCCGCTACGTGTGTTCATCCGCGCTCCTCCTGGGTAAGCCCTGGCTAAACCCAGCACTAGGCATCTCGTGCCTTAATCATCCCTCCGGATGTCCAAGTCCAACTATGGTCAACCCACCAATCATTCTCTACTTCCACGGTCAGTGACCATACCACAGACATGGACTTTCCCAACCGACCGACCCAAACCGACCAAGTCCCCACATATCCATACCCACAAACACAAGCAGCACAACATGCATCTACCAGCCCTAACTGTCATATGCATGTCATATTCGAATAAAAAGGATGAATGACCGCTAAATATCGGTTCACCGTTCCGTGGCGGTTAGCCAAAAGATTTGTTAAGCCTAAGCCGGTCTAAGCAAATTTTACCCATTAGGTAGGGTTAAAGTGGTTACCGGACTAATCAGGCTAACAAGAGCAATGACAATCAAGGCAGTCATTAAGGCTAAACATTTCAAGGCAGGCATGTATAAGTATAACATGATTACTATTAGGCAACCTACTAAGCATGCATCTTTAATAATTAAACAACATAGTTTAAGAAAAACTGGGTAATGAACATGATAATAGTGATGTTAATCCGCACTAGGAAAAGTCGCTGTCTCTCCCTAATACGGATCACATCTAAAGAGTAAGTGTTAACTCTCCTTGATCAGGTAGGTGGTCCTCCTCGGCGTCCCCAAATTTTCCTTCGGGATCGCCTACGTCTAATCATACCAACAAACCATAATTACTTACTAATGCAAGGAAAAACATGATGCATGCACTATCTAGGTACGAGGTAATGTTCGGAAAATCCACCTACGTACGAGGTAATGTTTAATGTAGTTGGCAGTTCACTAAGTGTCTCAAATTAAGAGAGGAAATCTTACGTTACATTTATCCTTAATAAATATTTTCTAAAAATGGTTCCTTAATTAAATTAATAGAAAAATTCTTATTTTAATTGTTTGATTTTACCATTAATATTCCTTGTAAGAATAAGTGATCACTATAAGCAATTTAAATGTTTTTCTTTGATTATGACATTTATCTATCCATTATAACTCCTAAGGAATATTTGGGGCCTAAATCATTAAATGCTATTCCTAGCAATTGCCCTAAAATCAAATTAACCATTTCTATTATGAAAAATCTCATCTTTAGACTAACAGTCCCAGTTTTCCCATTACAGAGATGGATTTTATATTTTTATAAAATCGTAAATGGCTTCTAGTATTTACCTAATTTTTCTAGAATTTTTGAGGATCTCTGGCTATTTTAAATAAATCACAAGCTAAATTGGTAATTATTTAAATACTAAATCGCTGAAAACTCCTTTTAATCGAGCTGGGCCGAGCCAACCGACAGGTGGCCCATCGCGAAGATATGGCCCACGGCCTGCTCACGCACGCAACGCGCCCATGTCAGCGTCCATGTCGATAGCGGTTTTTGTACGGGCGCCACTACGAGAAAGAAACGCCCTCGGTTCCGGACGCCTCCACTAGACCGAACAGGTGGGTCCAGGCCCTGCATGTCGGCGTCTCTTGTCTAACCCCACGCGCGAATCGCTTCCTGGCAGATGGGGCCCGCTCGCCAGTGACACATCGGCTCGAGACGGCACAAATCTTGGCGTAGGATCCGACGGGCATGGTTCATCGTCTTCCTCCCGCCTGGGTCGCAGCTCGGCGGCGAGGGCACGCGTTGCGGCGGCGCTACAGGCCCGCTCTAGGCAGGTGCATGCACGCCTTGGCGACTTCGGTTACCCAAACGCCACCATCGACGAAGCCGGCGATGACCGGACGCGGCGAAGTGGTGGTGACGGCGGAGCGGTAGGGTCGCCGGAGGCGTAAGCGGGTGCTATGCATCTACAAGCCATGAAATCGGGCAGGGAGCAAGAGGAGAGGGCGTGGGTGCTTACGGGCTTCGAGGCCGACACGAGGATGAACGGAGACGGTCGGCGGTCGAAGCGTGCGGCGGCGGCCGAAGCAGGGGCCTTGTCGGCATAGCGACTCCGGTGTTCTTGGCTGAAATTGAGCGAGGGAAAAGCTGAGGAAGGGTTTCCCGAAGCTAAGGGCGGAGGGAATCGACGAGTGGCTCACCGATTTGGATGAATTGCGTCGGTTTCAGTGATGTGTGAATTTGGGGGAAGATGGGAAACTGGGGCCGGTGGCACGGCGACTCCGGTGTTCTTGGCTGAAATTGAGCGAGCGAAAAGCTAAGGAAGGGTTTCCCGAAGCTAAGGGCGGAGGGAATCGACGAGTGGCTCACCGATTTGGATGAATTGCATCGGTGTCAGTGAGGTGTGGATTTGGGGGAAGATGGGAAACCGGGGCTGGCGCCCATTTTTACAAGTCAAGAAGAAGTGATTAGAAATTGTTCAAGTTCTAAAAATTCTAGCTGTCTGTTTCTCTATGCTGTTAGTCAGGCCATTCAGTACTTCTCGGTAAGTTGTTCTTTTGGTGTAATATCGATGGGAATCTCATTTCAGTGCTACTTTGTAAATCCTGTTACCTTTTGTAGTGGATTTGAGGTAATACCCCTTATGAAAAAAAAAGGAGGCTGACGTGTTATCCCGCTTTTTACTTTTTAAGTGATCGAACCGGACACCGTTCTTCTCGCTGTTATTTTATTGCGAGACATCAATTTCTCGTGTTCTAGGACCTGAACCATTCGCCTCGACCGTTCGATTCGAATCAAACCGTCCAAATTATATAAAACTTTGTGCCTTTATGGATCTCGTGGACAAAGCAGAAGTTACACTTCCGCTGCTGCCGCACGTGTGTTCTCGCAAGTCGATGGATATATAGCCAGACATCTCAACGCTCTGTCTCTCGTGTTTTCGATGCAGTAGAAGTGGCTGCCGCTGCGCCAGATATTTAGGTATGAAATCGAGAGAATTTGTATTTGTTCTGATGGTAGTTTATGAACGCGGTAGGGTGAAACACGTAAATTTGACACTGAATATCTTGGTATTGTTGGAATATCTTGGCATTGTTGGAATGGTTGGCATCAGCAAAAAAGTATAGACATTTTTCGGCTGCTTAGCTCAGAAGCAGCTGTCCTTTATGAGGTCCAGAGATTCAGAAAGTCCAGGCGGGTATCCACTTGCACCAGTCTGAACTGAAACCAGAAGTGAAAGGTGACGAACTAGGGAGCCATCCTGTTGCCGTGGAGCCTCAAGGCTTTCACTCTCAGCGCCGGGCCGTAGATCCTCACATCTACCTCACCTCTCGTTCCTGCTGCGACCTGCAAGTGGTGTAGCATGCCGATCCAAAGGGAGCGGTGCTGTACGAAAATGTGAAATGTTCTGTACGAGACAAGTAGTTTCAATATATTGGACTAAATAACATCGCTAAAGGCAAGGGGTATAGATGGAGTCATGGAGAAAATAGGCACGATTTATGGATTAATGTTGGTGTGTTTTGTTTTCAATTCTGAATCAAGCATGGATGAGTTTCAAAGCATTTAAAATGCCGAACTAGTGAAAAGGTCAGTACGCAAATGGCATGCATTTATAACCACATTTGATCAGGTAGGTCACATTACCACATACAAGCCATGCCATTTCTTTTTACAATGCTACTTAGGGCATTCCCAACGCTACACCTATACGGTTGCTAAGAGCAACTCCCACTGTCGTGAACTTATCATACAAGGCCGTATTTTGGGGTTTAGTAGACAAATATATACTTATAATATTATTTATTAATGCCCTAGCCATGCATAGCATAACACACGACAACTAGGTTCGTTAATCGATCTTAGGCCTTAATAACGAAGCTAGGACCTAGACCGAGCATGCATCATGTTTTTCACTTCATTATTAGTAGTAATTATTGGTTGTTGGTATGATTAGACGTAGGTGACCCTGTGGGAAGATTTGGGGACGCTGAAGAGGACCACCTACCGGATCAAGGCGAGTTAACACTTACTCTTTAGATGTGATCCGTATTAGGGAGAGACAACGACTTTCTCTAGTGCGGATTAACATCGCTAATATCATGTTCATTACCTAGTTTTCTTGAAACTATGTTGTTTGCTTAATAAGGATGCATGCTTATTAGATTGCCTAATTGTTAATCATGTTATACTTATACATGCCTGCCTTGAACTGTTTAGCCTTAATGACCGTCTTGATTGTCATTGCTCTTGTTAGCCTATTATTAGCCTGGTAACACTTTAACCCTACGTAATGGGTAAAACTTGCTTAGACTGGCTTAGGCTTAACAAATCTTCTGGCTATTCGCCACGGAACGGTGAACCGATATTCACCGGACATTCATGATTCTCATTCATTATGAATTGACATATGACATTTAGGACTGGTAGATGCATGTTGGGCTGATTGTGTTTGTAGGAATGGTTATGTGGGAACTTAGTCAGTTTTGGTCAGTCGGTTGGGAGAGTCCAAGTGTGTGGTGTGGTCGATGACCGTGGAAGTAGAGAACGAATGGTGGGTTGCCCCTAGTTGGATTTAGACATCCCGAGGGATGATTAAGGCACGAGATGCCTAGTGCTGGGTTTAGCTAGGGCTTACCCAGGAGGAGCGCGGATACACACGCGTAGCGGAGATATCGCTGCCCAGGTTGGTTCCAACACAACGCGTGGCCATCGCGTGGAGCACGGGACGTGGATCGCCAGTTGTGAGCACTCTGCGGAGGCCCTCTGGGACCAGTCTCGATAGGGGACCGGAATTGGCCTTCACCGAGGGTGAAAAAGGCCACACATCCCTAGGGTGACGGTCGGCTAGGGCGGGCCGACAACCCTACTAGGCCGGGGTGATCACGCCATGGCATGTATGGTCCGCAACAGGATTCACCAAATCCTGGAAAGATGGTAGAACTAGGATTGGTTTGGGGCAACCAGGAGAAAGTCTGAGAAGTATCAGCTGGTATGGTGATTGTGTAAGCTGGTTGAGTTTATGATCGAGGGTTGGGCAATTTGTATGTTGATTATGGATAAGCTGGTATGGATTGAGGTGATTCTGTAAGCTGGTTGGTTTTATGATGGAGGGTTGGTCGATTTGTGTGTTGATTGTCGTATATGGCTGATAGTTGGGTTTGGGAAGCATGATTAAGATGGAAACCCCTGATTATTATATATATAACAAGACAAGTGTTAGTTAATGCTAATTAGGTTGTTTCCAAAAGCCTTATAAAATTGGCTTTACGCAAATAAAATAACCCTCTCCTCCAAATAAAGCCTTCTACACTAAATGCATTAAGGGAGTTGTTAACAAGCCAGCGTTTGGATGACGCTGACCTCGCCTACTTAACTTCTTTAGACGATGGCGTCGAAGATGACCCTTACGCGTGTCTCGAAGACGATGGAGAGGACCATGATGGACCCGACCAGTCGTAGGGTTTGCTCTAGTCGCTGATGGACCGTAGTCGATAGGAACTTCTTTTGGGTAGATATTTTGTTGTCCGCTGTACTCGGAACAATGTTTGTAATCTTAAGGCGTGTATGGGCCGCCTTACTAAATTCGCCTAAGGGCGTAACAATGTTTGTAATATTCAGGGATTTATTTATCGATGTATGACTGTATCGGCTATGTGGTCTTCCGCGCTAGCGTACTGATCCAGGGGCTAGTGCATGGGATCGTCGACTCTCAAGGTAAGTTAAAATTGAGGGGTGACAGGTATAGATGGAGTCATGGAGAAAATAGGTACGATTTATGGATTAAAGTTGGTGTGTTTTGTTTTCAATTCTGAAGGTCTGATACTAGTCACGTGAAGAAAAATTGCAATCCTACTTTTGTCCTGCATGACCTTCAATAATTTTGCAATTATTGACCCAACTCTCGACCTCTTGAATAATCAGTGTCGAACAAATGCCGAGCATCAACTCTGTTACACTTGTGTACATATGATAATTAACTAGAACACTTTCAACTTTTCTATTTTTTTCTCATTTTAAGGACCATTTTCACTTTATCACTGTGACTGCATGCATATATATCTCATCTTGACCGTCTACGGTGTGACCTAGACACCACGAGATGTTACCGCAGACTCGATCTATTCGTTGTTTGCCACATCATGTTGCTAGTCTGATCATCGTGCTGAATAAACGTCCGCAACATGTTGTCTTCACCGGTCACAGTATCGACCCAATCATCATGTCTAGCCAATTCTTACCAACCTATTCACTCAAATCGTCCAAACCACGTAACTAAAGTGTTCTACACCATAGCGGTCAATTCGTCAACCATCACAAAATTTCACATTGCATCAAATCTGACATTTTCCATGGCATCGTAGGCATGCATGATTCCTATGCTACCGACAAGATCATACACACTACAAACCTTTCTCTATTACCACTTGTTAGATCATCCCCATCTGGCTCATCAAATGGGCCTGTACTTCAAAATTTTTTCTATTGCGCAGGAGGGAAGCAGCAGGCTAGGAAGAACCAGCGCACTGGGCGTTCAAAAATCAAATTACTGTACCGACGGAGGTTCATTTGATGCCCCTGCTGGGGATGCTCTTAGGATTTAATGCAATTTGATATGTAAACGTAGCGAACACACAATATTTGTGTAATACAAGCCGATGCGTGTAGAAATACAAAGATTGATTATAGGCACTCTTGACCAACTCCAACACATATTGGTCACTCAGAGTATGACCACATGCTCATTAGTCACCACGTATAGTGTCAGATTCAAATTAAACCCTATCCTACCACTATAGGAAACAACAGTAGTTTCGACGGCCAGAACCGTCGATATAAAATACCAAGCCATCGGGAAAAACTAGTCTCGACAGCCGACCGTCGAGATAAGGCCGTCGAGTCAGGTCCATCAAGAGAGATGAAAAGTCTCAATTGTGGAGACAAGGCCTTGTAGAGTTAGTTGCTACAAGAAAGAAAAGATAAGGAATTAGAACTTGTAGAGTTAAAGGGCCAAGTAAAGAGGGGGTAAATAATACAATAAAGCTTGCAAAAAGAATGAAAAAGCACACATATATATCCTACATGATCCAGATTGATCAACTGCAACTCCAGCCATGCAGATTTTATCTATTCAATCGATGTGCTCAGGGCCTTAGGCATCCCTATCACGATAACAAATTTTAAACAAACATGTTACTAAACAACAGTGTTTCCAAATCATTTCCACTTTTATCCCCCAACATGCACTCACCCAGACATGGCAAGACAAAATTGTAGATAATTGTTGTTTATACCTATTATTGAGAATATGAGGTACAGACAGAAATTGTAGATAGTTATTGTTTATACCTATTATTGAGAATATGAGGTACTGACAGATAGCATTAAGCTCTTATAGTTTAAGTTTGATCTTCCTTGTTTCATCTTTAGCAATTACAGGCAGCAATAAAATTTTATTAAGATGGAACAGCCCTAATCAGCCCATTTTGATGTAACAAACCAAATCCGCACTACAAAATTGCAAACAAGGAACAAACAACACCTTTAAGCTCCAGTATAATCAAGAGAGGGTGTAAAAACAATGCAGTATTGTCAAATAAAATCTATTTCCTAAAAAATGAAAGGATGTACAACAAGTATAGTGAGATTGTTGAAAACACAGCCTTGGCATGACAGTAACAATCTCAGGTTGCTTACCAAAAAAACTGGAATCCATCTACTAAATGAAAAAATATCAATTACCCATCCTTTCTTGTCTGAATAATTCTGAAAAAAGAATATCAATTATATTACTTGAATAATTTTCAAAAGATAAAGAATATCACTAATCAAAATCATAGTCATTGGGGGTATATTATCTACTGATCTACATAGTAATCACAACATGTACTGATTCACACAGTAATCACATCATTGGGGGTAGAGTATGGCCAATAGGAGGGGGGAGAAGAGGGGTGTTAGGCTGTACCCCTTGGAGAGGAGGATGCGACCAGCTGGAGGGGACGTCAGTGATGAGGCGAGGAAGAAACTCCCCAGGACGATGGCGTAGTCAACAAACGAAAATACCGGCTTTCGGTAGAGTGGAGGCGGCACGTTAAGAGGTCTCCATGGTCCTCACTGGCAACGAGGGGGCCATCAGCAACCGAGCGATCTTGGCGGCGACGAAGGTGGGTGGTGGTGAGGTAGTCGGCGGTGGCGGCGAAGGTGGGTGGTGGTGAGATAGTCGGCGGTGGCGGCGAGGTAGTTGGCGGCGGCTGCGACGATCGGGTCGAGCAAGATGCCCTACGCAAAACGCTTGCTATAGATGGCACCGACCCAGAAGACACATGGATCCATGTGAACTGATCCATCATGGTCTTGGAAAAATTTGATCCGGCCCAATTACCCATTCTTCTTTAGTGTATGGACCGGATCAGTGGGTTGCTGGGCCAGACCAAACCATTCACATCCCTATTTTTAAGGGATCGAACCGGACACCGTTCTTCGTATTTTCTCGCTGTTATTTTATTGCAAGACATCAGTTTCTCGTGTTTTAGGACCTGAACCATTCGCCTCGACCGTTCGATTCGAATCAAACCGTCCAAATTATATAAAACTTTGTGCCTTTATTGATCTCGTGGACAAAGCAGAGGTTAGACTTCCGCTGCTGCCGCACGTGTGTTCTCCCAACTCGATGGATATATAGCCAGACATCTCAACGCTCTGTCTCTCGTCTTTTCGATACAGTAGAAGTGGCTGCCGCTGCGCCCCATATTTTGGCATGAAATCGAGAAAATTTGTATTTGTTCGGATGGTAGTCTATGAACGTGGTAGGGTGAAACACGTAAATTTCACACTGAATATCTTGGTATCTTTGGAATGGTTGGCATCAGCAAAAAAGTGTAGACATTTTTCGGCTGCATAGCTCAGAAGCAGCAGTCCTTTATGAGGTCCAGAGATTCAGAAAGTCCAGACGGGTATCCACTTGCACCAGTCTGAAGTAAACAAGGGAGCCATCCTGTTGCCGTGGAACCTCAATGGTCAAGGCTTTCTCGCGGCGCCGGCCGTAGATCCTCACATCTACCTCACCTCTCGTTCCTGCTGCGACCTGCCGACCTGCAAGTGGTGTTGCATCAGGATGCAAATGAGGGAAAAAAATTTGGTGCAGC
>SPJY01037836.1:0-13590 GCA_005191435.1 Raddia distichophylla | reverse complement strand
TTGTGAAAGTATTTTTCAAAATGAATTTATATGTACGGCTTTTATGTACACAAGTCAAATAGTTTAAAAGATTTTAAGATAAAGTTTTAAAACTTTAATTTAGCACAAAACTAAAACGACAAGCACCGCAGGAAACGAGAATTGTGTGGGCGGCCTAAAAACTTTTGTCGGCGGCACAAACACCGCTGACACTGTTTTGAACTTTATATCGGCGGCCCTAATACAGACCGCCGAAATTAAAACACAATGTGGGAGGCCACAAATAAGCCGCCCACACTGGTCACGCCACTTCGCCTGCCTAATAGAAAAATTGAAATTTGGAGCCCGCTCAACAAAGTCTATGCCGTCGACACAGAGGCACCCACCTCACGACATCTTAATGACCTAACGAAACCACCTCAAGGCGGGCCTGCATGGCAGACAAAGGACGTCTCTGCCATGATGGGCCTACTTGGGAGTTCCGTTAGAGCAGCCAGGCAGCATCACTGTCATCGGCGTACGTTATGCCGCCACAAAAACCACGAAATGTCGTCGGCCCCATTTATGCCGCCCACAAAAACAATGTCGGCGAAGGACCTTCTGCCGCCGCCAAAACACAAGACCCTGATTCTTTCCGGCCTTCCCACATCATTCTTTGTGGGCGGCATAGACTAAGTCGCCCACATAGCGCAATTTTTGTGGGTGGCTTATGAGTAGATTGTTGACATAAATCTGTCTGTGTGGGCGGGATAATATGAAACCGCCCACACAGACCCCCCAAGGCCCCCCGACCCTTTCCGGCCCGTCTGCGGCTCGATCAACACTATCCCATGTGCAATCTAAGGTTATTGGACATGCACAAGACATAACAAGTCGTTCCACGAGGCTATATTGATTTGCGTTGCACTTTCGGTACAAGTTCCTCCGAAACCTTGACGTGTGTGACACAAAGTCTAGGTTTGGAGGGAACATGTGCCGAATGTTCAACGCAGGGCAATACAGCCCCGTGGAGTGACTTTTGATGTGTTCTGCATGCCCTAAAACCTTAGATGGCACATAGGACAATATTGATCGAGCCGCGGGTGGGCCGAAAAGGGTCTGGGGGGCCTTGGGGGTCTGTGTGGGCAGGATAAAAAGAGGCCGCCCACATTGCTTTTGTTTTGTGGGCGGCATAAAGTTAGGCCGCCCACACGGACCCCCAAGGGACCCGACCCAGCATAAGTTGATTGGTCTATGTGGGCGGTATAAATGGGGCCGATGACATTGATTTGTCTTTGTGGGCGGCTTCCATTTTGCCACCGTCACAGTGTTGTTCCACTGACTTGTGGGCCACGCCAATTAAGACGGCCGTTATGGATATTGTGTCGGCGGTCTTGTAAGGCTATGTCGGCGGCCTTTGGCTGTCCACAAAAGCCCCCCTTTTGAAAATTAAGAGGCCCGTGCGCTAAGTCTCCCTTTCGCCGCCGCTTCGCCCCACGCCGCCGCCGCCCGACGTCGCCGCTTCGGCCTCCCGATGCCGACGCCGCCGGCGCCACCGCCTCGACTGCCCCACGCCGTCCTACCTACCCCACGCCACCGTGGCCGCCTGATGCCGTCGCTGCCTCTATTGTGTGCCACCTCTCCTCCGCCCTTCCCCGTCTGCCCACGTCGGTACCTCTCCACACACCGCCGCTCCTCTCTCCCCAGCGCCACCGCCTCTCCCCAGTGCCGCTGCCTCTCCCTTGCCCCGCCGCCACCTCCCCCCACCGTGCCTCCCTTCGACGCCGACACAGGTATGTTCAGTATATTTTTAACATTTTATAATGTCGTAGCTATGTCGTTGGTTTTTTTAACCAATGATACTAGTAGTTATGATTAATTAGCTCATTTGCAATTAGTGAGTTAATACGTGATGCCTTCCGTACGTGAATTGAATTGCATTTGTGTCGTTAACCGAGCCAGAGTCAAACCCATTCGGGGCCGCTGCATATTTTCGTAAAGAACTCGGACTGTGTTCGTTGTGTTCTATTACGAAAGGTGTTGTAGTATCGAACTGTCCATGTTTTGGACAGCCCACGGATGTGCGTTTGAGTACGGTGCTCGTGGCATGGGAGTGCACGGGTTGAAATTCCGACGGTATGGCCCTAACGTTCTTCTAGTGCAAAACATAAGCGGTATGCCGCATATCTGTGCTCCAGTTTGGCTCTGCACCGGTGGCTTCTCCAGGAGTAAAGCTTTTCTCCAGTTTACACAACATTTTGAAATAAGCACAAAAATGCATAAAAGTTTTGAAAATTACGGTTTTTGCTAATCTTGTAGGTGACTGGCTCAGCGCCGCCAGTAGCTGTGACGAATGCTCCACAGGGAGGTGATTCTACTGCCACAAGATCAGTTGAGGAGCAATTCGTTGAGGACATGTTTGCCGATCCATTCCCAGGTTCGCATTCGTAAATGTGGTTAGACGATGAACTTGTCGGTTGTGTGCATGTAATGTGAACTTGTGGGTTAGACGATGCACTCGGTGATGCATGCAATGTGAATTTTTTGACAATGTGTGTATTGATGTCGCACTTTTTTGTATGTTTTTGTATTCATGTGTGATTAATTGAGATATGTATCGGTGGATGCGAATGTGGTCGCACGTGGAAATATATATATTGTGATTGTTATGGGGAATTGGGTATGTAATACTGTGGGAATACAGTTTTTTTGCAGGTTGAAATTGAGCTTTTTTATAAATTTGCAGCAATTCTTATTGCTGGAACACCATCAATGTCAGCGGCCAAACGTTTGCCATCCACAAAGCTTCTAGTATTATCGGCGGCAAAAGTGGAGGCCGTCCATAAAGAAGGAGCAATGTTGGCGGCACAATAGTACGCCGTCCATAAAAATGGAGCAGCGTGGGCGGCATAACGGAAGGCTATCCACACGGATAGAGCAATGTGGGCGGCATATTGGTAGGCCGTTGTCGGCGTGTTTCAGCTAACAAGTTTTCTGGGACCTAATCCGGCTGTTCGGCAGTGGGGGTGTGCGCAGTCGGCTCACTCCTATCCTCTCTCTGCGGCGCAAGAACGCAAGAACAGACGCTCGGGTTTACCCAGGTTCAGCCCCCTGATCGGGTAGCAGCCCTAATCCTACTCAAGCTTCTTGCAATGTATGAATTGACTAGTCTCTGGAGGGTCCGATCTCAGGATCGATCCGGGAACCCCTTTACAGACGCACCCCGCAGCTCTTATATACCGGGCTGGCGTGGGTTGCAACGTACTACACAGTGCGCATTAAATGATCCTACTACTGTAGCCATCATTCCTCCTGTTCTAGTCCTTGCCACCATTGCTCTTGCCCTTGCTTTTGACAACGGGACAGCTTGGATCGGACAGAGCGGCCTGCTAGCCCCGAGCGCTCTTCTGTCACACCGTAGTAGACGCGAACGGGACGGCTACAGAGACGGCCACATCGTAGCTGACCTCACTAGTCGGGCAGGGGCAATCATGCTGTCAGAGCCCCGCCGACTCCGTCAGAATGGTTCCGTTGCATTGAAATGCTCTGGATTTGGTGTATCCCGAAGAAATCCTTAGCAAGGAAGCTTCCTTGCACCTTCAACCTTTATCCCTGACAGTGGGGCGCGCGTACCCCTTGCTGCCCCAGCGCGCTCGCCCAGCGCCTGCTCGTGAAGCGCTACGTGTCCTGGCCGCCCGACACCTAGGGCCTGGTCGCCCGCCTGCACGCCGGACGCCATGTTTCCTGGACGCCCGGCGCATGGGGCCTGGTTGCCCGCCTGCACGCCGGAAGCCATGTGTCTTGATCACACGGCTTGAACTTCACTTTGTCTGAAACCAGACCTTGATCTGTTTAGGCCCGGTGTTTCGATGTATGGTACGCTTCCTATTAGACTTTGGTCGCACCTGGCGGTGAAGCGGGGCACACCTAGCGGTGGATTCGAGTCGATCCTGAGAGACCTTAGGCTGTCAAAGGTCGAGCTCAACATGGGCTCGACTCGAATCAACATCGAGCTTACGGTGAAGCTCGAGATCGAGCTCGATGAAAGTTCGACTAGGCTAGAGATCGGCTTGGTTGAGCTTGAATGAAGGGATTTGTGCTGTTTTAAGGGGGGAAATGTGACTATATGAGCTCGGTTGGACTCGATTTCAAGCTCGAGCTCGGCTCGAATTGGTTGAAGAATTAAATTTAAAGTGAGAAATATGCTATGCAATGATAATTATTCAGGCTCGGTTGGGCTCGATGAAGGCTCAGAATCGAGCTCAAGCTTGGCTCGAATAGACTCGAGCTCGGGTCCGAGCTCAAAATCAGTTCGTTTCTCGAACCGAGCTCGATCCGAGCTCGAACCGAGCTCGCTCCGAGCTCGAGTAGCTCGTCGAGCCCGAGCTTTTGGTCCAGCCCTAGGCACACCCTGGTGTGGAATACACCGACAGTAGCCCCCAAGACCACCCGGAGACGCAGGCCTTTCCCGCCCAGGGCAAGTAAAACCACCGAGCTGGGAACCGCCGCAAATCAAGGGGGGTCCCACCACTTTCTCTGTGCATCCGACTTAGTGGGCCCTCATGCCGCTGCCTCCGTCTTTTCTGGAACTGACACCATGCGTGGGGAAACGAATGGCCGTGGAGATCGTGGTACGGCTCCATAATGCTTCCATCGGGAACGATCTCGCTTCCGCCGCCTCCCGCAAGCCGAAGCGTCGGCGCCTTGCCTATAAATTAGGGGACTTAGCCTCACGGCTCACCCACTCCAGCCTTTGCCAACTTTCGCATCGTCGCCTCCTGTCTCTGAGCTAGGGTTCTTCCCTCTTGAGCACTCTACGCCCTTTTCGCTGCCGCAGCAACTTCGCCACCACCACTACCATATCGATTCTTCCTAGGTCCAGCATTGACGCCGACCGCGCAGGCAAGATCAAGCTGATCGCGCCCCGCAACGCTCCACATTCGCTCCAACAGTGTGAAGCCGCTGCCCCGGAGCAGCGAGATTGTCACCTTTGTGTGGGCGATCCTGGCGGGCCTCGTCCCGCCATACTCATAGTTCTTTCTTTTTGTCCTCCACTTCTACAACCTCCATGCTCTTTACCTCTCCCCCAACTCCATCATCTGCATCGCCGCCTTCGCACTTCTCTGCGAGATGTTCGTGGGGGTGGAGGCAAACATTCCGCTCTTTCTGCCATTTCTTCTGCATCCGCCTCAACACCAACAGCCCCGTGGTGGGAAGCTGCCACGTCAGGCTCCACGACCACCTCAGCAGCTAGTACGTCTCCTTGCCGATAGGATCCAACTGGCGCAACTGGAGGGCCGATTGGGTCTACATCGGTGACAACAACGACCTCGACGCCCTGCAGCTGTCGGAGGAGAGGGCGACCGCCATGGACAGCTGGACCTCGCCGGTGGAGGACATGGCAGAGCTTCGCACCATGGTGGCGGGCATCGAGCGACTGCGCGCCGCCAAGCTGTCTGCGACCTCGATAGTGCTGGACTACCTTTCCCGCCGGATCAACCCACTCCGCCGGTGTGAACGACCCTCCTACCTGTACAACGGTATATCTGACGTGACTCGTACTTGCTTCCATGGTATGTTGATGATCCTTCTGGCTTTGCCTGTTTCCCTAACTTGTTCAATCTTCACCAACCTCTTCTTGGCCTCTTTTTCTTTTTTAGGCGCCGGCGACCTGAGTGGCCCCGAGCTGAGAGAGATGTTTGAGATCCTAGGAGTCACCGTTCTAGAGCGTCGGACGTTCCCAGCTGGGGCCAAGCCACTCTGCGAGATCGACCACTTGGAGCGCACCCAGATCCTCGGCTCCTTGCCCTCCATGGATTCCACCGGCGTGGTCACCACCCCGCACCGGGGCCCTCTGGTGATCCATGACCAGCCCGGCCAGGGGCAATCGGCCGCCACCGTCGACGCAGCAGAGGCGCGCGCACCATCGTCCCCGCCTGATTTGGGGGCTGCAACGGACGGTTGCAGAAGTCCTTCAAAGACCCTGATTGGAGCTGGTGCTCGCGACGAAGCATGTTGTGACAGTCCATCTGCCAGATGGTTGTCACACCTTGGAATGTGGATGTACTCCAACCCATAGAAGCGGTTTCCAATTTTCTGACTTCAGCGATGTACGCCGCCATTGTGGGGTCGGCGCACTGGAACTCCTTCCGAGCCTGATTGACGACCAGCAAAGAGCCTCCCTTGACGTACAGGCGCCGAATGCCCAACGAGGCGGCTGCCCACAACCCCATGAGTAAGCCTTCATATCCTGCAATGTTGTTGATGGCTTTGAAATCAAGGACCACCATGTGCTGGAGGATGTCCCCCGTTGGGGAAACCAAAACTGCCCCAGCCCCGCGCCTTTAAGCCGGAAGGATCCATCAAAGAAAAGTGTCCAGACGGAAGGCTAGGGCTGCACCTCTGCCTCCGAAGACCCAGGAGACCATTCTGCAATGAAATCTACCAGAGCCTGACTCTTGACGGCGGTCCGAGGAGCGAACTGCAATCCAAACTCCCCCAGCTCTACCACCCACTTGGCTACGCGGCCTTGCGCCTCCCGATTGTGAAGAATCTCCCGGAGGGGAAACGACGTGACAACCGTGATCCCCCATCCTTGAAAATAATGCCGCAATTTACAGGATGCCACCAACACGGCGTACATCATCTTCTGGGACTGAGGATACCTGGTTTCCACGTCCTGCAGCACCTTGCTAACATAGTAAACCGGACACTGGACGCCCTCCCTTTCCGCCACCAGCACTGCACTCACCACCGCCGGAGTGGCCGCCACATAAAGGAGGAGCAGCTCACTAGGCTCAGGAGCGACCAGCACTAGGGGCGAAGACAGATACTTTTTCAGCTGCTCAAAGGCCTGTTGCACTTCCTTGGTCCACTCGAAATGGTTTTCTTCAGCAACTTGAACAAGGGGATGCTCTTTTCTCCCAAGCGGGCTATGAACCGGCTGAGCGAGGCGAGGCAGCTCGCAATGCATTGAACATTCTTCAGATGACTGGGCAGCTGTATGCGCTCAATGGCCGCTATCTTATCAGGATTAGCCTCAATGCCCCGACTGGACACGAGGAACCTTAACAACTTCCCCGATGGCATGCTGAATACACACTTCTCAAGATTGAGCTTCACACCGAACTTGCGAAGGTTGGAGAAGGTTTCCTCTAGGTCACCGAGCAGTCCATCACTCTTCTTGGTCTTAAGCACCAGATCATCGACGTACACCTCCAAACTCCCCATGATTTGAGGCCAGAAAGAGATATGCATAGCCCGCTAATTGGTGGGACCGACATTCTTCAACCCAAAAGCCATTCTACTATAATAGCACACGCCCATGGGGGTTACAAAAGCAGTTTTTTTTCATCCTCCTCTACCATACTAATCTGGTGATACCTAGAATATGCGTCAAGAAATCTCAAAAGTTCACACCCTGCAGTGGAGTCTACAAGCAAATTTATGCACGATAAAGGGTAAGGATACTTTGGGCAGGCCTTGTTGAGGTCGGCGAAATCGACACACATTCGCCACTTCCCATTGGACTTCTTCACGAGGACGGGGTTGGCAAACCACTCAGGATGAGTGACCTCCCTCATGATCCCCGCCAACAGCAGCTTGTCTACTTCTCGAATGGCCTCTTGGCGCTCTAGTGCCTGTCTCCGGACCTTCTGCTGGACTAGGCTCATTCCTGGGAGCACCGCCAATCGATGCTCGATCACCTCCCTAGTGACCCCGATCATGTCGGACGGTTGCCACGCAAACACATCCGAGTTTTCCCAGAGGAAGGCGACGAGCGCACTTTCCTATTTGGCGCCGAGCTCAGCGCCCACCTTGACAGTCTTTGCGGGCACGTCTTCGCTTAGGGAGACCACCTTAACCTCGCCGGACGAGCCGGGCGTGGCACGGGTCTTCGCCCGAAGAGCCCTCGGATCGGTGGCGCCGAACGACTGCGCGGAGACGGCCCCGACCAAGTCCAAAGCCATGTTGTCGCAGCGCAGGGACTCTAGCTTGTCCAACTTGACGTCGATGGGGCCTTGCGGCCCCGGCATCTTCATCACCATGTAAGCATAGTGGGTAGCCGCCATGAACTTGGTCAACACCAGTCAGCCAAGCAGGGCGTTGTACGGGAGGTCGAAGCTCGCTATCATGAAGCCAACCACCTCCGTACGGTAGTTCTCCTCCTCCCCGAAAGTGAAGGGAAGGCGGATCTGCCCTAGGGGGATCAACTCCGCCCCGGTGTTGGCGATAGTTACGCTCAAAGAAATTAATCCGCAAACGGACGGATATCGCTTGTAGTTTTCACCAGGAGTATTCCTAGAGTTATCGAATCCACAGGGAACAAGGGTTAAAGAGACAATCCTCTATATCTTAATTATTTAAAATACCAGCCAGTCTAGGTAATGGGGGTTAGGATAAATAGAAAGGACCGGTGACACACACACAAGATAAATATTCACACACAAATAAAGAGAAAGCTATTCTAGCTAGATAGACAGTTGGGAGGACAACGAGACAAGTTTAATAAGTTCAAAAAATTGTGTGATTCAGTTTATTGAGTGAGCTTGGGTAATCAAACAGTGGTTCACTTGGTATTCGTCGTCGGAGCTCGGACATTCACTACCACCCGCTATCCTGAATTGGAATCCCGAATGGTTATGATCATTCCGATAGGGCTCTACTGATCCAAAATCGGACGTTGTGGGTTACGCACGAGATAATTAATATCTACGGATGGATAGGGCTGTAACCACCTACCACCTACCACATATACGTGGGCCCAGGTGTAAACCGAATTAGTCCTAGTCTCAGACACCACGTCTGCTACTATTTCTAATTAATCTTCCTCAGTACCAAAAAGAAGTTGATTTAGGTTCAATGCCTGACTCTTACAGTATATGAGTGAGAACCTAAACTGATTCCAGACGAATACAAGCTACCGGTAAGGCAAATCTACACAACTCATTTATGTAGATATACTCAACTCAAATAAAGCTCAACACATAAGCAATGAATGAAGTGATCTCACTAATTGAAACAATTAGGAAAGGGTACAAGAGCTATTACCCGAATTCCCGAAGACACTTCCGGAACTCCGAGCTTCAGCTCGACTTGACACTAACTCCCAACTACTACTAGACTAAGAGCTACTCTAATATGTGGAGTGAAAGTGTTGTGATGTGTTGTGTTATTCATGAAAGTGAGGTGAGGGGGTCCTTTTATAGTGTTCCAGAGCCAATGAGAGGGTGCCACGGCATGGGACACTTGTCATATTGCCACCCTCCAAAGGGGGAATCCAAAGGGGATCTCGAGGGGGTCGGCCGGCCTAGGTGGGTCGGCCGACCCACTCTTGTGTCATCTGGCCGTCCAATTTTGCTAGGATGCTTTTTTGATGGTGTAGATTAACCCCTTAAGCCGGTTGATCAAGTTGACATCCGCAAGTAAGGAATCCAAGGGAATCCTATGCTCATTTGTGAAGCAACCATGTCCATTTGATCAAATCGACTGCAATAGAGGGTGTAGATGTCTTCAATTTGTGCTTCTAAGCCACTTGGAAGAAGTTGGAGCCGGATCGGTGACGTGGCCAGGTCGGCCGGCCTAGGATGGGTCGGCCGGCCTGGCCTTTTACCCGCTTCGGCTCTGGTTCTTCCCATTTTGTACCTGTAGACCAAAACTCACCAAAACTTGTGGAACTTTATTAGAATAAATAAAATGCTAGTATAAACCTTGATTTTCCCTCCGAAATGCCGGAATTCCGGAATATGTTGACGTATAAAATTGGTGTTTATTTGATGTCAACACCCGGCGTGACTCCATAGAACGGGAGGGCCGGAAGAAGTTCCCGCTCCTGGATCTGCAACGTCTGAAACGCCTTGGCAGATGTCGGGGATAAAATCACGGGCCATTGCCATGGCCTACTCCCTGACGGCCCAACCGAACAGCCTCCTAGGGCCCAGCTCCCTAGAAGGTTCTATCAGGCCCATATGCATCCTGCCGAACAGCTTCCTGGCTGGCACGGTGCGTAACGGCCTAGGATTCTTGTTTGAGTCCGACTCGAGCAAGAGTTCTGCACAGCTACGTGAAGACCCGGACGTGGTTTCCCGGATTGGAGCAGACGTCGTGATCCCCAAGAATTGGAGTATACCTTATCTACCTCGGGATGTATTTGGCATGTACGAGTTCGTTACGTACTCGTGGTTAGCCCGGCCCGATTATCCCCCGGTAGGTCGGTTGTTCAACACTATATAAACCGAGCCCCTACGGCGTGTAGAGGGCACGTCCAAGATCATCGGACGACAAGAGATCTCGCATTGTTGCACATTGTTCCCTTGTACGCACATAATCTCGTCGACACTTGTTCGTCTCGCCAAGCCACCTCTTGTAATCCTCTTTGATATAAGGAAAGGCTGGACGTAGGGTTATTATCTCTCCTGAGAGGCCCGAACCAGGATAAAAACCCTATGTCTCCCTGTTCGTCGTTGGTTGCTGTTCGTGTTGTTCGGCGTGTCTCCTATCTCCCCTTCTCAAGAACCTTAATCAACTTGAGATCGATATCTCAACCGTCGACAGCAGACAGGAAGTTGATGGAACTCCCCCCGTCCACCATCACTCGCTCGAGCTTCACGTTCCTGATTGTGGGTGAAACCACAATTGAAAGGTGCCCTAGGCTGGCAGTGCTTTCGGGGTGGTTGGCCTGACTGAAGGTGGTCGGATCCTCCGACCACCTCAGTAGCCTACTCGTCCCTGAATTCAAGGCAGTGGCACACACCTCTCTCCTCAGTAGCTTGTATTGGCGGCTGGAGGTGTAAGTGGCTGAATCACCGTGGATGTATGCCACTGTATGCTCTGCCCGCTGGAAAGCCAGCAGGGCGGGCCCCTCGTCTTTGTCGTCGCTGGGATGACGGCCCTCCTTGAGCCGCTGCCCGGGAGCACTTGTGAGCCAAGGCGAACAACTCAGAGATGGAGGCAATGTTGTGGGTGGCCATCTTCTCCAGCATTTTACGATCCCTGACGCCCCTTCGGAAGGTGATGATGACCACTTGGCTGGAGATCTTGGGGAAGATGTTGCGACAATGGCTGAATCGTCGGATGAACTCTCGCAGCGACTCCCCTTTCTTCTACTACAGGGTGTGGAGATCGTCCTCCACCCCCGGCTGGTCGTAGTATCCCTAAAAATTGGAGACAAAATGGTCACACAGCTCCTCCCACGAGCCTACCGATGCACGCGGGAGGTTTAGCAGCCAAGAGCGGGAGGAACCCGTCAAGACTGTAGGGAAGTAATTGGCCATGACCTTCTCGGAGCTGCCGACAGCCTGCACCACCGTGGTATAGATCTGCAAGAACTCCTCCGGGTTGGTCGCGCCATCGTACTTCTCGACAGACGCCGGGCGGAACTTCTCCGGGCATGCCACTCGGCGCAGCCGAGCGGTGAATGCCCGGCAGCTGACACCGTAGGGCGGTTGACGATGATTTTCAAGATCCCGACGGGACTCAGAGGACACAGAATCCCCTTCGTCCCCATCGGAATGGCACCCGCCGCCGGAACTCGCCGGCCCTACTTGATCCCGCATCTAGGCGCGATGACGCTAAAGCTCATCACGCAAGTTGCCACCGCGGTGATGCCGACGCTCCTCCAGATGAGTCCGGAGATCTTCTTGGCGCCACCCCTTCCTGGGGGGCGCTTGCGACGGTACTCGGGTTGGTGCACGGACCTCCGTGCACCAACCTGAGCAGACACCCCGCCGGATGCCGCTGGCGACCTCCCTGGCGGCGAGCGCGCCGCCAATGGTTGCGCGGCCAGAAGCTCCCCAGCAGAGCCCGTGGCTTGCGTGGCCTTCTCGGCCACCTTCCATGTCCGCTGCAAACGGTCGGCACAATCCGTCAAGACCGCGAGGGCGCGCGCGGCCAGGAAATTAATCAAACACCTTACGAGCACGTACCGCGGACAGTTTATCCTTCACGAATCGTATGGAGTTGAGGATTCTTGTCCATAGGCAGCAGCATTCCCGCGATCCGTGCGACTTCGCGGGCCGGGAGTCCTGCAAAGTGTCATAGGCGGTCATGATATGCCCCGGCCTGAGGAGAAACAAAGTAGCGCTGCAGACGCTTACCCTGATGAAAATCCTGGTCCGGATCCTCCCATCCGCCCATCTCGCTGATACACCGCTCGCGGTGCCCCAGCGGACTGATTCGGTGCCGGATGAAGCTGACGACGACATCGTAGCCCGTCAAGCCTTTCTTGGCGAGCCCCCCGATCTCGTGCGCCATCACTTGATCCTCCGGCTGTCTCGCTGCGCTGAAAGATAGGAGTGTCCGGTGCGGCCGAAGAGTACTCCAAGTTTGAGCCCCCGCGGTTCAGGTAGAACCACTGCCGGGCCCAACCGTCAACCTTCATCCTTACCTCTTACTCTGGGTACGATTGACTCCCCTGGGCCCAGCGTGCGGTCAAGTAGAAGACTCCGCCATTTCCCACGCGGTAGCCGACGGCCTTCAGCTCGAAGTAGTGCTGGAGGAGGCTCACCGTGGGTCGCACCCCGCAATACGCCTCGCACAGGTGCGCGAAGATCGACAGATGAACATAGGGCTGCGGGACAGATTCTCCAGCCGCAGCTCCGTGAAGGCAAAGAAATCTGTCATAAACTGGGATTCCGGTCCGCGGAACCCGCAGATCGCCGAACTCTCGAAGCATACCAGCTCGTCGGGCTCGGGCCTTGGCTCCTGTTCTGCGCCAGGGAGCCTCCATGAGTCCGGCTTCACGAAGCCGTCCCTCTCAAGCTCCACCATACTCTCCTTCGTAAGAGCGCTGTCTCTGATGAACACCATGGCGGCAGGCAGCAAGAAGGCAAGGAGCGAGAGGGGGAGACGAAGACAGAGGCAAAGGGGATGATTCTGCAGTAAGAGTTCCCCCTGAGAAGCGCTGCCTTATAAAGGAAGGCAACGGTCGAAGCGGAGATCGTGGGAATCGTGCCTAAGGGAGCGTAACTGCCCCACCTTTCCGTCAAATCAAATTCAATGCGCAGACTTCGTCTCCCGCGGCTCCCAAAAAAAACCCGAGCCGAACTTTCCCGCGCAGCGCGTGAAGGGGATTCTTTGTAAACCTCAGACCGGCTTGCCTTGCGACCCGCTCGAGGCTCGGGGGCTGGCTGTTGGTGATTGATAAGCGGCCCATCCCAAGACGGGCCTTGGGCCGATTTCGTACCGGCCCACCACGCGTTCAGAAGGTCCGAAAGGCCGCCCCTGGCAGTACTAAAGGAAGTGTCTAGCCTGCCTGGGTTTCCCCCGGGCTTGACTTGGTCAACCGCGCCTTCCTGGGTCCCAGCCAGGAGCATGGCGCACCTCCCGGGCTATCCTTAGCCCGGGAGAGGGTCCCGCGGGCAGTCCGCCCGCCCGTATGCAGGTGGCGACAACTATCGTGTCCTACCGTACTTTCCCCGGCCTTGACCAGGAGGCACTGTATCTTCTCGGGAACCCGCAGCCCGGGGAGAAGCGCGCAGGCAGCTCGGTTTGTCGTTTGCCCCCTTTGACAGGCGGCGACGGTTGTTACGCTACACGACGCCCCCAACGGGTGGCTCGAGGCTGGCCCGGTCCAGTCAACGATATATTGGGGATAAAGGGAAAGTGTTTTCGCCCTAAAGCATGCTTCTCCCC